>CM076569.1:713201038-713586540 GCA_034641835.2 Pinus albicaulis
GTATTCAGTAACTCCTTTTCTTGGTTTCCTGCATGTTGATCCAGCTTTCAACAACATTAGTGACTCAGATGCGAGGCACAGGTAATACTAACACCAACTCTGTTCGAACTTTTTTTATTGGCCTTTGGTTGAATTTGTACATGGTCTTCACACTCCAAAGCATGAAGGAAGGGGTAGCATAGGACCAGTGTATAGAAAGTTGTGTGCTCAAATAAGTTATTCTGGTCAGATTCTGGTAAGTCAAATAGGAGATAGACCTACTTGTCGGCAAAGCGGCCCTCCTACTTTCCTCATTATGATTCTCATATTTTGCCATTTTTTAACACTGGTAACCTTCAGTCTCAATTTTCTTGCTGGTAACAGAGCATATGCATGGAAAATAGGTGATCCTCTTTCATTAACTTGCATATATTAGCAAAGAGATTTTTAAACTTGTCAAGTTTTCCTCGGAAGAAAATATCTTTTTCGTTATCATTCTAAGAAAAGGTATGATGTATTGTTACATTGTTTATCTGATCTCCTGGAATAGAGCTCAGAGTACATTAAGTGCGCAGCTCATTATCTCTCATTGATTTTCATGTAACTTTGATTATTTTGAAAGAATATGGATGCAGGCAATTAGAATTGATAAGAATTTCAAAAAAAATGTTGATGAATATTCTCTGATATCTAAAGCAACACCAGTGGAACTCAATCAATCTAGAATTCAAATTCAAATTGAATGCAAAAAGTACCCATCTCTTCGTTAATTAATGATGGAGATGAATCCCATTAGGGTTGTAGTTCAAATCATCTCACCGAGCTATGTATTTGTGGTTGCAGGCACCTTACCAACTGGTGGGTAAAACTGTATCCGCTAATGTCAAACGGTGGTGTTAAAGTTGGTGGCAATAAGCGGCATATCCACTAGAAAGATTATTGTGAAGGTGGCTTCAACAGCTGCTGATATTTCTGATCTGGGTTGTCCAAGCTATGACTTCGTTCAGTATGAATTGATTTAATTCCTTTCTCTGCTGATGGTAGTTCCTGCTTCTGAATTTTCATATAGTTACTCCATTGATTTTACTAGGGATTCAAACAAATATTAACAGGGGATGCTATTCAAACAAAGATTAACAGCATCCGTACAGATGCATAACATGCAGAAGGGGTTAGTTGTGCCATCTCTGACAGATGGCTAACATGCCCATACGTTGTTGTTGGGTAGGTTACTAGTTACCAGAAATGAAATGAGATATATATGTGTTTCTCCTTCTCTTAAACATAAATAATGTTAGCATTAATTTAGGAGTTTGGTTACTAGTTTTAAAATGTTAATAAAAATGCGAAGGAAATATTAACACTGGAACATGAGCCCCTAAGTGCCCTAAGTGCAGCACATACAAAGCATTCATTCAAACTAATGCCAGCATTAGTTTCAGAGAGTGAAATCTTAATAAAAATATGAAAAAATGAAAATTTTACCCTAAGTTTCCCGAGATCTGGCCTCGATATGAGGCCAAATAAGATCTCTAAAATTTCTAGTGGTCGAAAAAGCAGCCAGAGTTTTCTTATTGGCTAAAAAAAAGTTGCTTATTAAATATAAAATTAAAACTTTGGATTATAAGTTCCATTTCTAACTTGATTCAACTTGGTTTGTGTGCAAGACTAATACAAATCAAAAAATCGATTACAATAGCCACCTTAAATACGCGGACGGGGACTAATAAAGACATAGTTAGATTTTTCTTTATCTTGTTGCTTTTCCATACATTTTAGTACCTTAGGGCAAGAAATCCAAGAGACCAGCTACATTTATTTATTTGTGTGCGGTTGCGTGCAGCACATAGAGAAGCCTAATTCCACCCTAATGAAGTCACTATTTTCTACCCTAATGGTTGTCTACGAGACATCGCTGGGCAGTTTGGTTAGGAATTACTTAATTCCATTTTCACGTGTAATTACTCTCCTCTTCGCTTTCTTGGGGAGTAAACGAGAAACCCTCATTACCTGTTCATCCAATCTCTATTCAGATTATTCCAGATAGTTTATTTTCATCTGCATAATGTACGTTTAAGGTTTCCAATGCGTTCAACTTTAGTTTCTCCTCTGTTGTAGTTTCCGCGGAATTACTTCATAGTTTAGTTTTAGTTTGGTGTCACTTATAAAATTATTTGGTGTAATCTACGGCTCCAAAATAGACATTTCATTGCTGCCCTTCTCTTCCAGTTAAATCTAATTTTTGGAACGATGTGATTTTATATTACGGCAATATCCAAATATTTTGAATTAAGATATGTTACATTATACGATATATAAATTTATATGTTGAATTTTGTCTTTCAACACATATATAATTTATATATTTAAATTATTTTTATTATTTTAACTTTTTAAAAATATTATATAGTTTTAAAAGTGGTAATTGACTAAATCACCTCAGTTCAATACCCTATCAGTTTCTTCCAATAAGCCAGAGAAATCTCATAAACACGAATTATATTTTTACTTCTTTTATTTTGAAATTCCACATACGATATCGTTGGGCAATTTAATTAACAATTACTTACACAGGTTGTTGTTTGCCGGGACATGAGGTAGCTGCATCATGTCCTTGCATGCACCAGAAATAACTCTCATCCACCTGTTTTGTTTTTCTGTTGATGATCAATGAATTAATCTTTCGTTTTTCCAATAGTGTACTGTGGTGTACGGTCGGTGTAATTATTTATCTATACTTTCAGTTTATTTAAATCAAATGTAATGCCTTTTGTGTGAGTTATAAAAATTAGTTAGTGTAATCTGTGGCCTCAAAATCCATTTTTCGCGGCTACCCTCCCCTTATAACTAAATCTAATCTCTCGAACGAATGATGTGGTTTTTTATTAAATGGATTTATTAAAAGATCTTGAATTGTGCTTTTACATATTTTGAATATGTTTTTCATTAAAATCACAATGTTTTTACATTTAAATATATATTATAAAATAAAATTTTATGTAAATTTTTTTTAACATTCATTTTGAATACATGTTTTATTAATTGTTTCAATTATTATATGTAGAGAGAGATAAACTCTTATAAATTTACTAGGCTAGGTTAGCTTAGGATAGAGTAGGCAAAGGTAGGCTAGGCTAGGGTAGGCCAAAGTAGGTTAGGTTAGACTAGAGTAGTCTAGTAGGCTAGAGTAGAGTAAGCTAAGCTAGGCTAGGCTAGAGTAGGCTAGAGTAAGAGTAGAATATGATAGGCTAGAGTAGAATAGGCTAGGCTAGGGTAAGTTAGAGTAGGTTAGTAGGCTAGGGTAGAGTAGGCTAGTAGGCTAGAGTAGGCTAAGCAATGCTAAACTAGGTTAGGCTAAAGTAGACTCGGTTTAGCTAGGCTAGAGTAAACTAGTGGGCTAGAGTAGGCTAAGCTAAGTTATGGTAGAGTAGGCTAAGCTAGCGTAGAGTAGGCTATGTTAGGCTAGAATAAGCTAGGCTAGGCTAGAGTAGGGTAGTGTAGGATAGGCTAGACTAGGATATGATAGAATAGAGTAGGCTAAGGTAGGCTAGCCTAGGGTAGAGTAGCGTAGTAGGCTAGAGTAGAGTAGGATAAGCTAAGCTAGGGTAGAGTAGGGTAGGGTAGGAAAGGCTAGAGCAGAGTAGGATAGAATAGGATAGGATAGTCTAGGATAGGATATGATAGAGTAGGCTAAGGTAGGCTAGGCTACGATAGGAAAGGTTAGGATAGAGTAGAGTATCGTAAGCTAGGTTAGCCTAAAGTAGGCTAGACTAGAATAGACTAGGCTAGAGTAGGCTAATGCAAAGTACGTTAGACTAGAGTAGGAGAGAGCAGTCTACGCTAGGCTATAGTAGGTTCGAGTAAAATAGGGTATGATAGGTTATGCTAGATTAGGCTAGAGTAGTGTTGGCTAGGCTAGGATAGAGTAGGCTAGGATAGGGTAAGATAGGATAGAGTAGGTTAGAGTAAAATAGGGTAAGATAGGCTAGGCTAGTGTAGGCTAGAGTAGGCTAGGCTAGGCTACGATAGAGTAAGTTAGGATAGGGTAAGATAGGATAGAGTAGGTTAAGTTAGGCTAGGCTAAGGTAGCGTAGAGTAGGCTAGGCTAGGCTAGAGTAGAGTAAGCTAAGCTAGGCTAGGTTAAAGCGGGTTAGACTAGGATAGAGTAGGCTAGTATAGGGTAAGATAGGATAGAGTAGGTTAACTTAAGCTAGGCTAGGGTAGCGCAGAGTAGGCTAGGCTAGGCTAGAGTAGTGTAAGCTAAGCTAGGCTAGGTTAAATCAGGTTAGACTAGAATAGGCTAGGCTAGAGTAGGATAATGTAGGCCAAAGTAGGATAGACTAAGCTAGGTTATGCTAGGCTAGGCTAGGGTATCCTAGTAGGGTAGAGTAGAGTAGGCTAAGGTAGGCTAGGATATAGTAGGTTAGACTAGAATAGGATAGGCTACAATAGGGTAAGCTAGAATAGCTTAGAATAGTGTAGGATAAAGTAGGGTAGGCTAGGCTAGAGTAGGTTAGAGTAGAATATGATATGATAGGATATAAACGACTAGGATAAAGTAGGCTAGAGTAGAGTAGGCTAAGCTAGGCTAGAGTAGGATAGTAGGGTAGAGTAGGGTAGGGTAGGTTAGGATAGAGTAGGCTAGGATAAGTAAGCTAGGCTAAGATAGGATAGCATAGAGTAGGTTAAGGTAGGCTAGCCTAGGGTAGGCTAAAGTACGATAGGCTAGGATGGAGTAGCCTTGTCGTCTAGCGTAGAGTAAGATAAGCTAGGCGAGGTTAGAGTAGAATAGGCTAAGTTAGGCGAGGCTAGAGTAGGTTAGACTCTAATACGATAAGCTAGAGTATACTAAGCTAGATTAGAGTAGGATAGAGTGGGTTAGGCGAGGCTAGAGTAATTTGGAGTAGAATAGGATAGGCTAGACTCGTCTAGGCTAAAGTAGGTTATGCTAGGCTAGATTAGGCTAGTAGGTTAAAGTAGACTAGGGTAGGATAGGATAAAGCATGCTAGGATAGGCTAGGCTAGGATAAGATAGGCTAAAGTAAGGTGGGCTAGTCTAGAGTAGCCTAGTATTATAAAGTAGTGTAGGCTAAGCTAGACTAGCCTAGATTAGGTTAATTTGAGCTAGAATAAGATAGAACATGCTAAGGTAGGTTAGGCCACGCGAGGCTAAAGTAGGCTAGGCTAGACTAAATTATCCTAGTAGTCTAGAGTATAGTAGGCTAAGCTATGCTACACAAGAGTAGGTAATACTAGAATAGGCCAGGTTAGTGTAGGCTAGGCTACAGAAGAATAAGTAAAAAAGGATAGGCTGGGCAAGGCTACGCAAGAATAGGCTAACTTAGGTTAGGTTAGGTTAGGCTAGAGTAGGCTAGGATAGAATAGAGTATGCTCTAGTAGGCTAGGATAAACTAGGATACAATATGTTAAGTTAGGCTAGAGTAAGATAGTGTTGGTTGGGATAGTCTAGAGTAGCCTAGAGTAGGCTGGGCTAGGCTAGGCTAAGTTAGGGGAGAGTAAGCTAGGCTATATTATAGTAGACTAGGCTAGATTAAGAGAGATTTTGCTAGGATAGTATAGGATAAAGTAGTCTAGGCTAGGCTAGACTAAGTTAGGCCAGAGTAGGCTAGGCTAGATTATAGTAGGAGGATAGGTTGGAGTAAATTAGGCTACAGTAAGCTAGGTTAGATTAGGATAGAGTAGGATAATGTAGAATAGGATAGGCCCTTTTTACGTAGAGCAAAAGATCTGGGTTTTTGGCCCTTTTTAATGCAATTTGGGGCTGCGAAAGAGTAAAAATAAGGGGAATGAGGGGTTTTTTAAACCAAAAAATGGTGTGAGTATGGTTTAAAGGGGATTTTGGGATGGTTTAGAAGGATTAGGGTGAGGGATTTTGGGGTAGAAAGGGAGGTTATGAAAAAGAGGAAGAGGGGATGAAATGGAGAAATCTGCAGGGGCACAAGGGGCAAATGAAGGCCTCTTGGGGCATAATTTTTCACAATCAATGAGGATTATTTACTTAAGAATAGCAGAGCGAAATAATTAAAGGGCAGAGGACCTGAAGAGGCTTTTAAGGATGATGTGAATTCAGAGGGAAAGAATTCCTCGAAAGTTTAGAGATAGTTTGACCCGTTGTTTTCTTGTCAAAATTTAATAGGGGGCTAACATGATCAACATCCACCTTGATTTTGACCACGTCTGGGAAGCCCTTTCCTAGATCCACCTCAACACAGATTCATACGCATGCCTGCATGTTGTCTTTGGGTTCGCTTCTGTCGATGTATTTTCCCACTCCATTTCCTATTGCACGAACTGAGTCATCACTCCACCAGTGTAGAGGGAGGTGCAGCAATCTTACCCATATTGGTACTGCACTGGGAACATCTAGTTCTGGATCAAAATCTAGAGTCCATCAGTTAAGGTACAAAACCCTTGTGTCCATGAAGTAAGGCCCGCTTCGGAATATAAGATCTCAATCACTTTTAGTCTGAAAATGAAAGGTATAACATCCCCGGCCACAAAATATTATGGCGATTTTCCCTTGTATAAACTGGATCTAGTTCCTCTCAACCCATTTCTGCACTGTTTTGGGTGAGCGCCATAATCCTATAAATTGACCAACTAGTCCTTTTTCCGCCAGAGAGATTTTGGCTTTCCTTGGCACTGATGGAGGTAGGGAGATTTCTGGAATGGATTTTAGCTTTTTAACAAACTTTGTGGCAGTTGTCCTAGTTCGTTGGGTTCCCAAAGAGCTTATGAGAGAGGAAAAAATAGCTGAATCTTCATCTAGTTGCTGGTTGTTCGATGTTGCAACTGTGAAAGCACGACATTGGCTAGGGCACGAACGCACAACAGGTAGCCTTACCAACCAAAATATGTTCAATTTGACATATAATTAAAAATATATTAATAATAATAGTAAATACAAGTTTAATGTGAGATAATAAAATGGCTCAATGCATGTCTTATGTAATCCCTATAACATTTAAAAATACGATTTAAATAATAATAAAATACACATTATTTTTTTTCACTCTAAAATAAGTTTGAACTTAAAGAAATTTGATCCTTCTCTGCTCATGTTACATCCATGCTTAATATGGATCCATGTTTTTATATTCTAACTGCTCATATATACCACAACCTTACTTTAGATGTGTAATAAATTTATGACACCAAGATTGTTATTTGGCATCAGATTTGTTTAATTTGAAAATAGAGTCTCCTTACCTTCAATTATTAATCAAGTAATAGTTACTTCTTTCATTGATATTTATTTAGTTGAGATTTATTTGACATCACATTTGTTTGATTTGAAAATAAATTTCCCTTACCTTAAATTATTAATCATGTAGTAACTACTTTTTTTATGTTTATTTAGATGAGATGGTATTTGCATTGATCCATAATCATGTTTACCCTATCATCCACTTTATCAACCTTTCCTAAAACAATTTCAAGTTTATACCTTGTGGGATGAAATCTTAATGGGTGGAGCCAATAAGTGAGTTTTTCAACTAAATTCAATAAGAAATTATCACCAACATATTAGGAGGAATAGGTCTTTCTTTTTTAGTAGAATCATTAAGTGATCTATGTTGTTTTAAAAAATTGTCATCAACATTGTGTTAAGAAACTTGGGTAATCTTTCAAAATTAAGAAATATAATGGTCAATCAAAGTTAATATAAATTGAAAACAAAAAACATAAATCAAAATTAAATGTTTTTTTGAAATACAATGAACACAAAAACATAAACATAAATCAAAATTAAAAGAAAAGAAAAGCAACCGAACTTTGTGGTTTTTTTAAGATGTAGACACAAAAAGCATAAATCCAAAAAAAAAAAAAGCAACAACATGTTAACCATTTTTTGCTGCCTTTTTAAATATAATGAAATAAACCAATTTTAAGATTTCAAAAATGGTTATTTAATATATCCATTTTAAAATTATATATATGTATGTGTGTGTGTGTGTGTGTGTGTGTGTGTTGTTCAATTAAATAGTAATGTCACTTAACTCCCTTTAGATCTAACGCGTTTTAGATCTAACTCTCTTATCATAAGTTAGACAATCATGTCACCTAATGTCACTTAACTCCCTTCATCATATTTTTTTTTTTTGAGGATCATTTTCTATATCATTAAGGTCTTTAAATATTACTTGTGTACTCATTTTTCTACACTTCAAAATATCAAGTGTGTTTTTCATGGATTTTTTTTCTATCACCACTCATATTGGACACGGTGGATTTATTTTTCCAGCCTTGAATAATATTCTCTTCCTTGTTATTTACTTGACTTTCTTCATAAATTGAAGTGTTTCTTCCGTGGATACACCTTCATATTAATATTTAGGATTAATAACTTTTTCAAAAACTCTTACATCCCTATATGAAAAAATTGCATGGAATTTTTATTATTATTATAAAACTTAAGAAAATCATTCCATCTAAAGGATTTCTCATACCGGATCAATTTTAAAAGATAATCATTGAATGATTGATGGGATAGGCTCATTCTAAAGCCCACTACGAAGGCTATGTGTAAGTATGTTTGTCTCTTTTAAAATAAAATATTCTATGAATATAAAAATAAGATGTGCTATAATAGAAAAGAAAAAGAAAATATGCTATACATATTTAATTTGTTGTCCATATGATCTAATATAATTTCATAAAACATATATGAGTAAGATGTTTAAACTTTATACTTTTCAAAATTATATCAACTTCATATATATTTCTATATATAAACATGCTAAAATAACATACTTTAATGCTGTATAGAATAAAATATCAAATGTGAGTTTTGAGTAAAATATTTTAAAATAAATCAATAAATTGACATATAATTAAAAATATATTAATAATAATAGTAAATACAAGTTTAATGTAAGCTATTAAAATGGTTCAATGCACGTGTTATGTAATCTCTATAACATTTAAAAATAGATTTAAATAATAATACGATTTAAATAATAATAAAATACACATTTTTTTTTGCATTCTAAAAAAAGTTTGAAATTACAGAAATTTGATCTTTCTCTGCTCATATTACATCCACAGTTAATATGGATCCATGTGGTATATTCTAACTACTCAAATATACCATGACCTTACCTTAGATATGTAATACATTTATGACACCGAGATTGTTATTTGGAATCATATTTGTTTCATTTGAAAATAGAGTCTCCTTACCTTAAATTATTAATCAAGTAATAATTACTTTTTTCACTCATATTTATTTGACATCACATTTGTTTGATTTGAAAATAGAGTTCTCTTACCTTATATTATTAATTATGTAGTAATTACTTCTTCTATTGATGTTTATTCAGTTGAGATTGTCTATAACAAATAAAAAAATGATTTATTTGAATCCATAATCATGTTTACCCTATTATCCACTTTATCAACCTTTCCTAAAACAATTTCAACTTTATATCTTGTGGGATGAAATCCTAATGGGTGGAGCCAATAAGTGAGTTTTTCAATTCAATTCAATAAGAAATTATCACTAACATATTAGGGGGAATTGGTCTTTGCCTTTTAGTTGAATCATTAAGTGATCTATGTTTTAAAGAATTGTCAGCTACATTGTGTTAAACAACTTGGATTATTTTTCAAAATTAAAAAAAAAATAATGGTCAATCAAAGTAAATATAAATTGAAAACAAAAAACATAAATCAAAATTAAATGTTATTTTGAAATACAATGAACACAAAAACATAAATTAAAATTAAAAAAAGAAAAGAAAAAGCATGGAAACTTTTTTTGCTTTTTTATTTTTAGAATGTGGACACAAAAAGTATAAATCAAAATTAAAAGAAAAGAAAAGCATGTTAACTTTTTTCTGGCTGCGTTTTTGAAGAAGGTGGACTAAAACTTATTTTTTTGGTTGTGTTTTAAAAGAAAGTTGACTAAAACTTTTTTTTGGCTGCTTTTTTAAAGAAGGTGGACTAAACCAATTATATATATATATATATATATAGAGAGAGAGAGAGAGCGAGAGAGAGAGAGAGAGAGAGAGAGAGAGAGGATGTAAAGGTAGACTAAACCTATTATATATATAAAAGATGTGAAGATGGACTAATGCAATTTCATTTCAAATTATATATATAGAATGTTTGTTTAAAGACATTAAAAGAAACGTTTATATATATAGGTATATATATTTATTTATTGTTGCAGAAATTCTCTATACAAAAATAGAAATATTTTATTAATATCTAAACTTGTATATCCATAAAATGAGCTATTTCAAAAACAAGTAATACAAAATAGTTAATTATAATTTACAAACTATAGTTAAAAATTAATTTCTTAATTTTTCACTCATTTATAGGAGAAATAAGAGATATGTCTGTGAAATAGTTATTCAGGAAAATAGGTCAATATATCCATTAAAGAAACTTATGCTAATGAGTCTGACAATTGAAATGTCTTAAAATTTTGGATTAAGTTGATTCGATTATGCCCGGGTCATATGAAAATTATTTTAAATTTTAAAAAAATAATGTTAAATAAGAGATCATAAAATAAAACACTAATAATGTGCAATCAAAGATCATAAAATAAAACACTGTGATTAAAACAAAGTGAAAAACAAGAAGTATGAATCTAAATTAAAGGAGAAAAAGCATGCGACCGTTTTATGCCTGCTATTTTTAGGACGGTGGGGTGGACCAATTTTAAATTCTCCCTCATTTGTGGAAGAGGCGAGACACGGGATTTGTCTCTGATTCAAATAAAAAAGGCCAATATATCAGTTGAAAAAATCCTACATATATCTTTCGAAGGTTGCACAAATTTCCCACTTCGTCACGTACCTCTGGTCTGGTCCGATATTTCTATGTGTGCTCTGATATGTCTATGGTTGGGCGTCTGTGTATGTGTGATGAGGTGTCAGATTCATGCAAAGTCGATCATGTCGTTTGTGACACGCGATGGGAGGAGGTGCAAAACAATCAAACGAAAGGACTACTCGTACCTAACACTCCGATATTTCTATGTCTGTGTATGTGTGATATGTCTGTGTATCTGTGATGAGGTGTCAAGTCGATCGTCTGTGTATGTGTGTAGGAAAGGACTACTCGTACGATTCAGTTTTCGTTTCGTTACATTCTGTTCATTTGGCCGTCTATGCAGCTAGCTTTCCCAAATGCTCTACTCCAGGTAGATTCGTGAATTACTTTCTTTGCTAGTTCTTTTTTTGTTTCTTTTGTAATTTTAGTTCCAGGTTTGACATGATAATTATAAAAGGAAAATTTGTATGGATAATTTAAAAATGATTAAATAAAGAAAGCTTAGTTAGAATTGTCCTTCTCATTTTAATTGCAATTTACTTCTTTGCTGCTTCTTTATTGGTTAAATAAAGAAGACATAGTTAGATTTTTCTTTATCTTGTTGCTTTTCCATACATTTTAGTACCTTAGGGCAAGAAATCCAAGAGACCAGCTGCATTTATTTATTTGTGTGCTGCACACATTTCTGGAGGTTGCGTGCAGCACATAGAGAAGCCTAATTCCACCCTAATGAAGTCACTATTTTCTACCCTAATGGTTGTCTACGAGACATCGCTGGGTAGTTTGGTTAGGAATTACTTAATTTCATTTTCAGGTGTAATTACTCTCCTCTTCGCTTTCTTGGGGAGTAAACGAGAAACTCTCATCACCTGTTCATCCAATCTCTATTCAGATTATTCCAGATAGTTTATTTTCATCTGCATAATGTACGTTTAAGCTTTCCAATGCGTTCAACTATAGTTTCTCCTCTGTTGTAGTTTCCGCGGAATTACTTCATAGTTTGGTTTTAGTTTCGTGTCACTTATAAAATTATTTGGTGTCATCTACGGCTCCAAAATAGACATTTCATTGCTGCCCTTCTCTTCCAATTAAATCTAATTTTTGGAACGATGTGATTTTATATTAAACGACAATATCCAAATATTTTGAATTAACAATTACTTACACAGGTTGTTGTTTGCCGGGACATGAGGTAGCTGCATCATGTCCTTGCATGCAGCAGAAATAACTTTCATCCACCCGTTTTGTTTTTCTGTTGATGATCAATGAATTAATCTTTCGGTTTTCCAATAGTGTACTGTGGTGTACGGTCGGTGTAATTATTTCCCAATACTTTAGATTTTTTTAAATGAAATGCAATGCATTTGGTGTGAGTTATAAACAATAGTTAGTCTAATCTGTGGCCTCAAAATCCAATTTTTTGCGGCTACCCCTCCCTTATAACTAAATCTAGTCTCTTGAACGAACGTTGTGGTTTTGTATTAAATGGCCTTATTAAAAGATCTCCAATTGTGCTTTTACCTATTTTGAATATATTTTTTATTAAAATCACAATGTTTTTACATTTAAATATATATTATAAAATTAAATTCTATGTAAATGTTTTTAACATTCACTTTGAATACTTGTTTTATTAATTGTCTCAATTATAATATATATATATATATTCTTATAAATTTATTAGGCTAGATTAGCTTAGAATAGAGTAGGCGAAGGTAGGCTAGGCTAGGGTAGGCTAAAGTAGGCTAGGCTAGACTAGAGTAGTCTAGTAGGCTAGAGTAGAGTAAGCTAAGCTAGGCTAGGCTAGAGTAGGCTAGAGTAGGTTAGAGTAAGAGTAGAATATGATAGGCTAGAGTAGACTAGGCTAGGCTAGGGTAAGTTAGAGTAGGTTAGTAGGATAGGGTAGAGTAGGCTAGTAGGCTAGAGTAGGCTAAGCAATGCTAGACTAGGTTAGGCTAAAGTAGACTCGGTTTAGCTAGGCTACAGTAAACTAGTGGGCTAGAGTAGGCTAAGCTAAGTTATGGTAGAGTAGGCTAAGCTAGGGTAGAGTAGGCTATGTTAGGCTAGAATAAGCTAGGCTAGGCTAGAGTAGGGTAGTGTAGGATAGGCTAGACTAGGATATGATAGAATAGAGTAGGCTAAGGTAGGCTAGCCTAGGATAGAGTAGCGTAGTAGGCTAAAGTAGAGTAGGATAAGCTAAGCTAGGGTAGAGTAGGGTAGGGTAGGAAAGGCTAGAGTAGAGTAGAATAGAATAGGATAGGATAGTCTAGGATAGGATATGATAGAGTAGGCTAAGGTAGGCTAGGCTATGATAGGAAAGGTTAGGATAGAGTAGAGTATTGTAAGCTAGGTTAGCCTAGAGTAGGCTAGACTAGAATAGGCTAGGCTAGAATAGGCTAAGGTAGAGTATGTTAGACTAGAGTAGGATAGAGTAGTCTACGTTAGGCTACGCTAGATTAGACTAGAGTAGTGTTGGCTAGGCTAGGATAGTGTAAGATAGGATAGAGTAGGTTAGAATAAAATAGGGTAAGATAGGCTAGGCTAGTGTAGGCTACAGTAGGCTAGGCTAGGCTAGGATAGAGTAAGTTAGGATAGGGTAAGATAGGATAGAGTAGGTTAAGTTAGGCTAGGCTAAGGTAGCGTAGAGTAGGCTAGGCTAGGTTAGAGTAGAGTAAGCTACGCTAGGCTAGGTTAAAGCAGGTTAGACTAGGATAGAGTAGGCTAGGATAGGGTAAGATATGATAGAGTAGGATAACTTAGGCTAGGCTAGGGTAGCGCAGAGTAGGCTAGGCTAGGCTAGAGTAGTGTAAGCTAAGCTAGGCTAGGTTAAAGCAGGTTAGACTAGAATAGGCTAGGCTAGAGTAGGCTAATCTAGGCCAAAGTAGGATAGACTAAGATAGGTTATGCTAGGCTAGGCTACGGTATCCTAGTAGGGTAGAGTAGAGTAGGTCAAGGTAGGCTAGGATATAGTAGGTTAGACTAGAATAGGATAGGCTACAATAGGATAAGCTAGAATAGCTTAGACTAGTGTAGGATAAAGTAGGGTAGGCTAGGCTAGAGTAGGTTAGAGTAGAATATGATATGATAGGATATAAACGGCTAGGATAGAGTAGGCTAGAGTAGAGTAGGCTAAGCTAGGCTAGAGTAGGCTAGTAGGGTAGGGTAGGTTAGGATAGAGTAGGCTAGGATAGCTAAGCTATGCTAAGATAGGATAGCATAGAGTTGGTTAAGGTAGGCTAGCCTAGGGTAGGCTAAAGTACGATAGGCTAGGATGGAGTAGCCTTGTCGGCTAGCGTAGAGTAAGCTAAGCTAGGCAAGGTTAGAGTAGAATAGGCTAAGTTAGGCGAGGCTAGATTAGGTTAGACTCTAATACGATAAGCTAGAGCATACTAAGCTAGGTGAGAGTAGGATAGAGTGGGTTAGATGAGGCTAGAGTAATTTGGAGTAGAATAGGATAGGCTAGAGTCGTCTAGGCTAAAGTAGGTTATGCTAGGCTAGATTAGGCTAGTAGGTTAGAGTAGACTAGGGTAGGATAGGCTAGGCTAGGATAAGATAGGCTAAAGTAAGGTGGGCTAGTCTAGAGTAGCCTAGTATTATAAAGTAGTGTAGACTAAGATAGAATAGCCTAGATTAGGTTAATTTGAGGTAGAATACGATAGAACACGCTAAGGTAGGTTAGGCCACGCGAGGCTAAAGTAGGCTAGGCTAGACTAAAGTATCCTAGTATTCTAGAGTATAGTAGGCTAAGCTATTCTCCACAAGAGTAGGTAATATTAGAATAGTCCAGGTTAGTGTAGGCTAGGCTACAAAAGGATAGGTAAAAAAGGATAGGCTAGGCAAGGCTATGCAAGAGTAGGCTAACTTAGGTTAGGTTAGGTTAGGCCAGAGTAGGCTAGGATAGGATAGAGTATGCTCGAGTAGGCTAGGATAAACTAGGATACAATATGTTAGGTTAGGCTAGAGTAAGATAGAGTTGGTTGGGATAGTCTAGAGTAGCCTAGAGTAGGCTGGGCTAGGCTAGGCTAAGTTAGGGGAGAGTAAGCTAGGTTATATTATAGTAGACTAGGCTAGAGTAAGAGAGATTTGGCTAGGACAGTATAGGATAAAGTAGTCTAGGCTAGGCTAGACTAAGTTAGGCCAGAGTAGGCTAGGCTACATTATAGTAGGAGGATAAGTTCTAGTAAATTAGGCTACAGTAAGCTAGGTTAGATTAGGATAGAGTAGGATAAAGTAGAATAGGATAGGATAGAGTAGGCTAGGCTAGAGTAGGGTAAAGTAGGCTAGGCAAGGCAAGGTAATGCCAGGAAAGGCTAGGAAACAGTAGGCTAGCCCATGTTAGGGTAGGCAAGGCTAGAGTAGGATAAAGTAGAGTAGGTGAGGGTAGGCTAGGCTAGGCTAACTATACTAGAGTAGGATAAAGTAGGTTAGCGTGAGCTTGATTAGACTAGTAGGCTAGAGTAGAGTAGGCTAAGTTAGGCTATCCTAGAGTAGTTTAGACTATAGTATGGTAGGTTAGAGCATGTTATGTTAGGATAGAGTAGGCTAGAGTAGGCTAGGCTAGGCTATAGTAGGTTAGAGTAGAATAATATAGGCTAGACTAGGCTAGGCTAGAACATGTTAGAGTAGAGTAAGCTAGCTTAGGCTAACATAGAGTGGGTTAGTAGGCTAGGCTAACTTTAGATCTCCCCGAACAAGAAGGTTATCTTCTTGGTCGTCCCCAATGCTATCTTTTATGGTTTCCCAACATATTTACTTGTACTTATAATGGTTGGGGGAGTATATGTTGTAGATGCTGACTATCCTGCGAGTTTCAACATTCTCCAGTTTAGTGTGTATCCAGTGGTTTATCTTCATGTGCTGTTGAAGTTTCCATTTCCCTTTTTTGCTTATAGTGCTTATTCCTCGTGAAGCTTCAATAGCTGATATTGCTTATCCTTCATAGATCCTAGATTTTTCTGATCACATCAATTTCTTGACTACTTAGCCTTCTCTCTTGAATTAAGAGGATGTCAGGTTTTTCACTTTTTATCAGGTCTTTTAAAAAGTTAATTTTGGGAGGGGTGACCCAACCCTCTACAATTCCAAGAGACAACTATCATTATTTATTATTTGGGGTCGTTTTAGGACCCCTCCCTTTGTTTGCTTGTTGTACTTTTTCTTTATTCTTTGGTCCTTTTTCTAGAAAATTCTCCAATCCCTGTTGTTTTCCCAATGAGATATCTTTGGCTGCTTCTTCATCTCTTATTTCTTTGTTCAATCTCCTTCCAAATTTTTTTGTATTCTCAATATTTTGAGGGGTTTCTTTTATTTGGTTTCTTGTGAGGATTCGGTCTGAATTTAGGAGGAGAGGCTTGTCCGGCTGAGGAGGGGAACCAAGAGGGGTAGAAATGGGAGTTGAGAGGAGGGTTTGAATGGGGGAGGAGGTGATGATCAAGTCAGATGGGATGAGAGCAGATGAGAGGATGTCAAAAGGATTTGTCCCCATGAGGGAGGTTGGTTGAGAGGGGAGGGGAGATCCTAGTGGAGGAGGAGGATGAGAGCCAGAGGCGGGTTTAGATGTAGTCTTTTTCATTTTTACTTATTTCCATTTTGAATCTGATGTTTCTTCAATGTTTTTTCCAGGTTCCTCTCTTTTACTACATCTATTGGCCAAATGACCGTATTCCTGACATACCTTACATTTGAAGGGGATTTTTTCATAGTCCAGCTATTGAATGTGGATCCAGTTGTCCACTGTTGTAGTTCCTAGATATAGCCTTGAGTTGTGAAAGACCAGTGCCTAGGACATCTTATATATAGAAAGGAGCATAATGTATAACAGAGGAAGTTATCAATAAAAGGCTCTCATGCTATCTCCTGAAAACAGGGAATGTTAATTTTGAATGGGACCAAGACCCTCGGAAACTGACACGGAGAAGGGAGTACTACAGAGGCAATGTGAAAAAATCTAATATAAAAGAAACAAACAATTCAGAGACAACTTATTGTAAAGAGGGTCAATTTAGAAATAAATCACAGAAATAAATTATCAAAGGTGTTTGCTGTGAATGAAAGATTGAGAGTATACTAGTTGTCAATGAGCTGATATCCAGATACACAATATCACCATGTAATGGGCTTACAAATTTAAGAATCCATACATGACAATAGTGTTTTAAAAATA
Source organism: Pinus albicaulis (assembly GCA_034641835.2). NCBI lineage: Eukaryota > Viridiplantae > Streptophyta > Pinopsida > Pinales > Pinaceae > Pinus > Pinus albicaulis. The sequence goes on from CM076569.1 coordinate 713,217,993, forward strand.
ACCTCCCAAAGAAACTAATATAGCCGAAGTATGGTTTGAGTGAATAGTGAAACAATATATCATGCCTGAGCCATATTTAAAGCGCTTGACTAATCTGAACATGGGTATCAACTAGGATAAATCCATACCAAAAATTAGTGAGCCACTCGCATTCCAGAAACATGATACGAGAAAGATGGATGAAATGAAATGATCTATTAAAGTAACACATATAAGAGAAAGTTACAAACTATGAAATACCAAAATACCAGAATCCTCTTAACAGATGGAACTCCTCCTCACTGAGACCCTACGGGCTCCGAGCCTTCATACAAGAGTTCACAAAATATATACAAAAAATCCTTTCACTGCATAATTTTTTGATAAAATATGGAACCCCAAATCATCTGTTCTTCGAGAGCTTTATAGGAGAAAAATAAAGTTCTAAAAGGGAGTAGGTGATGAAATTTTAATTTGCCTCATTAAGACAAGATGGTGGAAACGTGCATGCCCATATTGCTGGATGAATCTGTAGTGCTGTATGTACTCTGCTGCTTGCTTACTGAAATAAATGCACTGGGTAGAATTATCTTCAGGAACACAACAAAGAAGTAAAATCACATAGACATTTCGTCCTTTCCTGAAAGAAAATGGTGCTGAAAAGAAAGCTTTAAGGTATTGTTTTCTGCGAATGGTACCCTATTCCTTCTAAACCCTGAATTACGGTTTAAGTTCTTCAATGCTGAACTTTGAATTCCTTGATCATTCACTGATATTTCTCCGCTGATCCATTAATATCTCCATCTGCGCAACATGTGCTTTGAATGACTCAAGAGGGTTTGACAGATTTTAACCCTGCTTCTTTAATGGAATTCTTGTCGACATACCCTCCCAGGCCTTTCTCCATAATCACAGCCTCTGAAAAATGGTCCTTTGATGCGGTCTCTATTACAGTAATAGAGACTGTAAGTCATGGAAGTTTTCCACTACTGTAACCCTGCAAAACCCGCAAACTCATTAGGAAAAACAGGCATGGGGATGATGGACATGAAGAGATCAATGAAAATGGTTGTGGGGACATGGAAAAATGATGGAACAATGCAGGTTGGCGATTAAAACACAGTGAAACGATGGAGGATGGACTCGTTGATGTTTTTAACGTAAACATTAAAATTTGACTAATGAATGAAATGTATAATAGCAGAGGAAAAATATGACAAACACGTGGAACGGTGACGAGGTGGAGGACACGTGTCGATGGTGGGGAGGCAAGAAATTTGGACTGTCCGATCTCAGGAGGAGATCGACGGCTGAAGACGCGTCAGAGGGCGATGGATTGGTGGGCCGGGGGTACGGATACCTTGGGTTAAATCCTGCACATCTTCGGGGTGCGATGACCGTTGGATGGAGAGCCCCAGATCAGACGGTTGATATGAATATCGCGCTGGGTCAAATTTTGAATGATAACGCATGATGGGGGGGCGGTTTTGAAATAGTGATGGAGCCACGTGTCGTGCGATGAGTGGAATCACTTCGAAATGGAAAATACCGCCTGCCCTCCAAAGGCGGTGTGATCGATACCACCAGTTTTTGAAAATTTCTTTTGGGCTTGTGGACCACAAGGGCGGGTGAGCTGCTGACCGTTGATTTACGGATTGATCGGACGGTGGACAGGCGATCGGAACGGTAAACAGGTTGGGCCAAGGGTGCGACGGTGATCAATGAAGGCCGTCCGATCTGTACAGATCGACGGATAATACTGCACCTGATATACGCCTGGGATAAGCGCTCTACCGGCTAGCGCTTGGTCTAGCCCCCAGGTTACGTGGAACAAAAGGTTGAGGGGCTAGGGCCGAAAGGTAATAAACATTATATATTTTCAAATGTGGGTTTTCGGCCCTTTTTAATGCAATTTGGGGCTGGGAAAGAGTAACGATAAGGGGAATGATTGGTTTTTTAAACCAAACAAGGGTGTGAGTATGGTTTAAAGGGGATTTTGGGATGGTTTAGAAGGATTAGGGGGAGGGATTTTTGGGTAAAAAAGGAGGTTATGAAAAAGAGGAAGAGGGGATGAAATGGACAAATTTGCAGGGGCACAAGGGGAAAATGAAGGCCTCTCGGGGCACAATTTTTCACAATCAATGAGGCTTATTGACCTAAGAACAGAAAAGGGAAATAATTAAAGGGCAGAGGACCTAAAGAGGCTTTCAAGGATGATGTGAATTCAGAGGGAAACATTCCTCGAAATTTTAGAGACAGTTTGACCCCCTGTTTGCTTGTCAAAATTTAATAGGGGGCTAACATGATCAACATTGGCTCCACCTGGGGACGACAAGTTCATCCTTGGGTGTGTCGAGAACTTCACATACCATCTACATCATCAATTTTTACAGATAGGAAAAATAAACCTATTCTACTCCTACCCTTATTACTCCATGAGACCAGATTACACTGTTGGTCTCACATTTTCTCTACCTAAACTACATCTGCTAGGATTAAAATCTCTAGCAGATTTCTTCTCTACATTCTAAAATAGAAATTGAAAAACAACCAAGCCATGATTAGACTGTCTGGCTTGCTGGACCTTGCAGAAATTACAACAACTAACTACATGCTCACAGGCTGAGTTTTATTTCAGTCTTCCTACCTACTCTAATCTAACCTGGAAATCTCTGATGTTCTAGGTGATACAATAATGCCAATGCAACCAGTTAAGCAGTAGCAAAAAAGGATAGGAGCACTGACTTCCTATCAAAGATAACCACAAGGTGTTCTTCTGGTGTTCCTTTAAAACTGAGGTCACCATCAGTGGTGACCACTCTTGATGAATTTGGCCCTTGCAAAGGATCAATGCTGGAGCATTTGGACTGATCAGGGCCTCCATGTACTTTGCCACAGGATCGAAGAACATATGGTGTAAGCTTTCTTCTTTTAGGCCAGACATGACTGGCAGGCTGTCTACATCCTGGGCAACTTTGATTATTGCATTTTCCACTGCATCTTCAATGTGGCTCTTGAAAGTCCAATCACCTTCTTCTTCTATTTCGAAAGGCAGTGGGATCTCTTCTTTTTTAGGAGGAGGGAGACTTTCTGTGAGTTCAGAAATTCAACCTCGGCTTCATATCTTTCAACCACCAGTTCTAGAAATATTTTCTTAAGCACGGGTTTAGAACTTAAGCTGGGAAGAAAAATAGCCCGTGGAAGGTCCTCCACTTCCAGTATTGCCAAGGCACGTGACATTTCATCTCGACACTCTGCTACGAAACCTGGATGCATTTTTACAAACTGCTCAAAGTCTTACATTGGTGAAGTGACTTGGCCTTCAGCACGGCTGATCGTGTACTGTGACATGATGTCCCGGTGGAGTCTCGTGAAACCAAGATAATTAGCGGCCTACTGATCAGCAGTGGAGCATTTTAATGATTTAGGAACTGTGGAGTCACCAAGGTGAGGGATCTACAACTATAAATTCTTCATTCTCACCTTTCTGAAGAGTGAATTAGGTTTTGTCGAGGCCCAGGGATTTAGATTTTCTCAACTTCATTCCCCAGCAATGGTGCCAAAAATATGTTGCAGTTCCTAGAGACAGCCTTGAGTTGTGAAAGACCAGTGCCTAGGACATCTTATATATAGCAAGGAGCATAATTTATAATAGAGGAAGATATCAATAAAAGGCTCTCATGCTATCTCCTGAAATCAGGGAATGTTAATTTTGAATGGGACCAAGACCCTCAAAAACTGACACAGAGAAGGGAGTATTCCAGAGGCAACGTGAAAAACTCTAATATAAAATAAACAGACAATTTAGATACAACTTACTGTAAAGAGGGCCAGTTTAGAAATACCTCACAGAAATAAATTATCAGAAGGTGTTTGCTGTGAATGAAAGATTGAGAGGATACTAGTTGTCAATGAGCTGATATCCAGATACACAATATCACCATGTAATGGGCTTACCAATTTAAGAATCCATACATGACAATAACGTTTTAAAAATAACCTTCAAAAGAAACTAATATAGCACAAGTATGGTTTGAATGAATAGTGAAACAATATATCATGCCTGAGCCATATTTAAAGTGCTTGACTAATCCGAGCATGGGTATCAACTAGGATAAATCCATACCAAAAATCAGTGAGCCACTCGCATTCCAAAAACATGATACGAGAAAGATGGATGAAATGAAATGACCTATTAAAGTAACACATATAAGAGAAAGTTACAAACTGTGAAATACTAAAGACCAGAATCCTCTTAACAGATGGAACTCCTCCTCACTGAGACCCTATGGGCTTTGAACCTTCATACAAGAGTTCTCAAAATGTATACAAAAAATCCTTTCACTGCATAATTTTCTGATAAAATCTGGAACCCTAAATCATCTGTTCTTCGGGAGCTTTATAGGAGAAAAATAAAGCTCGAAAAGGGAGTAGGTGATGAACGTTTAATTTGCCTCATTAAGACAAGATGGCAGAAATGTGCACGCCCATATTGCTGGATGACTCTATAGCGCTGTATGTACTTTTCTGCCTGCTTACTGAAATAAATGCACTGGGTATAAGTCTCTTCAGGAACACGACAAAGAAGTAAAATCAGATAGACATTCCTTCCTTTCCTGAAAGATAATGGTGCTGAAAAGAAACCTTTAAGGTATTGTTTTCTGCGAATGGTACCCTCTGCCTTCTAAACCCTGAATTACAGTTTAAGTTCTTCAATGCTGAACGTTGAATTCCTCGATAATTCACTGATATTTCTCCGCTGCTCCATTAATATCTCCATATGTGCAATCTGTGCTTTGATTTAAAAGCACGACATCGGCTAGGGCACGAACGCACAACAGACAGCCTTACCAACTAAAATATGTTCAATTCGACATATAATTAACAATATATTAATAATAATAGTAAATACAAGTTTAATGTGAGCTAATAAAATGGCTCAATGCATGTGTTATGTAATCCCTATAACATTTAAAAATACGATTTAAATAATAATAAAATACACATTATTTTTTGCACTCTAAAATAAGTTTGAACTTAAAGAAATTTGATCCTTCTCTGCTCATGTTACATCCATGCTTAATATGGATCCATGTTTGTATATTCTAACTTCTCATATAAACCATAGCCTTACTTTAGATGTGTAAAACATTTATGAGACCAAGATTGTTATTTGGTATCAGATTTGTTTAATTTGAAAATAGAGTCTCCTTACCTTAAATTATTAAAAGTAATAGTTACTTCTTTCATTGATATTTATTTAGTTGAGATTGATCTGACATCACATTTGTTTGATTTGAAAATAAATTTCCCCTACCTTAAATTATTAATCATGTAGTAATTACTTCTTTTTTTTATGTTTATTTAGATGAGATGGTATTTGCATTGATCCATAATAATGTTTACCCTATCATCCACTTTATCAACCTTTCCTAAAACAATTTCAACTTTATATCTTGTGGGATGAAATCCTAATGGGTGGAGCCAATAAGTGAGTTTTTCAATTAAATTCAGTAAGAAATTATCACCAACATATTAGGAGAAATAGGTCTTTCTTTTTTAGAAGAATCATTAAGTGATCTATGTTGTTTTAAAAAATTGTCATCAACATTGTGTTAAGCAACTTGGGTAATTTTTCAAAATTAAGAAAAATAATGGTCAATCAAAGTTAATATAAATTGAAAACAAAAAAACATAAATCAAAATTAAATGTTTTTTTGTAATACAATGAACACAAAAACATAAACATAAATCAAAATTAAAATAAAAGAAAAGCAACCGAACTTTTTGTTTTTTTAAGAGGTAGACACAAAAAGCATAAATCCAAAAAAAAAGAAGCGGCAACATGTTAACTTTTTTTTGCTGCCTTTTTAAAAAAAATGAACTAAACCAATTTTAAGATTTCAAAAATGGTTATTCAACATATCCATCTTAAAATTATATATATATATATATATATATACATATACATATACATATACATATACATATACATATACACATATACACATATACACATATACATATATATATATATATATATAAGTTGTTCAATTAAAAACGTTAAAAGAAAAATTACATATATAGATATTGTTGCAAAATTTCTTTGTTACAAAAATAGAAATATTTTCTTAATATCTAAACATGTATATCCATAAAATGAGCTAATTCACTATTTCAAAAACAATTAACACAAAATAGTTAGCTATAACTTACAAACTATACTTGAAAAGTAATTTCCTAATTTTTCACTCATTTATAGCAGAAGTTGGAGAAATGTCTATGAAACGGTTATTCAAAAAAATAGATCGATATATCCATTAAAGAAAAAATAAGAGATATGTATGTGAAATGGTTACTAAAAAAATAGGCCGGTATATCCGTTAAAGAAACTTATGCTAACGAGTGTGACAATTCCATTTCTAATGTCTTAAAATTTCTGTTCGGTTGGTTCGATTCCGCCCAGGTCATATGAAAATTATTCTAACTTTAAAAAATTAATGTCAAAAGAAAGATCATAAAATAAAACACTAATAATGTGAAATGAAAGATCATAAAATAATATTTTATGCATGCGACAAGACAACAACATTAATATTAGTTGTGAATAGAAATAGGATAAAAAAAATCATATATTCTATTCATCTATAATCTGATTATGATCTAACATGTCAAAAAACTATTTTATGGATAGCTAAATTGAGTCAATATATTCTCATGATTATAAAAATATTAAACTTAAAATTAAATGTTGATAATAAAAGAGAATATGCACAATTTACAAACTAACATACTTAATTGAGAAATCAGATTCTATTACTAGTGATTCAAACTTCTTATGATTATTTAGATATTAATGTCACTTAACTCCCTTTAGATCTAACACGTTTTAGATCTAACTCTCTTATCATAAGTTAGACAATCATGTCACCTAACGTCTACACCCTCTCAAGATAAAAATACAAACTTTCTTTATGAATTTATAATAGGTAAATAGATATCTAGAATAGTTAATAAGTAACATTATATTTTGTCTATAATATTTTATATTATATAAAATAACAAATCACATAACAACATTAAAAAAATGAATCTGATACCCTTCATCATATTTTTTTTCTTGAGGATCATTTTCTATATCATTAAAGTCTTTAAATATTACTTGTGTACTCATTTTTCTACACTTCAAAATATCAAGTGTCTTTTCATTCTAAACCTTGTGAAGGCTATGTGTAAGTATGTTTGTCTCTTTAAAATAAAATATTCTATGAATATAAGAAATAATATGTGCTATAATAGAAAAAAATATATATGCTATGCATATTTAATTAGTTGTCCATATGATCTAATATAATTTCATAAAACATATATGAGTAAGATGTTAAACTTTATACTTTTCAAAAATATATCAACTTCATATATATTTCTATATATAAACATGCTAAAATAACATACTTTAATGTTGTATAGAATAAAATATCAAATGTAAGTTTTGAGTAAAATATTTTAAAATAAATCAATATTGACATATAATTAAAAATATATTAATAATAATAGTAAATACAAGTTTAATGTGAGCTATTAAAATGGTTCAATGCACATGTTATGTAATCTCTATAACATTTAAAAATAAGATTTAAATAATAATACGATTTAATTAATAATAAAATACACATTATTTTTTTGCAATCTTAAAAAAGTTTGAAATTACATAAATTTGATCTTTCTCTGCTCATGTTACATCCACAGTTAATATGGATCCATGTGGTATATTCCAACTACTCAAATATACCATGGCCTTACCTTAGATGTGTAATACATTTATGACACAGAGATTGTTATTTGGAATCATATTTGTTTGATTTGAAAATAGAGTCTCCTTACCTTAAATTATTAATCAAGTAATAATTATTTTTTTCACTGATATTTATTTGACATCACATTTGTTTGATTTGAAAACAGAGTTCCCTTACCTTAAATTATTAATTATGTATTAATTACTTCTTTTATTGATGTTTATTCAGTTGAGATTGTCTATAATAAATAAAAAAATGATTTACGTGAATGCATAATCATGTTTACCCTATTATCCACTTTATCAACCTTTCCTAAAACAATTTCAACTTTATATCTTGTGGGATGAAATCCTAATGGGTGGAGCCAATAAGTGAGTTTTTCAATGCAATTCAATAAGAAATTATTACTAACATATTAGGGGGATTATTTTTCAAAATTAAAAAAAAAAATAATGGTCAATCAAAGTAAATATAAATTGAAAACAAAAAACATAAATCAAAATTAAATGTTATTTTGAAATACAATGAACACAAAAACATAAATTAAAATTAAAAAAAGAAAAAGAAAAAGCATGGAAACTTTTTTTGCTTTTTTATTTTTAGAATGTGGACACAAAAAGCATAAATCAAAATTAGAAGAAAAGAAAAGCATGTTAACTTTTTCCTGGCTGCGTTTTTGCAGAAGGTGGACTAAAACTTATTTTTTTGGCTGTGTTTTAAAAGAAAGTCGACTAGAACTTTTTCTTGGCTACTTTTTTAAATAAGGTAGACTAAAGCAATTATATATATATAGAGGATGTAAAGGTAGACTAAACCTATTATATATATATATATATATATATAAAAGATGTGAAGGTGGACTAATGCAATTTTATTTAAAATTATATATATAGAATGTTTGATTAAAGACATTAAAAGAAAAGTTTATATATATAGATATATTTATTTATTTATTTATTGTTGCAGAAATTCTCTATACAAAAATAGAAATATTTTATTAATATCTAAACCTGTATATCCATAAAATGAGCTATTTCAAAAACAAGTAATACAAAATAGTTCATTATAATTTACAAACTATAGCTAAAAATTAATTTCTTAATTTTTCACTCATTTATTGGAGAAATAAGAGATGTGTCTGTGAAACGGTTATTCAAGAAAATAGGTCGATATATCCGTTAAAGAGTCTGACAGTTGAAATGTCCTAAAATTTTGGATTAGGATGGTTCGATTCTGCCCAGGTCATATGAAAATTATTCTAAATTTTAAAAAAATAATGTCAAATAAAAGACCATAAAATCAAACACTAATAATGTCCAATGAAAAATCATAAAATAAAACACTGTGATTAAAACAAAGTGAAAAACAAAAAGCATGAATCTAAATTAAAGGAGAAAAAGCTAGGACGGTGGGGTGGACCAATTTTAAATTCTCTCTCATTCGTGGAAGAGACGAAACACGGGATGTGTCTCTGATTCAAATAAAAAAGGCCAATATATCCGTTGAAAAAATCCTACATATATCTTTCGAAGGTTGCAGAAATTTCCCACTTCGTCATGTACCTCTAGTCTGGTCTGGTCCGATATGTCTGTGGTTGGGCGTCTGTGTATGTGTGATGAGGTGTATTCATGCAAAGTCGATCATGTCGTTTGTGACACGCGATGGGAGGAGGTGCAAAACAATCAAACGAAAGGACTACTCGTACCTAACACTCACTGCTAGGTACGATTAAGTTTTCGTTTCGTTGCATAAATGCCCTTTTTATTTCTTATTTTGACATTCTGTTCGTTTGGCCGTCTATGCAGCTACCTTTCCGAAATGCTCTACTCCAGGTAGATTCGTGAATGGAGTCGTCTAACGAGCCAGAGGAATTGCCCGGACGGTCAAAATTGGCCGGAATCCAGGCCAAAAAAATTTAAAAAATCTTGCAGAAACAATGTTTGAATCCTGATTTTGACATTGGAAATGGATTCAGCACCATCAAAAATCTGTAGGACGCCCAAAATATTAAACTTTGATAGTTATAACATGGATTTAGAAAAATTCCTGCTGGATTTTTTGAAAATCTTATCGAAATTTTCATGATTTTCAGGGCGATTCCTCTGGCTAATTAGACTATGGCTTCGTGAATTACTTTCTTTGCTAGTCTTTTTTTGTTTGTTCCAGGTTTGACATGATAATTATAAAAGGAAAATTTGCATGGATAGTTTAAAAATGATTAAATAAAGAAAGCTTAGTTAGAATTGCCCTTGTCATTTTAATTGCAGTTCTGAGAAATATTTTCTTTGCTACTTCTTTGCTGCTTCTTTAAGGGTTAAATAAAGAAGACAGAGTTAGATATTTCTTTATCTTGTTGCTTTTCCATACATTTTAGTACCTTAGGGCAAGAAATCCAAGAGACCAGCTGCATTTATTTATTTGTGTGCTGAACACATTTCTGGTGGTTGCGTGCAGCACATAGAGAAGCCTAATTCCACCCTAATGAAGTCACTATTTTCTACCCTAATGGTTGTCTACGAGACATCGCTGGGCAGTTCGGTTAGGACTCTCCTTTTTCAGGTGTAATTACTCTCCTCTTCGCTTTCTTGGGGAGTAAACGAGAAACCCTCATCGCCTAATGTACATTTCAGATTATTTAAATTAAATGCAATGCATTTGGTGTGAGTTATAAACAATAGTTAGTCTAATCTGTGGCTTCAAAATCCATTTTTCGCGGCTACCCCTCCCTTATAACTAAATCTAGTCTCTTGAACGAACGTTGTGGTTTTGTATTAAATGGATTTATTAAAAGATCTCCAATTGTGCTTTTACCTATTTTGAATATATTTTTTATTAAAATCACAATGTTTTTACATTTAAATATATATTATAAAATTAAATTCTATGTAAATGTTTTTAACATTCACTTTCAATACTTGTTTTATTAATTGTCTCTCTCTCTCTCTCTCTCTCTCTCTATATATATATATATATATATATATATATATTCTTATAAATTTATTAGGCTAGATTAGCTTAGAATAGAGTAGGCAAAGGTAGGCTAGGCTAGACTAGAGTAGTCTACTAGGCTAGAGTAGAGTAAGCTAAGGTAGGCTAGGCTAGAGTAGGCTAGACTAGGCTAGGGTAAGAGTAGAATATGATAGGCTAGAGTAGAGTAGGCTAGGCTACGGTAAGTTAGAGTAGGTTAGTAGGCTAGGGTAGAGTAGGCTAGTAGGATAGAGTAGGCTAAGCAATGCTAGGCTAGGTTAGGCTAAAGTAGACTCAGTTTAGCTAGGCTAGAGTAAACTAGTGGGCTAGAGTAGGCTAAGCTAAGTTATGGTAGAGTAGGCTAAGCTAGGGTAGAGTAGGCTATGTTAGGCTAGAATAAGCTAGGCTAGGCTAGAGTAGGGTAGTGTAGGATAGGCTACACTAGGATATGATAGAATAGAGTAGGCTAAGGTAGCCTAGCCTAGGCTAGAGTAGCGTAGTAGGCTAGAGTAGAGTAGGATAAGCTAAGCTTGGGTAGAGTAGGGTAGGGTAGGAAAGGCTAGAGTAGAGTAGGATAGAATAGGATAGGATAGTCTAGGATAGGATATGATAGAGTAGGCTGAGTTAGGCTAGGCTATGATAGGAAAGGTTAGGATAGAGTAGAGTATCGTAAGCTAGGTTAGCCTAGAATAGGCTAGGCTAGAATAGGCTAAGGTAGAGTCTATTAGACTAGAGTAGGATAGAGTAGTCTACGTTAGGCTATAGTAGGTTAGAGTAAAATAGGGTATGATAGGCTACGCTAGATTAGGTTAGAGTAGTGATGGCTAGGCTAGGATAGAGTAGGCTAGGATAGGGTAAGATAGGATAGAGTAGGTTAGAATAAAATAGGGTAAGATAGGCTAGGCTAGTGTAGGCTAGAGTAGGCTAGGGTAGGCTAGGATAGAGTAATTTAGGATAGGGTAAGATAGGATAGAGTAGGTTTAAGTTAGGTTAGGCTAAGGTAGCGTAGAGTAGGCTAGGCTAGGCTAGAGTAGAGTAAGCTAAGCTAGGCAAGGTTAAAGCGGGTTAGACTAGGATAGAGTAGGCTAGGATAGGGTAAGATAGGATAGAGTAGGTTAACTTAGGCTAGGCTAGGGTAGCGCATAATAGGCTAGGCTAGGCTAGAGTAGTGTAAGCTAAGCTAGGCTAGGTTAAAGTAGGTTAGACTAGAATAGGCTAGGCTAGAGTAGGCTAATCTAGGCCAAAGTAGGATAACCTAAGCTACGTTATGCTAGTCTAGGCTAGGGTATCCTAGTAGGGTAGAGTAGAGTAGGCTAAGGTAGGCTAGGATACAGTAGGTTAGACTAAAATAGGATAGGCTATAATAGGATAAGCTAGAATATCTTAGACTAGTGTAGGATAAAGTAGGGTAGGCTAGGCTAGAGTAGGTTAGAGTAGAATATGATATGATAGGATATAAATGGCTAGGATAGAGTAGGCTAAGCTAGGCTAGAGTAGGCTAGTAGGGTAGAGTAGGGTAGGGTAGGTTAGGATAAAGTAGGCTAGGATAAGTAAGCTAGGTTAAGATAGGATAGCATAGAGTAGGTTAAGGTAGGCTAGCCTAGGGTAGGCTAAAGTACGATAGGCTAGGATGGAGTAGCCTTGTCGGCTAGCGTAGAGTAAGCTAAGCTAGGCGAGGTTAGAGTAGAATAGGAAAGTTAGGCAAGGCTGGAGTAATTTGGGGTAGAATAGGATAGGCTAGACTCATCTAGGCTAAAGTAGGTTATGCTAGGCTAGATTAGGCTAGTAGGTTAGAGTAGACTAGGGTAGGATAGGATAAAGCATGCTAGGATAGGCTAGGTTAGGATAAGATAGGCTAAAGTAAGGTGGGCTAGTCTAGAGTAGCCTAGTATTATAAAGTAGTGTAGGCTAAGCTAGACCAGCCTAGATTAGGTTAATTTGAGCTAGAATAGGATAGAACATGCTAAGGTAGGTTAGGCCACACGAGGCTAAAGTAGGCTATGTTAGACTAAAGTATCCTAGTAGTCTAGAGTATAGTAGACTAAGCTATGCTACACAAGAGTAGGTAATACGAGAATAGGCCAGGTTAGTGTAGGCTAGGCTACAGAAGGATAGGTAAAAAAGGATAGGCTAGGAAAGGCTACACAAGAGTAGGCTAACTTAGGTTAGGTTAGGTTAGGCCAGAGTAGGCTAGGATAGGATAGAGTATGCTCGAGTAGGTTAGTAAAAACTAGGATACAATATGTTATGTTAGGCTAGAGTAAGATAGAGTTGGTTGGGATAGTCCAGAGTAGCCTAGAGTATGCTGGGCTAGGCTAGGCTAAGTTAGGGGAGAGTAAGCTAGGCTATATTATAGTAGACTAGGCTAGAGTAAGAGAGATTTGGCTAGGATAGTATAGGATAAAGTAGTCTAGGCTAGGGTAGAATAAGTTAGGACAAAGTAGGCTAGGCTACATTATAGTAGGAGGATAGGTTGGAGTAAATTAGGCTACAGTAAGCTAGTTTAGATTAGGATAGAATAAGATAAAGTAGAATAGGATAGGCTAGAGTAGGCTAGGCTAGAGTAGGGTAAAGTAGGCTAGGCAAGGCAAGGTAATGCCAGGAAAGGCTAGGAAATAGTACGCTAGCCCATGTTAGGGTAGGCAAGGCTAGAGTAGGATAAAGTAGTGTAGGTGAGGGTAGGCTAGGCTAGGCTAAGCTATACTAGATTAGGATAAAGTAGGTTAGTGTGAGCTTGATTAGACTGGTAGGCTAGAGTAGAGTAGGCTAAGTTAGGCTAGCCTAGAGTAGTTTAGACTATGGTATACTAGGTTAGAGTATGCTATGCTAGGATAGAGTAGGCTAGAGTAGGCTAGGCTAGGCTATAGTAGGTTAGAGTAGAATAATATAGGCTAGACTAGGATAGGCTAGAACATGTTAGAGTAGATTAAGCTAGCTTAGGCTAACTTAGAGTGGGTTAGTAGGCTAGGCTAACTTTAGATCTCCCCCAACAAGAAGGTTATCTTCTTGGTCGTCCCCAATGCTATCTTTTAAGGTTTCTCAGCATATTTCCTTGTCCTTATAATGGTTGGGTTAGTATATGTTGTAGATGTTGACTATCCTGCGAGTTTCAACATTCTCCAGTTTAGTGTTTATCCAGTGGTCTATCTTCGTGTGCTGTTGCAGTTTCCATTTCCCTTTTTTCCATATAGTGCTTATTCCTCCTGAAGCTCCAGTAGCTGACATTGCTTATCCTTCATAGATCCTAGATTTTTTTGATCACATCAATTTCTTGACTACTTAGCTTTGTCTCTTGAATTAAGAGGATGCCAGGTTTTTCACTTTTTATCAGGTCTTTTAAAAAATTAATTTCGGATTGGTGACCCAACCCTCTACAATTCCAAGAGACAACTATCATTATTTATTATTTGGGGTTGTTGTAGGACCCCTCCCTTTGTTTGCTTGTTGTACTTTTTCTTTATTCTTTGGTCCTTTTTCTAGAAAATTCTCCAATCACTGTTGTGTTCCCAATGAGACATCTTTGGCTGCTTCTTCATCTCTTATTTCTTTGTTCAATCTTCTTCCAAATTTTTTTGTATTCTCAATATTTTGAGGGGTTTGTTTTGTTTGGTTTCTTGTGAGGGTTCGGTCCGAATTTAGGAGGAGAGGCTTGTCCAGCTGAGGAGGGGAACAAAGAGTGGTAGGAATGGGAGACGAGAGGAGGGTGTGAATGGGGGAGGAGGTGATGATCAAGTCAAATGGGATGAGAGCAGATGAGAGGATGTCAAAAGGATTTGTCCCCACGAGGGAGGTTGGTTGAAAGGAGAGGGGAGATCCTAGCGGAGGAGGAGGATGAGAACCAAAGGCGGGTTTAGATGCAGTCTTTTTCATTTTTGCTTTTTTCCATTTTGAATCTGATGTTTCTTCAATATATTTTTCAGTTTCCTCTCTTTTACTACATCTATTGGCGAAATGATCGTATTCCTGACATACCTTACATTTGAAGGGGATTTGTTCATAGTCCAGCTATTAAATGTGGATCCAGTTGTCCACTGTTGTAGTTCCTAGAGATAGCCTTGAGTTGTGAAAGACCAGTGCCTAGGACGTCTTATATATAGCAAGGAGCATAATGTATAAAAGAGGAAGTTATCAATAAAATGCTCTCATGCTATCTCCTGAAAACAGGGAATGTTAATTTGAATGGGACCAAGACCCTCAGAAACTGACACGGAGAAGGGAGTACTGCAGAGGTAATGTGAAAAACTCTAATATAAAAGCAACAGACAATTTAGAGACAGCTTACTGTAAAGAGGGTCAGTTCAGAAATACCTCACAGAAATAAATTATCAGAAGGTGTTTTCTGTGAATGAAAGATTTGAGAGGATACTAGTTGTCAATGAGAAGATATCCAGATACACAATATCACCATGTAATGGGCTTACCAATTTAAGAATTCATACATGAAAATATCGTTTTAAAAATAACCTCCCAAAGAAACTAATATAGCAGAAGTATGGTTTGAGTGAATAGTGAAACAATATATCATGCCTGAGCCATATTTAAAGCGCTACACTAATCCGAGCATGGGTATCAACTAGGATAAATCCTTACCAAAAATCAGTGAGCCACTCACATTCCAAAACATGATACGAGAAAGATGGATGCAATGAAATGATCTATTAAAGTAACACATATAAGAGAAAGTTACAAACTGTGAAATACAAAAGACCAGAATCCTTTTAACAGATGAAACTCTTCCTCACTGAGACCCTATGGGCTCTGAGCCTTCATACAAGAGTTCACAAAATGTATACAAAAAATCCTTTCACTGCATAATTTTCTGATAAAATCTGGAACCCTAAATCATATGTTCTTTGGGAGCTTTATAGGAGAAAAAGAAAGCTCGAAAAGGGAGTAGGTGATGAAAATTTAATTCGCCTCATTAAGACAAGATGGCGGAAACGTGCACGCCCATATTGTTGGATGAGTTTGTAGCGCTGTATGTACTCTGCTGCCTGCTTACTGAAATAAATGCACTGGGTAGAAGTCTCTTTAGGAACACGGCAAAGAAGTAAAATCACATAGACATTCCGTCCTTTCCTGAAAGGAAATGGTGCTGAAAACAAAGCTTTAAGGTATTGTTTTCTGTGAATGGTACCCTCTGCCTTCTAAACCCTGAATTATGGTTTAAGTTCTTCAATGTTGAACTTTGAATTCCTCGATCATTCACTGATATTTCTCCATTGCTCCATTAATATCTCCATCTGCGAAATCTGTGCTTTGAATGACTCGGGAGGGTTTGACAGATTTTAACCTTGCTTCTTTAATGGAAGTCTTGTCGACATACCATCCCAGGCCTTTCTCCATAATCACAGCCTCTGAAAAATGGTCCTTTGATGCGCTCTCTATTACAGTAATAGAGACTATAAGTCATGGCAAT
Organism: Pinus albicaulis; assembly: GCA_034641835.2. NCBI lineage: Eukaryota > Viridiplantae > Streptophyta > Pinopsida > Pinales > Pinaceae > Pinus > Pinus albicaulis. Next base: position 713,234,154 of record CM076569.1, read on the forward strand.
TTTTCGCCGCTGTAACCCTGCAAAACCCGCAAACTCGTTAGGAAAACCAGGCATGGGGATGATGGAGGTGGCAGGATCAATGAAAATGGTGCTACAAATATGGTGAAATGATGGAACAATGCAGGGTGGCGATTAAAACAAAATGAAATGATGGAGGATGGACTGGTGGAGGTTTTTAACGTAAACATTGAAATTTGACTAACGAATGAAATGTATAATGGCAGAGGAAAAATACGACAAACGCGTGGAACAGTGACAGGGAGGAGGACACGTGTCGATGGTGCGGAGGCAAGCAATCTGGACCGTCCGATCTCAAGAGGACATCGACGACTGAAGAAGCGTCGGAGGGCGATGGATTGGCGGGCTAGGGGTACAGATACCTTGGGTTAAATCCTGCGCATCTTGGGGGTGCGATGACCGTTGGATGGAGAGCCCCAGATCAGACGGTTGATATGAATATCGCACAGGGTCAAATTTCGAACGATAACACACGATGGGGGGGCGATTTTGAAATAGTGACGGATCCACGTGTCGTGCGATGAGTGGAATCGCTCCGAAATGGAAAATACCGCCTGCCCTTCAAAGCTGGTGCGACGGATACCACCAGTTTTTGAAAAGTGCTTTTAGGCATGGGGACCACAAGGGTGGGTGAGCTGTTGACCGTTGATTTACATATTGATCGTACGGTGGACAGGCGATCGGAGCGGTAAATGGGTTGGGCCACGGGTGTGATGCTGATCAATGAAGGTCGTTCGATCTGTACAGATCGTCGGATAATACTGCACCCGATATCCGCCTGGGATAAATTATCTCCAGGCTAGCGCTTGGTCTAGCACCCAGGTTACGTGGAGCAAAAGGTTGAGGGGCTAGGGCCGAAAGGTGCTAAACCTTATATATTTTCAAATGTGGGTTTTCGACACTTTTTAATGCAATTTGGGGCTAGGAAAGAGTAACGATAAGGGGAATGAGGGGTTTTTTAAACCAAAAAAGTGATGGTTTAAAGGGGATTTTGGGATGGTTTAGAAGGATTAGGGGGAGGGATTTGGGGGTAAAAAGGGAGGTTATGAAAAATAGGAAGAGGGGATGAAATGGAGAAATCTGCAGGGGCACAAGGGGCAAATGAAGGCCTCTTGCGGCACAATTTTTCACAATCAATGAGGCTTATTGAACTAATAACGGCAGAGGGAAATAATTAAAGGGTAGACGACCTAAAGAGGCTTTCAAGTATGATGTGAATTTAGAGGGAAAGCATTCCTCGAAAGTTTAGAGATAGTTTGACCCCCTGTTTGCTTGTCAAAATTTAATAGGGGGCTAACATGATCAACATTGGCTCCACCTGGGGATGGCACGTTCATCCTTCGGTGTGTCGAGAACTTCACAGGCCACCTACATCATCAATTTTTACAGACAGGAAAAATAAATCTATTCTACTCCTACCCTTATTACTCCATGAGACCAGATTACACTGTTGGTCTGACATTTTCTCTAACTAAAATACATCTTCTAGGATTAAAATGTCTAGCAGATTTCTTCTCTACATTCTAAAATAGAAATTGAAAAACAGCCAAGCCATGATTAGACTGTCTGGCTTGCTGGACCTTGCAGAAATTAAAACATGTAACTACATGCTCACAGGCTGAGCTTTATTTCAGTCTTCCTACCTACTCTAATCTAACATGGAAATCTCTGATGTTCTAGGTGATACAATAATGCCAATGCAACCAGTTAACCAATAGCATAAAAGGATAGGAGCACTCACTTCCTGTCAAAGATAACCACAGGGTGTTCTTCTGGTGGTCCTTCAAAACTGAGGTCACCATCAGTGGTGACCCCTCTTGATGAATCTGGCCCTTGCGAAGGATCAATGCTAGAGCATTTTTACTGATCAGGGCCTCCATGTACTCTACCATAGGATCGAAGAACATATGGTGTAATATTTCTTCTTTTAGGCCTACAATGACTGGTAGACTGTCTGCATCATGGGAAACTTTGATTATTGCATCTTCCACTACATCTTCAATGTGGCTCTTGAAATTCCAATCACCTTCTTCTTGTATTTCGAAAGGCAGTGGGATCTCTTCTTTGTTAGGAGGAGAGAGAGTTTCCAAAAAGGCTTTGGGGTCTCTGAACTGATATGATTTTTCTTGTGAGTTCAGAAATTCAACCTCAGCTTCATATCTTTCAACCACCAATTCTAGAAATATTTTCTTAAGCACGGGTTCAGAACTTAAGCTAGGAAGAAGAATAGCCCGTGGAAGGTCCTCCACTTCAAGTTTTGCCAAGGCACGTGAAATTTCATCTCGACACTCTGCTACGAAACCTGGATGAATTTTTGCAAACTTCTCAGAGTCTTACATTGGTGAAGTGGCTTGGTCTTCAGCACGGCTGATGCTGTACTGTGACATGATTTCCCAGTGGAGTCTCTTGAAAACAAGATAATCAACAGCCTACTGATCACCAGTGGAGTATTTTAATCATTTAGGAACCATGGAGTCACCAAGGTGAGTGATCTACAACTCTCAACTCTTCATGCTCACCTTTCTGAAGAGCGAATTAGGTTTTTTTGAGGCCCAGAGATTTAGATTTTATCAACTTCGTTCATAGGCAACGGCGCCGAAAATATGTTGTAGTTCCTATAGATAGCCTTGAGTTGTGAAAGACCAGTGCCCAGGACATCTTATATATAGCAAGGAGCATAATGTATAATAGAGAAAGATATCAATAAAAGGCTCTCATGCTATCTCTTGAAAACAGGGAATACCTCACAGAAATAAATTATCAGAAGGTGTTTGCTATGAATGAAAGATTGAGAGGATACTACTTGTCAATGAGCTGATATCCAGATACACAATATCACCATTTAATGGGCTTACCAATTTAAGAATCCATACATGACAATAGCATTTTAAAAATAACCTCCAATAGAAACTAATATAGCAGAAGTATGGTTTGAGTGAATAGTGAAACAATATATCATGCCTGAGCCATATTTAAAGCGCTTGACTAATCCGAGCATGGGTATCAACTAGGATAAATCCATACCAAAAATCAGTGAGCCACTCGCATTACAGAAACATGATACGAGAAAGATGGATGAAATGAAATGATCTATTAAAATAACACATATAAGAGAAAGTTACAAACTGTGAAATACCATAGACCAGAATCCTCTTAACAGATGGAACTCCTCCTCACTGAGACACTACGGGCTTTGAGCCTTCATAAAAGAGTTCACAAAATGTATACAAAAAATCCTTTCACTGCATAATTTTCTCATAAAATTTGGAACCCTAAATCATCTGTTCTTCGGGAGATTTATAGGAGAAAAATAAAGCTCGAAAAGGGAGTAGGTGATGAACATTTAATTTGCCTCATTAAGACAAGATGGCGGAGATGTGCACGCCCATATTGCTGGATGACTCTGTAGTGTTGTATGTACTTTTTTGCCTGCTTACTGAAATAAATGCACTGGGTAGAAGTCTCTTCAAGAACACGGCAAAGAATTAAAATCACATAGACATTCCTTCCTTTCCTGAAAGAAAATGGTGCTGAAAAGAAAGATTTAAGGTATTGTTTTCTGCGAATGGTACCCTCTGCCTTCTAAACCCTAAATTCCGGTTTAAGTTCTTCAATGCTGAACGTTGAATTCCTCGATAATTCACTGATATTTCTCCGCTGCTCCATTAATATCTCCATCTGCGCAATCTGTGCTTTGAATGACTCGAGAGGGTTTGACAGATTTTAACCCTGCTTCTTTAATGGAAGTCTTGTCGACATGCCTTCCCAGGCCTTTCTCCATAATCACAGCCTCTGAATAATGGTCCTTTGATGCGCTCTCTATTACAGTAATAGAGACTGTAAGTCATGGAATTTTTCCACTGCTGTAATCCTGCAAAACCCGCAAACTCATTAGGCAAACTAGGCATGGGGATGATGGACCTGGCGGGATCAATGAAAATGGTTGTGCGGACATGGAAAAATGATGGAACAATGCAGGGTGGTGATTAAAACACAGTGAAATGATGGAGGATGGACTGGTGGAGGTTTTTAACGTAAACATTGAAATTTGACTAACGAATGAAATGTATAATGGTGGAGGAAAAATACGACAAACACGTGGAACGGTGACGGGACGGAGGACACGTGTCGACGGTGGGGAGGCAAGAAATCTTGACCCTCCGATCTCAGGAGGAGATCGACGGCTGAAGACACGTTGGAGGGCGATGGATTGGCGAGCTAGGGGTACAGATACCTTGGGTTAAATCCCGTGCATCTTCGGGGTGCGATGACCGTTGGATGGAGAGCCCCAGATCGGATGGTTGATATGAATATCACGCTGGGTCAAATGTCGAAAGATAACACGAGATGGGGGGGCGGTTTTGAAATAGTGACGGAGCCATGTGTCGTGCGATGATTGGAATCACTTCGAAATGGAAAATACCGCCCGCCCTCCAAAGGCAGTGCGATGGATACCACCAATTTTTGAACAGTGCTTTGGGCGCGGCAACCACAAGGGTGGGTGAGGGGCTAGTGCCGAAAGGTGCTAAACCTTATATATTTTCAAATGTGTGTTTTCGGCCATTTTTAATGCAATTTGGGGCCGGGAAAGAGTAACAATAAGGGGAATGAGGGGTTTTTTAAACCAAACAAGGGTGTGAATATGGTTTAAAGGGGATTTTGGGATGGTTTAGAAGGATTAGGGGGGAGGGATTTTGGGGTAAAAAGGGAGGTTATGAAAAATGGGAAGAGGGGATGAAATGGAGAAATCTGCAGGGGCACAAGGGGCAAATGAAGGCCTCTTGGGGCATAATTTTTCACAATCAATGAAGCTTATTGACTTAAGAACAGCAGAGGGAAATAATTAAAGGGTAGAGGACCTGAAGAGGCTTTCAAGGATAATGTGAATTTAGAGGGAAAGCATTCCTCCAAAGTTTAGAGACAGTTTGACCCCCTGTTTGCTTGTCAAAATTTAATAGGGGGCTAACATGATCAACATCCACCTTGATTTTGACCGCTTCCAGGAGGCCCTTTCCTAGATCCACCTCAACACAGATTCATGCGCATGCCTACATGTTGTCTTTGGGTTCACTTCTGTCGATGTATTTGCCCACTCCAATTCCTATTGCACGAACTGAGTCATCATTCCACTAGTGTAGAGGGAGGTGTGACAATCTTACCCATACTGGTACTGCACTGGGAACATCTAGTTCTGGATCAAAATCCAGAGTCCATCGGTTAAGGTACAAACCCCTTGTGTCCATGAAGTAAGGCTCGCTTCAGTATATAATATCTCAATCACTTTTAGTCTCAAAATGAAAGGTATAACATCCCCGGCCACAAAATATTACGACGATTTTACCTTGTATAAACTGGATCCAGTTCCTCTCAACCCATTTCCGCACTGTTTTGGGTGAGGGCCATAATCCTATAAATTGACCAACTAGTCCTTTTTCCGCCAGAGATATTTCAGCTTTCCTTGGCACCGATGGAGGTAGGGAGATTTCTGGAATGGATTTCAGCTTTTTAACAAACTTTGTGGCGGCTGGTTTCATTCGTTGGGTTCCCAAAAAGCTTATGAGAGAGGCAAAAACAGTTGAATCTTCATCTGGTTGTTTGTTTTTCGATGTTGCAACTGTGAAAGCACGACATCGGCCAGGGCACGAACGCACAACAGGCAGCCTTATCAACCAAAATATGTTCAATTCGACATATAATTAAAAATATATTAATAATAATAGTAAATACAAGTTTAATGTGAGCTAATAAAATGGCTCAATGCATGTGTTATGTAATCCCTATAACATTTAAAAATACGATTTAAATAATAATAAAATACACATTATTTTTTCGCACTCTAAAATAAGTTTGAACTTAAAGAAATTTGATCCTTCTCTGCTCATGTTACATCCATGCTTAATATGGATCCATGTTTGTATATTCTAACTACTCATATATACCACAAACTTACTTTAGATGTGTAATACATTTATGACACCAAGATTGTTATTTGGCATAGATTTGTTTAATTTGAAAATAGAGTCTCCTTACCTTAAATTATTAATCAAGTAATAGTTACTTCTTTCATTGATATTTATTTAGTTGTGATTTATTTGACATCACATTTGTTTGATTTGAAAATAAAGTTCCGCACATAATTTATTAATCATGTATGGCTATTGTTTTTATGTTTATTTAGATGAGATGGTATTTTCATTGAACCATAATAATGTTTACCCTATCATCCACTTTATCAACCTTTCCTAAAACAATTTCAACTTTATATCTTGTGGGATGAAATCCTAATGGGTGGAGCCAATAAGTGAGTTTTTGAATTAAATTCAATAAGAAATTATCACCAACATATTAGGAGGAATAGATCTTTCTTTTTTAGTAGAATCATTAAGTGATCTATGTTGTTTTAAAAAATTGTCATCAAAATTGTGTTAAGCAACTTGGGTAATTTTTCAAAATTAAGAAAAATAATGGCCAATCAAAGTTAATATAAATTGAAAACAAAAAACATAAATCAAAATTAAATGCTTTTTTGAAATACAATGAGCACAAAAACATAAAAATAAATCAAAATTAAGAGAAAAGAAAAGCAACCGAACCTTTTTGTTTTTTTAAGATGTAGACACAAAAAGCATAAATCCAAAAAAAAAAGAAGCAGCAACATGTTAACTTTTTTTGCTGCCTTTTTAAAAAAAATGAACTAAACCAATTTTAAGATTTCAAAAACGGTTATTCAATATATCCATTTTAAAATTATATATATATATATATATATATATATATATATATATATATATATATATATATATATATATATATATATATATATATATATATATATATATATATATATATATATATATATATATATATATATATATATATATATATATAAGTTTTTCAATTAAAAACGTTAAAAGAAAAATTACATATATAGATATTGTTGCAAAATTTCTTTGATACAAAAATAGAAATAATTATTAATATCTAAACATGTATATCCATAAAATGAGCTAATTCACTATTTCAAAAACAAGTAATACAAAATAGTTAGCTATAACTTACAAACTATACTTGAAAATTAATTTCCTAATTTTTCACTCATTTATAGCAGAAGTTGGAGAAATGTCTATGAAACGGTTATTCAAAAAAATAGGTCGATATATCCATTAAAGAAAAAATAAGAGATATGTATGTGAAACGGTTATTAAAAAAATAGGTTGGTATATCCGTTAAAGAAACTTATGCTAACCAGTGTGACAATTCCATTTCTAATGTCTTAAAATTTTGGGTTCGGTTGGTTCAGGTCATATGAAAATTATTTTAACTTAAAAAAATAATGTCAAATGAAAGATCATAAAATAAAACACTAATAATGTGAAATGAAAGATAATAAAATAATAGTTTATGCATGCGACAAGACAACAACATTAGTATTAGTTGTGAATAGAAATATGATTAAAAAAATCATATATTTTATTCATCTATAATCGGATTATGATCTAACATGTGAAAAAACTATTTTATGCATAGCTCAATTGAGTCAATAAATTCTCATAATTATACAAATATTAAACTTAAAATTAAATGTTGATAATAAAAGAGAATATGCACAATTTACAAACTAACATAATTAATTGACAAATTAGATTCTATTAATAGTGATTCAAACTTCTTATGATTATTTAGATAGTAATGTCACTTAAGTCCCTTTAAATCTAACACGTTTTAGATTTAACTCTCTTATCATAAGTTAGACAATCATGTCACCTAACGTCTACACCCTCTCAAGATAAAAATACAAACTTTCTTTATGAATTTATAATACGTAAATAGATATCTAGAATAGTTAATAAGTAACATTATATTTTGTCTATAATATTTTATATTATAATATTATATAAAATAACAAATCACATAACAACATTACAAAAATGAATGAGATACCCTTCATCATATTTTTTTTCTTGAGGATCATTTTCTATATCATTAAAGTCTTTAAATATTACTTATGTACTCATTTTTCTACACTTCAAAATATCAAGTGTGTTTTTCATGGATTTTTTTTCTATCACCACTCATATTAGACACATGGTGGATTTATTTTTCCGGCCTTGAATAATATTCTCTTCCTTGTTATTTACTTGACTTTCTTTATAAATTGAAGTGTTTCTTACATGGATACACCTTCATATTAATATTTAGGATTAAGAACCATTTCAAAAACTCTTACATCCCTATATGAAAAAATTGCATGGAATTTCTATTATTATTATAAAAATTAAGAAAATCATTCCATATAAAGGATTTCTCATACCTGATCAATTTTAAAAGATACTCATTGAATGATTGATGGGATAGGCTCATTCTAAAGCCCACTGTAAAGGCTATGTGTAAGTATGTTTGTCTCTTTTAAAATAAAATATTCTACGAGTATAAAAATAATATGTGCTCTAATAGAAAAGAAAAAGAAAATATGATATGCATATTTAATTAGTTGTCCATATGATCTAATATAATTTCATAAAACATATATGAGTAAGATGTTTAAACTTTATACTTTTCAAAAATATATCAACTTCATATATATTTCTATATATAAACATGCTAAAATAACATACTTTAATGTTGTATAGCATAAAATATCAAATGTGAGTTTTGAGTTAAATATTTTAAAATAAATCAATATTGACATATAATTAAAAATATATTAATAATAATAGTAAATACAAGTTTAATGTGAGCTATTAAAATGGTTCAATGCACGTGTTATGTAATCTCTATAACATTTAAGAATACGATTTAAATAATAATAAAATACACATTATTTTTTTGCATTCTAAAAAAAGTTTGAAATTACAGAAATTTGATCTTTCTCTGCTCATGTTACATCCATAGTTAATATGGATCCATGTGGTATATTCTAACTACACAAATATACCATGGTCTTACCTTATATGTGTAATACATTTATGACACCGAGATTGTTATTTGGAATCATATTTGTTTGATTTGAAAATAGAGTCTCCTTACCTTAAATTATTAATCAAGTAATTATTACTTTTTCCACTGATATTTATTTGACATCACATTTGTTTGATTTGAAAATAGAGTTCCCTTACCTTAAATTATTAATTATGTAGAAATTACTTCTTTTATTGATGTTTATTCAGTTGAGATTGTCTATAATAAATAAAAAATGATTTACGTGAATCCATAATCATGCTTACCCTATTATCCACTTTATCAACCTTACCTAAAACAATTTCAACTTTATATCTTGTGGGATGAAATCCTAATGGGTGGAGCCAATAAGTGAGTTTTTCAATTCAATTCAATAAGAAATTATCACTAACATATTAGGGGGAATTGGTCTTTTCCTTTTAGTTGAATCATTAAGTGATCTATGTTTTAAAGAATTGTCAGCTACATTGTGTTAAACAACTTGGATTATTTTTCAAAATTAAAAAAAAATAATGGTCAATCAAAGTAAATATAAATTGAAAACAAAAAACATAAATCAAAATTAAATGTTATTTTGAAATACAGTGAACACAAAAACATAAATTAAAATTTAAAAAAAAAAAGCACGGAAACTTTTTTTTCTTTTTTATTTTTAGAATGTGGACACAAAAAGCATAAATCAATATTAAAAGAAAAGAAAAGCATGTTAACTTTTTTCTGGCTGCGTTTTTGAAGAAGGTGGACTAAAACTTATTTTTTTGGTTGTGTTTTAAAAGAAAGTTGACTAAAACTTTTTTTTGGCTGCTTTTTTAAAGAAGGTGGAATAAACCAATTATATATAGAGAGAAAGGATGTAAAGGTAGACTAAAGCTATTATATATATATATATATATATATATATATATATATATAAGATGTGAAGGTGGACTAATGCAATTTTATTGAAAATTATATATATAGAATGTTTGATTAAAGACATTAAAAGAAACGTTTATATATATAGATATATATATTTACTTATTGTTGCAGAAATTCTCTCTACAAAAATAGAAATATTTTATTAATATGTAAACCTGTATATCCATAAAATGAGCTATTTCAAAAACAAGTAATACAAAATAGTTAATTATAATTTACAAATTATAGTTAAAAATTAATTTCTTAATTTTTCACTTATTTATAGGAGAAATAAGAGATCTCTTTGTGAAACGGTTATTCAAGAAAATAGGTCGATATATCCGTTAAAGAAACTTATGCTAATCAGTCTGACAATTGAAATGTCTTAAAATTTTGGGTTAGGTTGGTTCGATTCTGCCCAGGTCATATGAAAATTATTCTAACTTTTAAAAAAATAATGTCAAATAAGAGATCATAAAATAAAACACTAATAATGTCCAATGAAAGATCATAAAATAAAACACTGTGATTAAGTGATTAAAACAAAGTGAAAAACAAAAAGCATGAATCTGAATTAAAGGAGGAAAAGCATGCGACCGTTTTATGCCTGCTATTTTTAGGACGGTGGGGTGGACCAATTTTAAATTCTCCGTCATTTGTGGAAGAGACGAGACACGGGATTTGTCTCTGATTCAAATAAAAAAGGCCAATATATCCGTTGAAAAAATCCTACATATATCTTTCGAAGGTTGCAGAAATTTCCCACTTCGTCATGTACCTATGGTCTGGTCCGATATTTCTATGTGTGCTCTGATATGTCTGTGGTTGGGCATCTGTGTATGTGTGATGAGGTGTCAGATTCACGCAAAGTCGATCATGTCGTTTGTGACACGCGATGGGAGGAGGTGCAAAACAATCAAACGAAAGGACTACTGTACCTAACACTCACTGCTAGGTACGATTCAGTTTTCGTTTCGTTGCATAAATGCCCTAACCTTTTTATTTCTAATTTTGACATTCTGTTCATTTGGCCGTCTATGCAGCTAGCTTTCCCAAATGCTCTACTCCACGTAGATTCGTGAATTACTTTCTTTGCTAGTTCTTTTTTTTGTTCCTTTTGTAATTTTAGTTCCAGGTTTGACATGATAATTATAAAAAGAAAATTTGCATGGATAATTTAAAAATGATTAAATAAAGAAAGGTTAGTGAGAAATATTTTCTTTGCTGCTTCTTTATTGGTTAAATAAAGAAGACATAGTTAGATTTTTCTTTATCTTGTTGCTTTTCCATACATTTTAGTACCTTAGGGCAAGAAATTCAAGAGACCAGCTGCATTTATTTATTTGTGTGCTGCACACATTTCTGGCGGTTGCGTGCAGCACATAGAGAAGCCTAATTCCACCCTAATGAAGTCACTATTTTCTACCCTAATGGTTGTCTACTAGACATCGCTGGGCAGTTTGGTTAGGAATTACTTAATTCCATTTTCAGGTGTAATTACTCTCCTCTTCGCTTTCTTGGGGAGTAAACGAGAAACCCTCATCACCTGTTCATCCAATCTCTATTCAGATTATTCCAGATAGTTTATTTTCATTTGCATAATGTACGTTTAAGCTTTCCAATGCGTTCAACTTTAGTTTCTCCTCTGTTGTAGTTTCCGCGGAATTACTTCATAGTTTAGTTTTAGTTTGGTGTCACTTATAAAATTATTTGGTGTAATCTAGGGCTCCAAAATAGACATTTCATTGCTGCCCTTCTCTTCCAATTAAATCTAATTTTTGGAACGATGTGATTTTATATTAAACTGCAATATCCAAATATTTTGAATTAAGATATGTTACATTATATGATATATAAATTTATATGTTGAATTCTGTGTTTCAACGCATACATAATTTATTTTATATTTTTAAATTATTTTTATTATTTTTAATTTTTTAAAAATATTATATATTTTAGTTTTAAAAGTGGTAATTGACTAAATCACCTTAGTTCAATACCTTATCAGTTTCTTCCAATAAGCCAGAGAAATCTCATAAACACGAATTATATTTTTACTTCTTTTATTTTGAAATTCCACATACGATATCGTTGGGCAATTTAATTAACAATTACTTACTACACAGGTTGTTGTTTGCCGGGACATGAGGTAGCTGCATCATGTCCTTGCATGCAGCAGAAATAAATCTCATCCACCCGTTTTGTTTTTATGTTGATGATCAATGAATTAATCTTTCGGTTTTCCAATAGTGTACTGAGGTGTACAGTCCGTGTAATTATTTCTCTATACTTTTGATTTATTTAAATTAAATGCAATGCATTTGGTGTGAATTATAAACAATAGTTAGGGGAGGGACGCCATTACTTGGGTGCCCTCCATTCCACATCCGCAAACCACGTGGCCAGCACCACAGACGTTGTACGACACTTGCCAGCTCTGATCGTTGACGTGTTTTGGTTGGTGAGGGAGTTAAATTCGAGCTCCTTCTGTACTTTTAGGGTTTCACACGACCTGTTTTGCAACATGGGTTCCTCACCCTGTGCATTTCTGTTCGGGGCAGGATGTTGCTCGGAGAGCTCCGCCGGTGGCTACGCGATGTGTTGCCAGTGTTGGTGCATGTTTGCTTCCCTTGTTGACCAGATGCTCATGGTTTCTGTTGCTGTTCGGATGGCTTGTTGGTTTGTCACTCTTTCGTTGATGTTGCTCCTGCGCCCTGATGTGGACATGTTTGGCTCCTGCGACTGCCATAGCTTACTCCTCCACTGTGAAATTTCCCTCCACGACTACTCAATGCTGTGGGGAGATGTTGACGGCTTCGTCCCCTCTACTGGTTTGCAGAAGTACCATGATTTTAAGGTAATTTTTCGTTTTCGAAGGTTTTTTCGAGGGTAATTTTTGCAGAAGTTGTGTTTCTTACATTTTCAAGGGTTTTTACAGAGATTTTGGCTAATTTATGCTATTTTCGAGGGTTTTGCAGGGATTTCCAAACTGTGGCGGGCTGTAGCTGTCAGTTCGCTCTTGCATCGACGTTTTCCTCTGCATTTGGCGTGGCGTCTTCACCTCCTGGTAGGAAAATAATTCCTACCAGCCCACTGTTGTGTTTTTCAACACTTGAAAACATGTGTTTATGAACACTTCTAATCTACTTCGGTTCAATTTAGCTCTTCTTCGGCCTGTTTGTTCATGGCACTGGTTTTGGCATTGTTTGTTCTTCTTCCTATGTAGTTTGGGGTCTAGGGTTTCTATGCACATGTGTCTTCCTCGTTTCTGTGATATGCATGTGTATACCTCTATGCTTGCTGAAATACTTGGTTGTATGTATATTTGCCGAGATATTGGTAAATCTGTGTATGTGAAATACTTCGTTGTGTACGTGTATGTTTGCCGAGCTGAGATACTTGTATATCTATGTATGTTTGCTGAAATACTCGGGTGTGTATGTGTATGTTCGCCGAGCCGATATAGTCGAATATCTGTGTATGTTCGTTGATGTTTGCTGAAATACTTAGTTGTGTACGTTGATGTTTGCTGAGATACTTGGGGTTGCGTAGGTGTGTTTATCTCCCCCGCTTGAGAAATTATGAGATTGCTGTGGTTGATTTTTTTATCAACCCCGCTTAACAAATAATTATGACATTGATGTGCTTGATTCATGTGTTGATTCAGGGTTTGCTAATGTTTTGGTCTTTCCTCCTTTCCTCTGATGATACACATGATCGCATATCCTTTCCCTTTTGAACAAGTGCCACCTAAATCTATTGAATTCAGAAAAAAAATTATATGGGTTTTACAATTAGTCCTTGGCTACTATTAGTTCTTTTGCTCTGTTGCATTTTCTGTTCTCAGTTTTGGTATTGTTCTCCACTTCCTTGTTCATAAATTTAGATTTTTGTTCTTGCTTGTAAGTTTTGTTTTGTTCATGCTTTTTTGTTTCTGTTCACTCTTATGTTCTTTTCATGTGTGTGTTATCTCAGATATTTTTAAACTGTTGGAAAGCATTCGCTTGTGACTCTGTGAGCTCTAGCAACAGTAACCAATAAATTGCTTAAGGATTTTATCTGTATCTCCACTCTTATAATGAGTTTTGGCAATATGTGTACTATGTAGTGAAGCTGTGAGCTTCAAGAAAAACTTGAATATCGTTTTTGTTTAATTAATTTTATGTTTGCAGCCAAAAATTTTCTTGAAGTTAATGAGCATTGCATGATGGTTTGGGTTACTGAGGTAAAATTTTAAAAGAACCGTTTGCTAGAGGGCATTGTCTGAAGTACTTAACCTCTAGATCAACTTGGCTGCTAGAGATTGAGAAAGGAACTGGACATTACTTTGTCCCTTACTGATCTCTAAGTTAGGAAGACAAACCACATCGCATTTGACTAAGTTAAACCTCTTATTACTTGTTTGAGTTCTCTGCATGTCGTTCTTTCTTTTATAATTTCCAGGTTATCTTTTGTTCTGACTGATCTGAGTTGGGAAGACAAACCTTTATAAACCTAATTGATCTCCAACTTTTTTAAAACCAACTGATCTCTGAGTTAGGAAGACAAAACACATTACATTTGACTAAGTTAAACCTACTGATATGTGAGTTGGGAATACAAACCACATCAAATTTGACTAAGCTAAACCTAGGGATCTGTGAGTTGGGAATACAAACCACATCACATTTGACTAAGTTAAACCTTTTATTGCTAGTATGAATTATTTGTTTTCCGTTCTTTCTTTTGCTAGTTTCTTTTTACCAACCCGCTTTTTCAATAAGGTGTAAGGGAATGGTAGGCAGTGTGATTGAAACACTGACACTGGAGTGTACTGTCTCTGGGTTTTGTAATCTGCATGTTTAACTCTGTTTCTATTGCACTAACTGCTGCAGTTTTGGAATCGATTGTTTGAACTAACTGTTATTCATAACTGCTATTCTAGAAACATGGGACTAATTTTCCATTCAACTTAATCTTAATCGTTTGAAAAATGGTACTAATTGTGAATTCAACCTGGGACTAATTGTCCATTAAATTCAACTTAATCCATTCTAAAAATATGGGACTAATTTTCCATTCAACTTAATCTTACACGTTTAAAACATGGGACTAATTAATCTATTTTAGAAACATGGGACTAATTATCCATTCAACTTAATTGATTCTAAAAACATGGGATTAATTATCCATTCAACTTAATCTTACCTGTTTGAATGGGATTAATTATCCATTCAACTTAATCTTACCTGTTTAAATTTATATGGGTTTTACAATTAGTCCTTGTCTACTATTACTTCTTTTGCTCTGTTGCATTTTCTGTTGCTACTAACTGTTATTCATAACTCCTGTTCTAGAAACATGGGACTAATTGTCCATTCAAATTAATCTTAATTGTTTGAAACATGGTACTAATTGTGAATTCAACCTGGGCTAATTGTCCATTCAATTCAACTTAATCCATTCTAAAAATATGGGACTAATTTTCCCATATTAATCGATTTTAAAACATGGGAATAATTAATTGATTTTAGAAACATGGGAATAATTATCCATTCAACTTAATTGATTCTAAAAACATGGGATTAATTATCCATTCAACTTAATCTTACCTGTTTGAATGGGATTAATTAATCGATGGTACTAATTGTGAATTCAACCTGGGACTAATTGTCCATTCAATTCAACTTAATCCATTCTAAAAATATGGGACTAATTGTCCATTCAACTTAATCTTACACGTTTAAAACATGGGACTAATTAATCGATTTTAGAAACATGGGACTAATTATCCATTCAACTTAATTGATTCTAAAAACATGGGATTAATTATCCATTCAACTTAATCTTACCTATTTGAATGGGATTAATTATCCATTCAACTTAATCTTACCTGTTTAAATTTATATGGGTTTTACAATTAGTCCTTGGCTACTATTAGTTCTTTTGCTCTATTGCATTTTCTGTTCTCAGTTTTGGTATTGTTCTCCACTTCCTTGTTCATAAATTTAGATTTCTGTTCTTGCTTGTAAGTTTTGTTTTGTTCATGCTTTTCTGTTTCTGTTCACTCTTATGTTCTGTTCATGTGTGTGTTATCTCAAATATTTTTAAACTGTTGGAAAGCATTCGCTTGTGACTCTGTGAGCTCTAGCAACAGTAACCAATAAATTTCTTAAGGATTTTATCTGTATCTCCACTCATATAATGAGTTTTGGCAATATGTGTACTATGTAGTGAAGCTGTGAGCTTCAAGAAAAACTTGAATATAGTAATTGTGAAATCTGAGATCTATTAAGATATGAAAGTCCAAATATCTAGTCCAATATTGAGAGTAGGGCATCAAAAGTTCAAATCTCTAGTCCAAGTCCAAATCTCTAGTCCAAATCTGAGATCTATTAAGATATGAAAGTCCAATATACTTTAGTATGAATTTTGACGCCCTACTCTCCATATCTTGTAGCGTTTGACAAAGTAAATATCTTGCAGCGTTTGACATATCTTGTTCCCTTTCAAGCATTTGTTGAGCCTTCCTTGCTTCCTTTTCCTGTCTTGAGATCTGTTTTTGTTGCTCCTTCTCTTGCCTTGCTCTCTCTCTTTCAAGCATTTCATCTGCTCAACGTTGCACTGCAATAGCCCTTACTGTCTTCTTCTCCTTGGCTTGATCTTCTTCTTTTTTGTTTTAATTCCTGAATTTCCATTTTCTTATTTTCAGACTCAACAAGGAGCTTTATATAGTCTTCAGAGGTGAGTAACTATGAACTTCGCCCCAAACGAAGACTATTGGTTGTTCCTTGCTTCTTTTTCATTGACACTCTTTCTACTAGTAGCTTTAAGAACCGCCCAAGTAACTTCTCCCTCCCTCCCACCTGCATGTCATTGCTTGGCACTTCAGTATCCGTGGCACTTGATTGAAATATATTGTTTTCTTCATCTGCTGCCTCATTATGTCCTCCATCTTCTTCCATTGATCTATTGTCCACAAAAAAATGAACAATTTCACTATTCAATTCAGCCACTTGTGAAGGCATGTTCATGCTTTGTTCATTGGTTCTTGAGACACTATGGGCGTTCAAATTAATCATGTTTTGTGCCAGCCATGATGGTGGGTTTACTTGGCTAGGCAATGACAATTGGTCATTTTCAATTTCATGCCCAATATCAGCAATATCATTTGCTGCATTAACAATATCAACATTTTCATTTTGAACTAAATCTGCATTAACAATATCAGCAATTTCTGTTTCAACAAAATCCACATTCTCAACTGCATGTTCAACAGTGTTTCCATCAATTTGTTGACAAGTATACTGTGTTTCACATACCTACTCATCATCATCAGCATATAACTGTCCTTGAGAGAGGGAAATTATATTATCAGCTGCAACCACATCATCATGTTCATTTACTTCTTCTTCCACTTCCTGTCTTTCTTCCTAACCATCCACATGGAAAGCTTGGCTACAAGCAGTATCATGCATAAGAGCATCATAATTTAGTGGCCATATTCCTGTCCTTCTAAAGCCAGCCTTGATATTTGATGGTGTCAGAGCCCTTTTAAAAGCCTTACTTGCAAGCTCTGCTAACTCGAACCTTTTGACCTCAACCTCTAGATTATTTGCCATCCATGCAGCACATTTTGGCCTGAAATAGTTTTTGAAATGGCCAAACACACTAACATCAAGTGGCTGCAATCTATGAGTGGTATGAGCGGGCAATGTTAAAAGGTCAATGCCCAAATTGTATGCTTCCTCAATTGTTTTTAGAGCCATGTGGCTTCCATGGCCATCTAATATCAACAGGTGTCTATTATTAGGTGAGACACCGCCTGGAACAGATGCAACAAAGTGGCAAAGCCAATTTAAAAACAACTCTTTAGTCATCCATGCATGGGGATGTGTAGCCATGCATGCTCCAGGTTCACAGTTTTGTATATAATTTTTCAACTGATTTTTACCTTTGAAAAGATAAAATCATGGGATTGAAGCACCAATTGCATTGACACAACATAAAATGGTTATCCATTTCCTGCTCTTAGGCAAAAAATTTGGCACGTTTCGGCTACCTCTTTTCGCAATTACCCTCATGCCACAATTCCTTCCCGCCTGTAAACCTGTTTCATCACAGTTCCATATATGGTCTGCAGCATAAGAATGTTTATCATATGCACTAGAAAGAGTGTCATAGAACTTACATACAACTGTAGGGCGCAAATTTAATGCTCTCTCTCTGTCAAGGCTCTCAGCTGTACGCAATACAAGGTCTGGATGCCTTTTTTTAAACCCAAACCACCATGATTTACCAGGAAACCCATCTTTGAATGGGTTTGGCCTCCCTTGACAGATTTGAGCAACTTTAGATTTGAGTTGTATCAACTCTAGCCCATGTCCCAATTGGGCCATTTCTTTACACCACTCAACCACTTCGGCCTCCTCCTCTTCAGCCATAACTGTAACATGCCCTATACGTTTGGTGTGAGTCAGCCCATTTATCCAATAATGTATTGATGAAGGGGGAATAGTATGCTTCTTTGCAGATGCCCGAACAGAATATCCATTGAACTCTATGTCGTCAATTGCAGCTAACATTTCTTCTTTTGTCCAACCTCTTATAGCGCTGATCTTTTTAGCTGAAGTTGCACCTTGGACTGTGGTTGACGGTAGCTCTGTGGCTAATGGTGCCACAACATCAGCTTCAACCACATGCTCATCGTCAACAACATTTCCTGGAGCATTGGTGACATTGACATCACCTGTTCTTTCTTCATCTAATGAGGTGCATCACAGTTGGGCACCCCTGGTCACTCTTCTGCCACTTCTCCTTGTGCGAGAGACATAACTCACTCTTGCCATAGATGCAACTACCTGTAGGCTGCAAAAGCACCAATTGCAAGCTGTTATTCATAATTGAAAAGAAGGATTGTTTTCATATGATGAATACAGCTTCTATGCATAGCAATTGCAGATATACGTTAACTTCAAATGCTACAACTTCTATTTTCAGCTACTGCAGATATATATGTTAACTTCAAATTCTACAACTTCTATGCTCAACTACTGAGATATTTTCCATAGGCTTCTATGCTCAGCTACTCATGTTTGGTTTTTGGTTATGGTTTGTTTTTGGTTACTTGTTTCCAGATGCTAATCTCTATCTTTGTCTGATATTTGTGTCATTTGAAGTCATTATGCACCCCGAAGCTGAATTGGGTAAGTTTGAATTCTAGTCTGATCTTTGTGTCATTTGAAGTCATTTTGTACACTGAAGCTAAATTGGGTAAGTTCAACTGATTGGGTAAGTTCCACTGTGCACTGTGACTCTAAATTTTTTGAATCCATCAAATGTTACAAACTATGACCAAAACTCAGGTATTGAGGTGTTGAATTTATGAAATCTATAATATGTTTTCGTTTCAATTGCAATGCCGCCTCATTCACCAAAACAAATTAGCATCTTATTCATATTATTATTTTTTAGATACAGAACATTCTAATCATAGTTACTGAATTCATCAACTTGTTAAAAAACATTTCTATTGACTAGTTCAATTAATCTAGGTGACTTATTTTCCAAGGGACTCTAAATATTTTGAATCCATCAAATGTTACAAACTGGGGTTTGGATAGTTTTATGGGTTCTACTTTGTGGTTGATATACCCCGTAAAGGCCCTTGAGTCATACAGAAAAGTTAGGTTGTGGGTCACTGGATGGATGGAAAGGCATGAAAAATGGACAGATTGTAGGTTTTGTATCTACAGAGCAAGAGGACACAGTGTTTTTTAACTGATGTTTAGTAAACACACACACACACATATATACAGACACCTATAAAGAGTTTTTTTAACTAATGTATTTGTTACTGATGTGTGAGCACCTAGGCCATGTAGTGTACTTGTATTTGCAATGAACAAAAGTTTAAAGGGTGTATTTTGCACTCTAAATTAGGCAATCCATGTGATATTATTTGCTTTGCATTGCATGGAATGTTACTCGAATTGTCAAGTATCATTAAATTTATTAGTATTATGTATATGACATTGTTATTCCTATAATCTGTGCATAGTTAACTTCTGCAGTCTTCCTATATAAAAGGTGCAACATGATAGGGAGCTCTATATCACTAAAATTTGATGTAAAACTAGCAACTGGAAATGATTATTCCTGTTCTCTTCCAAATGCATTTGAAAAAAACAGGCATTGAACAAGAAACCTTGCTTAAAAGGATCAAAAAATTCCATAAACCGAAAAGAAATACAAAACAAAAATTAATACCTATGATTGAAATTGTTCTTTAGCTCCCAAGGGGTGTATAAAATAAACCATGTAACTTTTCAACTTAAAACAATCTTTTCGTTTTTGATCTTCTATGTTTTGATGAAGTGTGATACAAGTGTATATTAGCTAGACATCATTCACTATTTGGGTTTTCAGCTTTAGGGATTACTCTGACAGTGCTTGCACCATGTTTGGGGATGCTTCAAGAGATTTGGGTTGCATGGTGTCTGATCAGCCCCTAGATGATCCATGATGGATTTGCACAATTGATTTACTTCACTAGATTCTTGCTTGACCTTAGTTGCAAGCTTGTATGGCATTATTCTATTGGAACCTTGTTTGTGTATGACATCACCATGAAACTTGACATATGTACTCATGGAGTGCAGCACTTCACATATATGAGCCTGCATGTCGCTTTGTAGGTTTATTGTAAGGATTTAGCCTTGGAATGAGGCTATGAAGTGTACGTGAATTTCCATCTTTACACATCTATATGAAGTTTCCAACTCTCAAAAATTGTCCCTATTGCAGATTTACAGATTTGTTTTCAACGACCTATTTATTCAAGGTTTTGTAATTTCTAGCACTTGTATGTCTTGTTGATTTAGCATTAATAATGAAGAAGATAAGGTAGATTTTTTGTTGTATTTACAGCTGTCATAAACTAAAATTCAGATCCGGTTTATACATTACAACATTTTTCTAGTGGAGGGAAACTTGTTGGCACACTTTGGTGTTTTTTCTCTTGAATTGCCTAGTGAATTGATGTTGTTAAGAGGGGAAACACTATCTGTTGCTGCTGCTGTTTCATTTACGTTTTATAACAACCCTAAAAACTGAAAACTGAAATAAAGACTCAGAAATAACTGAAAACTGAGACTCAGAAATGAAAATAAAAGTGTAAGAAAGCTGAGATAAAGACTCAAAAATTAAAATAAAATTCTAAGAAAAATGTAAACTAACCTGAATATACTGTGTTCTGTTTTGGGGTGTGTTCTGTCTGGGTTGTCTCCAAGGCTGGGTGTGTTCTGTGCTGGATTGTCTCCAAGGTTGGTGAATAGTTTGAAACTGAAAAATGTAACTTCAACAGTGGTTGAACTTCTTTTATAGTTTTTTGCAGTTGAATTTTATTGGTGACAATGATGGACATGGATTGCAATGGCTTCATTTTGCATGTGTGATCAGGATTGAATTTGATGTGATCTAATGGCTGAGAAATTGTTTTTGTTGATCCATGTGTTTGATCTGTTTTGATAGGAAATCATTTATTGAATTTATTGGGTGGGTGTCATTTATTGTACACAGTGGGTTTAAATGTTGTTATGGGGTGGGTGTCATTTATTGAACACAATGGGTTTAAATGTTGAATAACACAGTAGTTATGGTTGAAATACATTTCTTTTTATTATGTGCAGGTATTGATATTTACTTCTCATACACAGCATCAGAGCTGATCAGATGGGTTGAAGTGACTGGATTTTTGTACTTATTGATTTGACCATTTTGGAAGGAGAAATGGTTTTATGAGTTTTCTAGTTTAAATGTTGGGATTTGTAATCTTGATACTTATTAAGCTATTTATGGACAGTTGTGGGTTATTTATGGACACATGTGGGCCCAGTCAATGACTTGGGAAATTTTGAAGATAATTTAATATATATTTGAACTTCAAGTTATTTTATTATGTTTAATTATTGGTTGCATATATGTCTATTTTTGGTGGGTTGATGGGACCAGTACTATAACAATTACTGGTCCCTGAACAACATTAGACATCTCTCCCCTAGTCTAATCTATGGCCTCAAAATCCATTTTTCGCGGCTACCCCTCCCTTATAACTAAATCTAGTCTCTTGAACGAACGTTGTGGTTTTGTATTAAATGGCTTTATTAAAAGATCTCCAATTGTGCTTTTACCTATTTTGAATATATTTTTTATTAAAATCACAATGTTTTTACATTTGAATATATATTATAAAATAAAATTCTATGTAAATGTTTTTAACATTCACTTTGAATACTTGTTTTATTAATTGTCTCAATTATATATATATATATTCTTATAAATTTATTAGGCTAGATTAGCTTAGAATAGAGTAGGCAAAGGTAGGCTAGGCTAGGGTAGGCTAAAGTAGGCTAGGCTAGACTAGAGTAGTCTAGTAGGCTAGAGTAGAGTAAGCTAAGCTAGGCTAGGCTAGAGTAGGCTAGAGTAAGAGTAGAATATGATAGGCTAGAGTAGAGTAGGCTAGGCTAGGGTAAGTTAGAGTAGGTTAGTAGGCTAGAGTAGGCTAAGCAATGCTAGGCTAGGTTAGGCTAAAGTAGACTCGGTTTAGCTAGGCTAGAGTAAACTAGTGGGCTAGAGTAGGCTAAGCTAAGTTATGGTAGAGTAGGCTAAGCTAGGGTAGAGTAGGCTATGTTAGGCTAGAATAAGCTAGGCTAGGCTAGAGTAGGGTAGTGTAGGATAGGCTAGACTAGGATATGATAGAATAGAGTAGGCTAAGGTAGGCTAGCCTAGGCTAGAGTAGAGTAGGATAAGCTAAGCTAGGGTAGAGTAGGGTAGGGTAGGAAAGGCTAGAGTAGAGTAGGATAGAATAGGATAGGATAGTCTAGGATAGGATATGATAGAGTAGGCTAAGGTAGGCTAGGCTACGTTAGGAAAGGTTAGGATAGAGTAGAGTATCGTAAGCTGGGTTAGCCTAGAGTAGGCTAGACTAGAATTGGCTAGGCTAGAGTAGGCTAAGGTAGAGTACGTTAGACTAGAGTAGGACAGAGTAGTCTACGCTAGGCTATAGTAGGTTAGAGTAAAATAGGGTTTGATAGGCTACGCTAGATTAGGCTAGAGTAGTGTTGGCTAGGCTAGGATAGAGTAGGCTAGGATAGGGTAAGATAGGATAGAGTAGGTTAGAGTAAAATAGGGTAAGATAGGCTAGGCTAGTGTAGGCTAGAGTAGGCTAGGCTAGGCTAGGATAGAGTAAGTTAGGATAGGGTAAGATAGGATAGAGTAGGTTAAGCTAGGCTAGGCTAAGGTAGCGTAGAGTAGGCTAGGCTAGGCTAGAGTAGAGTAAGCTAAGTTAGGCTAGGTTAAAGCGGGTTAGACTAGGATAGAGTAGGCTAGGATAGGGTAATATAGGATAGAGTAGGTTAAGTTAGGCTAGGCTAGGGTAGCGTAGAGTAGGCTAGGCTAGGCTAGAGTAGTGTAAGCTAAGCTAGGCTAGGTTAAAGCAGGTTAGACTAGAATAGGCTAGGCTAGAGTAGGCTAATGTAGGCCAAAGTAGGATAGACTAAGCTAGGTTATGCTAGGCTAGGCTAGGGTATCCTAGTAGGGTAAAGTAGAGTAGGCTAAGGTAGGCTAGGATATAGTAGGTTAGACTAGAATAGGATATGCTACAATAGGATAAGCTAGAATAGCTTAGAATAGTGTAGGATAAAGTAGGGTAGGGTAGGCTAGAGTAGGTTAGAGTAGAATATGATATGATAGGATATAAACGGCTAGGATAGAGTAGGCTAGAGTAGAGTAGGCTAAGCTAGGCTAGAGTAGGCTAGTAGGGTAGAGTAGGGTAGGGTAGGTTAGGATAGAGTAGGCTAGGATAATTAAGCTAGGCTGAGATAGGATAGCATAGAGTAGGTTAAGGTAGGCTAAAGTACGATAGGCTAGGATGGAGTAGCCTTGTCCGCTAGCGTAGAGTAAGCTAAGCTAGGCGAGGTTAGAGTAGAATAGGCTAAGTTAGGCGAGGCTAGAGTAGGTTAGACCCTAATACGATAAGCTAGAGTATACTAAGCTAGGTTAGAGTAGGATAGAGTGGGTTAGGCAAGGCTAGAGTAATTTGGAGTAGAATAGGATAGGCTAGACTCGTCTAGGCTAAAGTAGGTTATGCTAGGCAAGATTAGGCTAGTAGGTTAGAGTAGACTAGGGTAGGATAGGATAAAGCATGCTAGGATAGGCTAGGCTAGGATAAGATAGGCTAAAGTAAGGTGGGCTGGTCTAGAGTAGCCTAGTTTTATAAAGTAGTTTAGGCTAAGCTAGACTAGCCTAGATTAGGTTAATTTGAGCTAGAATAGCATAGAACATGCTAAGGTAGGTTAGGCCACGCGAGGCTAAAGTAGGCTAGGCTAGACTAAAGTATCCTAGTAGTCTAGAGTATAGTAGGCTAAGCTATGCTACACAAGAGTAGGTAATACTAGAATAGGCCAGGTTAGTGTAGGCTAGGCTACAGAAGGATAGGTAAAAAACGATAGGCTAGGCAAGGCTACACAAGAGTAGGCTAACTTAGGTTAGGTTAGGTTAGGCCAGAGTAGGCTAGGATAGGATAGAGTATGCTCGAGTAGGCTAGGATAAACTAGGATACAATATGTTAGGTTAGGCTAGAGTAAGATAGAGTTGGTTGGGATAGTCCAGAGTAGCCTAGAGTAGGTTGGGCTAGGCTAGGCTAAGTTAGGGGAGAGTAAGCTAGGCTATATTATAGTAGACTAGGCTAGAGTAAGAGAGATTTGGCTAGGATAGTATAGGATAAAGTAGTCTAGGCTAGGCTAGACTAAGTTAGGCCAGAGTAGGCTAGGCTACATTATAGTAAGAGGATAGGTTGGAGTAAACTAGGCTACAATAAGCTAGGTTAGATTAGGATAGAGTAGGATAAAGTAGAATAGGATAGGCTAGAGTAGGCTAGGCTAGAGTAGGCTAGGCTAGAGTAGGGTAAAGTAGGCTAGGCAATGGAAGGCAATGCCAGGAAAGGCTAGGAAACAATAGGCTAGCCCATGTTAGGGTAGGCAAGGCTAGAGTAGGATAAAGTAGAGTAGGTGAGGGTAGGCTAGGCTAGGCTAAGCTATACTAGAGTAGGATAAAGTAGGTTAGCGTGAGCTTGATTAGACTAGTAGGCTAGAGTAGAGTAGGCTAAGTTAGGCTAGCCTTGAGTAGTTTAGAATATAGTATACTAGGTTAGAGTATGCTATGCTAGGATAGAGTAGGCTAGAGTAGGCTAGGCTAGGCTATAGTAGGTTAGAGTAGAATAATATAGGCTAGACTAGGCTAGTCTAGAACATGTTAGAGTAGAGTAAGCTAGCTTAGGCTAACTTAGAGTGGGTTACTAGCCTAGGCTAACTTTAGATCTCCCCCAACAAGAAGGTTATCTTCTTGGTCATCCCCAATGCTATCTTTTAAGGTTTCCCAGCATATTTCCTTGTCGTTATAATGGTTGGGGGAGTATATGTTGTAGATGTTTACTATCCCGCGAGTTTAACCATTCTCCAGTTCAGTGTTTATCCAGTGGTCTATCTTCGTGTGCTGTTGCAGTTTCCATTTCCCTTTTTTCCATATAGTGCTTATTCCTCCTGAAGCTCCAGTAGCTGACATTGCTTATCCTTCATAGATCCTAGATTTTTCTGATCACATCAATTTCTTGACTACTTAGCTTTGTCTCTTGAATTAAGAGGATGTCAGGTTTTTCACTTTTTATCGGGTCTTTTAAAAAATTAATTTTGGAGGGGTGACCCAACCCTCTACAATTCCAAGAGACAACTATCATTATTTATTATTTGGGGTTGTTGTTGAACCCCTCCCTTTGTTTTCTTGCTGTACTTTTTCTTTATTCTTTGGTCCTTTTTCTAGAAAATTCTCCAATCCCTGTTGTGTTCCCAATGAGACATCTTTCACTGCTTCTTCATCTCTTATCTCTTTGTTCAATCTCCTTCCAAATTTATTTGTATTCCCAATATTTTGAGGGGTTTCTTTTTTTTGGTTTTTTGTGAGGATTCGGTCCGAATTTAGGAGGAGAGGCTTGTCCGTCTGAGGAGGGGAACCAAGAGGGGTAGGAATGAGAGATGAGAGGAGGGTGTGAATGGGGGAGGAGGTGATGGTCAAGTCAGATGGGATGAGAGCAGATGAGAGGATGTCAAAATGATTTGTCCCCACGAGGGAGGTTGGTTGAGAGGGGAGGGGAGATCCTAGCGGAGGAGGAGGATGAGAGCCAGAGGCGGGTTTAGATGCAGTCTTTATCATTTTTACTTATTTCCATTTTGAATCTGATGTTTCTTCAATGTTTTTGTCAGGTTCCTCTCTTTTACTCGTTAGGAAAACCAGGCATGGGGATGATGGACGTGGTGGGATCAATGAAAATGGTTGTGCGCACATGGCGAAATGATGGAACAATGCAGGGTGGCGATTAAAACACAGTGAAACAATGGAGTATGGACTCGTGGAGGTTTTTAATGTAAACATTGAAATTTGACTAACGAATGAAATGTATAATGGCAGAGGAAAAATACGACAAACACGTGGAACGGTGACGGGGCGGAGGAGACGTGTCGGTGGTGGGGAGTCAAGCAATCTGGACCATCCGATCTCAGGAGGAGATCGACGGCTGGAGACGCGTCGGAGGGCGATGTATTGGTGGGCCAGGGGTATGGATACCTTGGGTTAAATCCTGTGCATCTTCAGGGTGCGATGACCATTGGATGGAGAGCCCCAGATCGGACGGTTGATATGAATATCGCGATGGGTCAAATTTTGAACGATAACGCATGATGGGGGGGTGGTTTTGAAATGGTGACGGAGCCACGTGACGCGCGATGAGTGGAATCACTCCAAAATGGAAAATACCGCCCGCCCCCTAAAGGCGGTGCGATGGATACCACCAGTTTTTGAAAAGTGCTTTTGGTCGTGGGGACCACAAGGGTGGGTGAGCTGCTGATCGTTGATTTACAGATTGATCGGACGGTGGACAGGCGATCGGAGCGGTAAACGGGTTGGGCCACGGGTGCGACGCTGATCAATGAAGGTCGTCCGATCTGTACAGATCGACGGATAATACTGCACCCGATATCCGCCTGGGATAAGCACTCTAAAGGCTAGCGCTTGGTCTAGCTCCCAGGTTACGTGGAGCAAAAGCTTGAGAGGTTAGGGCCGAATGGTGATAAACCTTATATATTTTCAAATGTGGGTTTTCGACCCTTTTTAATGCAATTTTGGGCTGGGAAAGAGTAACGATAAGGGGAATGAGGGGTTTTTTAAACCAAACAAGGGTGTGAGTATGGTTGAAAGGGGATTTTGGGATGGTTTAGAAGGATTATGGGGAGGGATTTTGGGTTAAAAAGGGAGGCTATGAAAAAGAGGAA
Source organism: Pinus albicaulis (assembly GCA_034641835.2). Lineage (NCBI taxonomy): Eukaryota > Viridiplantae > Streptophyta > Pinopsida > Pinales > Pinaceae > Pinus > Pinus albicaulis. The sequence continues at coordinate 713,261,387 of CM076569.1, forward strand.
GAGGGGATGAAATGGAGAAATCTGCAGGGGCACAAGGGGAAAATGAAGGCCTCTTGGGGCACAATTTTTCACAATCAATGAGGCTTATTGACCTAAGAACAGTAGAGGGAAATAATTAAAGGGCAGCAGAACTGAAGAGGGTTTCAAGGATGATGTGAATTTAGAGGGACAAAATTCCTCGAAAGTTTAGAGACTGTTTGACCCCCTGTTTGCTTGTCAAAATTTAATAGGGGGCTAACATGATCAACATTGGCTCCACCTGGGGATGACATGTTCATCCTTGGGTGTGTCGAGAATGTCACAGACCACCTACATCATCAATTTTTACAGATAGGAAAAATAAACCTATTCTACTCCTACCCTTATTACTCCATGAGACTAGATTACACTGTTGGTCTCACATTTTCTCTATCTAAACTACATCTTCTAGGATTAAATTCTCTAGCAGACTTCTTCTCTACATTCTAAAACAGAAATTGAAAAACAACCAAGCCATGATTAGACTGTCTGGCTTGCTGGACCTTGCAGAAATTAAAACAACTAACTACATGCTCACAGGCTGAGCTTTATTTTAGTCCTCCTACCTACTCTAATCTAACCTGGAAATCTCTGATGTTCTAGGTGATACAATAATGCCAATGAAACTAGTTAAGCAGTAGCAAAAAAGGATAGGAGCACTGACTTCCTGTCAAAGATAACCACAGGGTGTTCTTCTGGTGGTCCTTCAAAACTTAGGTCACCATCAGTGGTAACCATTCTTGATGAATCTGGCCCTTGCGAAGGATCAATGCTGGAGCATTTTGACTGATCAGGGCCTCCATGTACTCTGCCACAGGATTGAAGAACATATGGTGTAAAATTTCTTCTTTTAGGCCTGCCATGACTGGTAGGCTTTCTGCATCCTGGGAAACTTTGATTATTGCATTTTCCACTGCATCTTCAATGTGGCTCTTGAAAGTCCAATCACCTTCTTCTTGTATTTCGAAAGGCAGTGGGATCTCTTCTTTCTTAGGAGGAGGGAGACTTTCCAAAAAGGCTTTGGGGTCTCTGAGCTGATAAGATTTTTCTTGTGAGTTTAGAAATTCAACCTCGGCTTCATATCTTTCAACCACCAATTCTAGAAATATTTTCTTAAGCACGGGTTTAGAACTTAAGCTGGGAAGAAGAATAGCCCGTGGAAGGTCCTCCACTTCCAGTTTTTCCAAGGCACGTGACATTTCATCTCGACACTCTACTACGAAACCTGGATGCATTTTTGCAATCTGCTCAGAGTCTTACATTGGTGAAGTGGCTTGGTCTTCAGCACGGCTGATGCTGTACTGTGACATGATCTCTCAGTGGAGTCTCGTGAAACCAAGATAATCAGTGACCTACTGATCACCAGTGGAGTATTTTAATCATTTAGGAACTGTGGAGTCACCAAGGTGAGGGATATACAACTCTCAACTCTTCATGCTCACCTTTCTGAAGAGTGAATTAGGTTTTGTCGAGGCCCAGGGATTTAGATTTTCTCAACTTCATTCCCCGGCAATGGTGCCAAAAATATGTTGTAGTTCCTAGAGACAGCCTTGAGTTGTGAAAGACCAGTGCCTAGGACATCTTATATATAGCAAGGAGCATAATGTATAACAGAGGAAGATATCAATAAAAGGCTCTCATGCTATCTCCTGAAAACAGGGAATGTTAATTTTGAATGGGACCAAGACCCTCAGAAACTAACACAAAGAAGGCAATACTGTAGAGGAAACGTGCAAAACTCTAATATAAAAGAAACAGACAATTCAGAGACATCTTACCGTAAAGAGGGCCAGTTCAGAAATACCTCACAAAAATAAATTATCTGAAGGTGTTTGCTGTGAATGAGAGATTGAGAGGATACTAGTTGTCAATGAGATGATATCCAGATACACAATATCACCATGTAATGGGCTTACCAATTTAAGAATCCATACATGACAATAGCATTTTAAAAATAACCTCCCAAAGAAACTAATATAGCAGAAGTATGGTTTGAGTGAATAGTGAAACAATATATCATGCCTGAGCCATATTTAAAGCGCTTGACTAATCCGAGCATGGGTATCAACTAGGATAAATCCATACCAAAAATCAGTGAGCCACTCGCATTCCAGAAACATGATACGAGAAAGATGGATGAAATGAAATGATCTATTAAAGTAACACATATAAGAGAAAGTTACAAACTGTGAAATACCAAAGACCAGAATCCTCTTAACAGATGGAACTCCTCCTCACTGAGACCCTACGGGCTTTGAGCCTTCATACAAGAGTTCACAAAATGTATTCAAAAAATCCTTTCACTGCATAATTTTCTGATAAAATCTGGAACCCTAAATCATCTGTTCTTCGGGAGCTTTATAGGAGAAAAATAAAGCTCGAAAAGGGAGTAGGTGATGAAAATTTAATTTTCCTCATTAAGACAAGATGGCGGAAATGTGCACACCCATATTGCTGGATGACTCTATAGTGCTGTATGTACTTTGTTGCCTGCTTACTGAAATAAATGCATTGGGTAGAAGACTCTTCAGGAACATAGACATTCCTTACTTTCCTGAAATAAAATGGTGCTGAAAAGAAAGCTTTAAGGTATTGTTTTCTGTGAATGTTACCCTCTACCTTCTAAACCCTAAATTACGGTTTTAGTTCTTCAATGTTAAACTTTGAATTCCTCGATAATTCACTGATATTTCTCTGCTGCTCCATTAATATCTCCATCTGCGCAATCTGTGCTTCGAATGACTCAGGAGGGTTTGACAGATTTTAACCCTGCTTCTTTAATGGAAGTCTTGTTGACATACCTTCCCAGGCCTTTCTCCATAATCACAGCCTATGAAAAAATCTCCTTTGATGCGCTCTCTATTACAGTAATAGAGACTATAAGTCATGGCAGTTTTCCGCCGCTGTAACCCTGCAAAACCCGCAAACTCGTTAGGAAAACCAGGCATGGGGATGATGGACGTGGCGGGATCAATGAAAATGGTTGTGCGGACATGGCGAAATGATGGAACAATGCAAGGTGGCGATTAAAACACAGTGAAATGATGGAGGATGGACTGGTGGAGGTTTTTAACGTAAACATTGAAATTTGACTAACGAATGAAATGTATAATGGTGGAGGAAAAATACGACAAACACGTGGAACGGTGACGGGGCGGAGGACATGTGTCGATGGTGGGGAGGCAATAAATTTGGACCGTACGATCTCAGGAGGAAATCGACGGCTAAAGACGCGTCGGAGGGCGACAGATTGGCAAGCCAGGGGTACGGATACCTTGGGTTAAATCTCGTGCATCTTCGGGGTGTGATGACCGTTGGATGGAGAGCCCCAGATCGGACGGTTGATATGAATATCGCGCTGGGTCAAATGTTGAACGATAACACGTGATGGGGGGGGGCAGTTTTGAAATAGTTACGGAGCCATGTGTCGTTCGATGAGTGGAATCACTCTAAAATGGAAAATACCGCCTGCCCTCCAAAGGCGGTTCGATGGATACCACCGGTTTTTGAACAGTGCTTTTGGGCGCGATGACCACAAGGGCAGATGAGCTGCTGACCATTGATTTATATATTGATCAGACGGTGGACAGGCGATCGGAGCGGTAAACGGGTTGGGCCACGGGTGCGACACTGATCAATGAAGGTCGTCTGATTTGTACAGATCGACGGATAATACTGTGCCCGATATCCGCCTGGGATAAGCGCTCTCTAGGCTAGCGCTTGCTCTAGCACCCAGGTTACGTGGAGCAAAAGGTTGAGGGGCTACGGCCGAAAGGTGTTAAACCTTATATATTTTCAAATGTGGGTTTTCGGCACTTTTTAATGCAATTTGGGGCTGGGAAAGAGTAACAATAAGGGGAATGAGGGGTTTTTTTAACCAAACAAGGGTGTGAGTATGGTTTAAAGGGGATTTTGGGATGGTTTAGAAGGATTAGGGGGAGGGATTTTGGGGTAAAAAGGGATGTTATGAAAAAAAGGAAGAGGGGATGAAATTGAGAAATCTGCAGGGGCACAAGGGGCAAATGAAGGCCTCTTGGGGCATAATTTTTCACAATAAAAGAGGTTTATTGACTTAAAAAAAACAAAGGGAAATAATTAAAGGGCAGAGGACCTGAAGAGGCTTTCAAGGATGATGTGAATTCAGAGGGAAAGCATTCCTCGAAAGTTTAGAGATAGTTTGACCCCCTGTTTGCTTGTCAAAAATTAATAGGGGGCTAACATGATCAACATCCACCTTAATTTTGACCGCTTCCAGGAGGCCCTTTCCTAGATCCACCTCAACACAGATTCATGCGCATGCCTGCATGTTGTCTTTGGGTTCACTTCTGTCGATCTATTTGCCCACTCCATTTCCTATTGCACGAACTGAATCATCACTCCACTAGTGTAGAGAGAGGTGCGGCAATCTTAACCATACTAGTACTACACTGGGAACATCTAGTTCTGGATCAAAATCCAGAGTCCATCGGTTAAGGTACAAACCCCTTGTGTCCATGAAGTAAGGCTCGCTTCGGAATATAAGATCTCAATCACTTTTAGTCTCAAAATGAAAGGTATAACATCCCCGGCCACAAAATATTATGGCTATTTTCCCTTGTATAAACTGGATCCAGTTCCTCTCAACCCATTTCTGCACTGTTTTGGGTGAGGGCCATAGTCCTATAAATTGACCAACTAGTCCTTTTCCGCCAGAGAGATTTCAGCTTTCCTTGGCACCGATGGAGGTAGGGAGGTTTCTGGAATGGATTTCAGCTTTTTAACAAACTTTGTGGTGGCTGGTCTAGTTCGTTGGGTTCCCAAAGAGTTTATGAGAGAGGCAAAAATAGTTGAATCTTCATCTGGTTGCTGGTTGTTCGATGTCGCAACTATGAAAGCACGACATCGGCTAGGGCAGGAATGCGCAACAGGCAGCCTTTCCAACCAAAATATGTTCAATTCAACATATAATTAAAAATATATTAATAATAATAGTAAATACAAGTTTAATGTGAGCTAATAAAATGGCTCAATGCATGTGTTATGTAATCCCTATAACATTTAAAAATACGATTTAAATAATAATAAAATACACATTATTTTTTTGCACTCTAAAATAAGTTTGAACTTAAAGAAATTTGATCCTTCTCTGCTCATGTTACATCCATGTTTAATATGGATCCATGTTTGTAGATTCTAACTACTCATATATACCATAGCCTTACTTTAGGTGTGTAATACATTTATGACACCAAGATTGTTATTTGGCATCAGATTTGTTTAATTTGAAAATAGAGTCTCCTTACCTTAAATTATTAATCAAGTAATAGTTACTTCTTTCATTTATATTTATTTAGTTGAGATTTATTTGACATCACATTTGTTTGATTTGAAAATAAAGTTCTCTTACCTTAAATTATTAATCATGTAGTAACTAATTTTTTTTATGTTTATTTAGATGAGATGGTATTTGCATTGATCCATAATCATGTTTACCCTATCATCCACTTTATCAACCTTTCCTAAAACAATTTCAACGTTATATCTTGTGGGATGAAATCCTAATGGGTGGAGCCAATAAGTGAGTTTTTCAATTAAATTCAATAAGAAATTATCACCAACATATTAGGAGGAATAGGTCTTTATTTTTTAGTAGAATCATTAAGTGATCTATGTTGTTTTAAAAAATTATCATCAACATTGTGTTAAGCAACTTGGGTAATTTTTCAAAATAAGAAAAATAATGGTCAATCAAAGTCAATATAAACTGAAAACAAAAAACATAAATCAAAATTAAATGTTTTTTTGAAATACAATGAACACAAAAACATAAACATAAATCAAAATTAAAAGAAAAGAAAAGCAACCGAACTTTTTTGTTTTTTTAAGATGTAGACACAAAAAGCATAAATCCAAAAAAAAAGAAGCAGCAACATGTTAACTTTTTTTTGCTGCCTTTTTCAAAAAATAGGCCGGTATATCCGTTAAAGAAACTTATGCTAACCAGTGTGACAATTCCATTTCTAATGTCTTAAAATTTTGGGTTCGGTTGGTTCGATTCCACCCAGGTCATATGAAAATTATTCTAACTTTAAAAAAATAATGTCAAAAGAAAGATCATAAAATAAAACACTAATAATGTGAAATGAAAGATCATAAAATAATAGTTTATGCATGCAACAAGACAAAAACATTAATATTAGTTTTGAATAGAAATAGGATAAAAAAAATCATATATTTTATTCATCTATAATGTGATTATGATCTAACATGTGAAAAAACTATTTTATGCATAGTTCAATTGAGTCAATATATTCTCATGAATATACAAATATTAAACTTAAAATTAAATGTTGATAATAAAAAAGAATATGCACAATTTACAAACTAACATACTTAATTGAGAAATCGGATTCTATTACTAGTGATTCAAACTTCTTATGATTATTTAGATAGTAATGTCACTTAACTCCCTTTAGATCTAATGCTTTTTAGATCTAACTCTGTTATCATAAGTTAGACAATCATGTCACCTAACGTCTACACCCTCTCAAGATAAAAATACAAACTTTCTTTATGAATTTATAATATGTAAATAGATATCTAGAATAGTTGATAAGTAACATTATATTTTGTCTATAATATTTTATATTACATAAAATAAAAAATCACATAACAACATTACAAAAATGAATGAGATACCCTTCATCATATTTTTTTTCTTGAGGATCATTTTCTATATCATTAAAGTCTTAAAATATTACTTGTGTACTCATTTTTCTACACTTCAAAATATCAAGTGTGTTTTTCATGGATTTTTTTCTATCACCACTCATATTAGACACATGGTGGATTTATTTTTCTAGCCTTGAATACTATTCTCTTCCTTGTTATTTACTTGACTTTATTTATAAATTGAAGTGTTTCTTCCATGGATACACCTTCATATTAATATTTAGGATTAAGAACCATTTCAAAAACTCTTACATTCCTATATGAAAAAATTGCATGGAATTTTTATTATTATTATAAAACTTAAGAAAATCATTCCATCTAAAGAATTTCTCATACCTGATCAATTTTAAAAGATACTCATTGAATGATTGATGGGATAGGCTCATTCTAAAGCCCATTGTGAAGGCTATGTGTAAGTATGTTTGTCTCTTTTAAAATAAAATATTCTATGAATATAAAAATAATATGTGCTATAATAGAAAAGAAAATGAAAATACGCTATGCATATTTAATTAGTTGTCCATATGATTGCGCCGAGAGGCACATCTACAGCCCAATATGACCCCGATGTCAGGTATGTCACGTCCTCATACAAAATGTCGGCTTAAGTTTTAAATTAAAAAAAAATAAAAAATAAAAATCACATTGTACTAGAACAATTATGTATTATTTATATAATTTGAATGGATATTAAATTATATACGTGAATTTGAATGGATCATAAATTTACCTTTAACAAAAAAATTACCACATTGAATTTCCAAATTAAGTAAAATTTTAAACATATTTACTCTTTAATAAAGTCAATACCATTTCCTAAATCAAAGGAAAAGAGTTAATTCAACACAAACAATCAAAATCCAAAATATTTTAATATTTATTTTAATTAAATATTTGTAAAATGAATTTATACTTACTCCAGAGCTATGGTAAATAAATAAAAATATATATAAATTAGATGTATGGTAAATAAATAAAAATTATTTTTATATTTATTCCATAAACCTTTTTATATTTAAAAAAAAACTTTAAAAAGAGGTTTTATTTAGATGAAGCCTATGGGACGAATACCATGGGACAAATTAATATTGATACCATGGGCCAAATACCATGGGTAAATAAATAAATATAAAAGAGGTATAAAAAAGAATGATAAATAAATAAATAAATATAAAATATATATAAAGAGGTATGGTAAATAAATAAATATAAAAGAGGCATAAAGAGGTAAAGTAAATAAATAACAATATATCAAATAGGATTATAAATAAAAATGTAATTATCTAACAAGCCTATGGGCCAAATACCATAGTAAAGAAAAGGGGTATGGTAAATAAACAAAAATATAAATAAACTAGAGGTATGTTAAGTAAATAAAACCTCTTTTAATATTTACTCCATAATCTGCTTTATATTTACAAATATTTATGTTCATTAGTTTACATAACTAAGAAGAAAGATAGAGAGAGAGTTATAAGAGAGAGATGGAGAGAGAGTGTGTATCTTTAGGGGTGAGATAAAGAGACAAAATAAGATGTATGGAAAGAAGGGGGAGAGAAGAAGTGAGAAGGAGAGAGGGAGGGATATAGTAATGTAGTTGGAGAGAGAGGGGTGGAAAGAGAGAGAGAAAGAAAGGGATGGGGGAAGAGATAGGATTAGAGAGAGAGAGAGAGAGAGAGATATGGGGGAAGAGAGAGGATTGGAGGGAAAAGAGAGAGAGAGAGGTGGGAGACAAAGGGAGAGAGAGGAAGGATGAGAGAGAGGAGGAGAGTGATGGGGGAAGAGAGAGTATTGGAGAGAGAGAGATCATGGAGGAGAAAGGGATTTAGGGGAGAGAGAGAGAGGAAGGACGAGAGAGAGGACTTGAGAGAGAGGAGGAGAGAGGGATCGATAAGAGAGATGGAGTTGGAGGGGGAGAGATGTAGGAAATAAGAAATATAGAGAGTGAGAAGTGGAGAGAGAGAAGGAGTGACAAGGGAGAGCCAGAGAGAGAGTGTGTATGTTTGGGGCTGAGATAAAGAGACAAATAAGGAGAGATGGAGATAAGGGGGGAGAAGGAGATATAGGGAGAGAGGGAGGGATATAGTAACATAGTTTGTGGGTGAAGAGAGAGAGAGAGAGGGAGAGAGAGAGATGGGAGAGAAAGGAAGGAAGAGAGAGGATGTGAGAGAGTGGAGAGAGGGAGGGAAAGAGAGATGGACTTGGAGGGGGAGGAGGAGAGAGGTAAGAAGAAATAAATAGAGAGAGAGAGAGAGAGAGAGAGAGAGAGAGAGAGAGAGAGAGAAAGTGATAAGGAAGATGGAGAGAGAGGGAGAGAGGGGGAAGATAGAGATATAGATGGAAGGTGAAAAGAGGGAAGAAGAGAGAGATGGGGAGAGGAGGGGATTGACAAAGAGATTGATATATGTGTGTGTGTTTAGGAGGGTGAGATAGAGAGACAGAAAATAAGAGATGGAGGGGGATATAGATATGGATGGAGGGTGGAGAGAGGGAAGAATATTTCTCACACTAGATGGGTTGATATAAGTGGAGATGGTAATTTATAATCCTATTTGATTATTTGCACTATATGCATCGATTTTAGTGTAGATATTTATTTCTAATGATATTTGATTACTTTCATTGATTTCAGTGTATGTGGTGATTTCTAATACAATTTGATTGCTTGCACTGAATTTTTTTATTTCAATTTAGATGTCGATTTATAATTATATTTGATTACTTGCACTAGATGAATTGGTTTCAATGTAGATGATTTCTAATCCTATTTCATTGTTTGCACTAAATGCATTGATTTCAGTGTAGATGGCGATTTCTAATCCTATTTTATTTATTTGAGTAAATGCATTGATTTCAGTGTAGATGTTGGTTTCTATAGAGAGAGAGAGAGAGAGAGAGAGAGTGATAAGGAAGATGGAGAGAGAGGGAGAGAGAACAAAAGGAGGAAAGAGAGATATTAATGGGGGAGAGGGAGAGAAGGGGAAGATAGAGATATAGATGGAAGGTGAAGAGAGGGAAGAAGAGAGAGATGGGGAGAGGGGGTGATTGAAAAAGAGATTGATATATATGGTGTACGAGAGTGCGTGTGTTTAGGGGGGTGAGATAGAGAGACAAAAAAGAATAGATGGAGGGGGATATAGATATAGATGTAGGGTGGAGAGAGGGAGGAATATATCTCGCACTAGATGGATTGATATAAGTGGAGATGGTGATTTCTAATCCTATTTGATTATTTGCACTAGATGCATCAATTTTAGTGTAGATATTTGTTTCTAATGATATTTGATTACTTGCACTAGATGCATTGATTTCAGTGTAGGTGGTGATTTCTAATACAATTTGATTGCTTGCACTGAATGTGTTGATTTCAATGTAGATGTCAATTTATAATTATATTTGATTACTTTCACTGGATGACTTAATTTCAATGTAGATGATTTCTAATCCTATTTGATTGTTTGCACTAAATTCATTGATTTCAGTGTAGATGGCGATTTCTAATCCTATTTGATTTCTTTGAGTAAATGCATTGATTTTAGTGTAGATGTTGGTTCCTAGAGAGAGAGAGAGTGAGTGATAAGGAAGATGGAGAGAGAGAGAGAGGACAAAAGGAGGAAAGAGAGATATTAGCGAGGGAGAGGGAGAGAAGGGGAAGAGAGGGAAGAAGAGAGAGATGGGGAGAGAGGGTGATCGACAAAGAGAATGATATATATGGAGTGCGAGAGCGTGTGTGTTTAGGGGGTGAGATAGAGACAAAAAAAAAGAGATGGATGGGGATATAGATATGGATGGAGGGTGGAGAGAGGGAAGAATATTTCTTGCACTAGATGGATTGATTTAAGTGGAGATGGTGATTTATAATCCTATTTGATTATTTTCACTAGATGCATTGATTTTAGTGTAGATATTTATTTCTAATGATATATGATTACTTGCACTAGATGCATTGATTTCAGTGTAGGTGACGATTCCTAATACTATTTGATTGCTTGCACTGGATGTGTTGATTTCAATTTAGACGTCGATTTATAATTATATTTGATTTCTTGCACTAGATGCATTGATTTCAATATAGATTATTCCTAATACTATTTGATTTTTTGAGCTAAATGCATTGATTTCAGTGTAGATGGCGATTTCTAATCCTATTTGATTGCTTTGAGTAAATGCATTGATTTCAGTGTAGATGTTGGTTTCTAATCTTATTTGATTGATTGCATTATGTGCATTGATTTCAATGTCGAAGTTATTTTCTAATCTTATTTGATTGCTTGCATTAAATGCATTGATTTCAATGTATATGTTGATTTATGATTTGATGTAATTGGATATATGACGGTACATTAATATTAAAGTGATTGGATTAACAATATGCATTGATTTTAGTTTAAGCACAAAAAGTTTTTAACAATGTAGATTGATTTTTGTGTTATAGTAATTTAAGCTATTAATATTGGAGAGCAAGAAAGACAAGGTATCATGTTTACTACAACAGATTGAGCTAAAGATTTAAATGGTTTACGATTTAAATTTTCTTTTTCATATAATCGATATGAAAAGATAACAAAAGTAACAAGGGAGGAAATAAGAATAGTAGAAGAAAATAGTTTGAGATTGATTGTAACATGAGTACGTTCTTATTGTTCACATTTTCTATCTTTCAACACACACTATTATTGTCACTTTGCATTTAAAAAAAAAATATTTCATCATTTTTCATCATTATAGTTATTAACAATAATTATCATCTCAACGAACTGAGGTAACTAAGAAAATTTAAAATTAAAATGACCAAGTTAATCTCAGAAATATTTAGCATATTTAAAATGATTATATTAATATTTGATATATTTACATATTAATGATAAAATTAATCATTTGATAGATTTTCTCCGGGGATCACTTCTAATCGAAACCACTCTCAGATCCATCTTATCCCCAAAAATATACAAATTTAATAATCAAATGTGACATTGATGTCATGGATTGAATCTCACCTAGATCCCATCTAACTCGGATCTGACTGCGGCGCCGAGAGGGATCAAATCTTTCGAGGTGCAAACCTTTCCCCAAGTTTTGCACTGTGGAATAGGTTTGCACCTCAAGAGATTTTGAATCCCTCTTGCCGCATGATAGATCCAGATCCAAGAGCTAATGGATTTTAGGTCGTCTAATATACTTCTCATGTGCAACATATGAGTAAGATGTTTAAACTTTATACTTTTCAAAAATATATCAGCTTCATATATATTTTTATATATAAACATGCTAAAATAATATACTTTAATGTTGTATAGAATAAAATATCAAATGTGAGTTTTGAGTAAAATATTTTAAAATAAATCAATATTGACATATAATTAAAAATATATTAATAATAATAGTAAATACAAGTTTAATGTGAGCTATTAAAATGGTTCAATGCACGTGTTATGTAATCTCTATAACATTTAGAAATAAGATTTAAATAACAATACTATTTAAATAATAATAAAATACACATTATTGTTTTGCATTCTAAAAAAAGGTTTGAAATTACAGAAATTTGATCTTTCTCTGCTCATGTTACATCCATAGTTACTATGGATCCATGTGGTATATTCTAACTACTCAAATATACCATGGTCTTACCTTAGATGTGTAATACATTTATGACACCGAGATTGTTATTTGGAATCATATTTGTTTGATTTGAAAATAGAGTCTCCTTACCTTAAATTATTAATCAAGTAATAATTAATTTTTTCACTGATATTTATTTGACATCACATTTGTTTGATTTGAAAATAGAGTTCCCTTACTTTAAATTATTAATTATGTAGTAATTACTTCTTTTATTGATGTTTATTTAGTTGATATTGTCTATAATAAATAAAAAAATGATTTACGTGAATCCATAATCATGTTTACCCTATTATCCAGTTTATCAACCTTTCGTAAAACAATTTCAACTTTATATCTTGTGGGATGAAATCCTAATGGGTGGAGCCAATAAGTGAGTTTTTCAATTCAATTCAATAAGAAATTATCACTAACATATTATGGGGAATTGGTCTTTGCCTTTTAGTTGAATCATTAAGTGATCTATGTTTTAAAGAATTGTCAGCTACATTGTGTTAAACAACTTGGATTATTTTTAAAAATTAAAAAAAATAATGGTCAATCAAAGTAAATATCAATTGAAAACAAAAAACATAAATCAAATTTAAATGTTATTTTGAAATACAATGAACACAAAAACATAAATTAAAATTTAAAAAAAAAGAAAGAAAAAGCATGGAAACTTTTTTTTATTTTTTATTTTTAGAATGTGGACACAAAAAGCATAAATCAAAATTAAAAGAAAAGAAAAGTATGTTAACTTTTTTCTGGCTGCGTTTTTGAAGAAGGTGGACTAAAACTTATTTTTTTGGTTGTGTTTTAAAAGAAAGTTGACTAAAACTTTTTTTTGGCTGCTTTTTGAAAGAAGGTGGACTAAACAAATTATATATATATATATATATATAAGATGTAAAGGTGGACTAATGCAATTTTATTTAAAATTATATATATAGAATGTTTGATTAAAGACATTAAAAGAAACGTTTATATATATAGATATATTTATTTATTTATTGTTGCAGAAATTCTCTATACAAAAATAGAAATATTTTATTAATATCTAAACCTGTATATCCATAAAATGAGCTATTTCAAAAACAAGTAATAATAAATAGTTAATTATAATTTACAAACTATAGCTAAAAATTAATTTCTTAACTTTTCACTCATTTATAGGAGAAATAAGAGATCTTTCTGTGAAACGGTTATTCAAGAAAATAGGTCGATATATCCGTTAAAGAAACTTATGCTAATCAGTCTGACAATTGAAATGTATTAAAATTTTAGGTTAGGTTGATTCGATTCTACCTAACCTAGACTAGATTAGGTAAAGGTAGGCTAGGCTAGGGTAGGCTAAAGTAGGCTAGGCTAGACTAGAGTAGTCTAGTAGGCTAGAGTAGAGTAAGCTAAGCTAGGCTAGGCTAGAGTAGGCTAGAGTAGGCTAGAGTAAGAGTAGAATATGATAGGCTAGAGTAGAGTAGGCTAGGCTAGGGTAAGTTAGAGTAGGTTAGTAGGCTAGGGTAGAGTAGGCTAGTAGGCTAGAGTAGGCTAAGCAATGCTAGGCTAGGTTAGGCTAAAGTAGACTCAGTTTAGCTAGGCTAGAGTAAACTAGTGGGCTAGAGTAGGCTAAGCTAAGTCATTGTAGAGTAGGCTAAACTAGGGTAGACTAGGCTATGTTAGGCTAGAATAAGCTAGGCTAGGCTAGAGTAGGGTAGTGTAGGATAGGCTAGACTAGGATATGATAGAATAGAGTAGGCTAAGGTAGGCTATGCTAGGCTAGAGTAGTGTAGTAGGCTAGAGTAGAGTAGGATAAGCTAAGCTAGGGTAGAGTAGGGTAGGGTAGGAAAGGCTAGAGTAGAGTAGAGTAGGATAGAATGGGATAGGATAATCTAGGATAGGATATGATAGAGTAGGCTAAGGTAGGCTAGGCTATGATAGGAAAGGTTAGGATAGAGTAGAGTATCGTAAGCTAGGTTAGCCTAGAGTAGGCTAGACTAGAATAGGCTAGGCTAGAGTAGGCTAAGGTAGAGTATGTTAGACTAGAGTAGGATAGAGTAGTCTACACTAGGCTATAGTAGGTTAGAGTAAAATAGGGTATGATAGGCTACGCTAGATTAGGCTAGAGTAGTGTTGGCTAGGCTAGGATAGAGTAGGCTAGGATAGGGTAAGATAGGATAGAGTAGGTTAGAGTAAAGTAGGGTAAGATAGGCTAGGCTAGTGTAGGCTAGAGTAGGCTAGGATATAGTAAGTTAGGATAGGGTAAGATAGGATAGAGTAGGTTAAGTTAGGCTAGGCTAAGGTAGCGTAGAGTAGGCTAGGCTAGGCTAGAGTAGAGTAAGCTAAGCTAGGCTAGGTTAAAGCGGGTTAGACTAGGATAAAGTAGGCTAGGATAGGGTAAGATAGGATAGAGTAGGTTAACTTAGGCTAGGCTAGGGTAGCGCAGAGTAGGCTAGGCTAGGCTAGAGTAGTGTAAGCTAAGCTAGGCTAGGTTAAAGAAGGTTATACTAGAATAGGCTAGGCTAGAGTAGGCTAATGTAGGCCAAAGTAGGATAGACTAAGCTAGGTTATGCTAGGCTAGGCTAGGGTATCCTAGTAGGGTAGATTAGAGTAGGCTAAGGTAGGCTAGGATACAGTAGGTTAGACTAGAATAGGATAGGCTACAATAAGATAAGCTAGAATAGCTTAGACTAGTGTAGGATAAAGTAGGGTAGGCTAGGCTAGAGTAGGTTAGAGTAGAATATGATATGATAGGATATAAATGGATAGGATAGAGTAGGCTAGAGTAGAGTAGGCTAAGCTAGGCTAGCGTAGGTTAGTAGGGTAGAGTAGGGTAGGGTAGGTTAGGATAGAGTAGGCTAGGATAAGTAAGCTAGGCTAAGATAGGATAGCATAGAGTAGGTTAAGGTAGGCTAGCCTAGGGTAGGCTAAAGTATGATAGGCTAGGATGGAGTAGCCTTGTCAGCTAACGTAGAGTAAGCTAAGCTAGGCGAGGTTAGAGTAGAATAGGCTAAGTTAGGCAAGGCTAGAGTAGGTTAGACTGTAATACTCTAGAGTATACTAAGCTAGGTTAGAGTAGGATAGAGTGGGTTAGGCGAGGCTAGAGTAATTTGGAGTAGAATAGGATAGGCTAGAATCGTCTAGGCTAAAGTAGGTTATGTTAGGCTAGATTAGGCTAGTAGGTTAGAGTAGACTAGGGTAGGATAGGATAAAGCATGCTAGGATAGGCTGGCTAAAGTAAGGTGGGCTAGTCTAGAGTAGCCTAGTATTATAAAGTAGTGTAGGATAAGCTAGACTAGCCTAGATTAAGTTAATTTGAGCTGGAATAGGATAGAACATGCTAAGGTAGGTTAGGCCACGCGATGCTAAAGTAGGCTAGGCTAGACTAAAGTATCCTAGTAATCTAGAGTATAGTAGGCTAAGCTATGCTACACAAGAGTAGGTAATACTAGAATAGGCTAGGTTAGTGTAGGCTAGGCTACAGAAGGATAGGTAAAAAAGGATAGGCTAGGCAAGGCTACGCAAGAGTAGGCTAACTTAGGTTAGGTTAGGTTAGGCCAGAGTAGGCTAGGATAGGATAGAGTATGCTCGAGTAGGCTAGGATAAACTAGGATACAATATGTTAGGTTAGGCTAGAGTAAGATAGAGTTGGTTGGGATAGTCCAGAGTAGCCTAGAGTATGCTGGGCTAGGCTAGGCTAAGTTAGGGGAGAGTAAGCTAGGCTATATTATAGTAGACTAGGCTAGAGTAAGAGAGATTTGGCTAGGATAGTATAGGATAAAGAAGTCTAGGCTAGCCTAGGGTAAGTTAGGCCAGAGTAGGCTAGGCTACATTATAGTAGGAGGATAGGTTGGAGTAAATTAGGCTACAGTAAGCTAGGTTAGATTAGGATAGAGTAGGATAAAGTAGAATAGGATAGGCTAGAGTAGGCTAGGCTAGAGTAGGGTAAAGTAGGCTAGGCAAGGACAAGGTAATGTCAGGAAAGGCTAGGAAACAGTAGGCTAGCCCATGTTAGGGTAGGCAAGGCTAGAGTAGGATAAAGTAGTGTAGGTGAGGGTAGGCTAGGCTAGGCTAAGCTATACTAGAGTATGATAAAGTAGGTTAGCGTGAGCTTAATTAGACTAGTAGGATAGAGTAGAGTAGGCTAATTTAGGCTAGCCTAGAGTAGTTCAGACTATAGTATACTAGGTTAGAGTATGCTATGCTAGGATAGAGCAGGATAGAGTAGGCTAGGCTAGGCTATAGTAGGTTAGAGTAGAATAATATAGGCTAGACTAGGCTAGGCTAGAACATGTTAGAGTAGAGTAAGCTAGCTTAGGCTAACTTATAGTGGGTTAGTAGGCTAGGCTAACTTTAGATCTCCCCCAACAAGAAGGTTATCTTCTTGGTCATCCCCAATGCTGTAGATGCTGACTATCCTGCGAGTTTCAACATTCTCCAGTTTAGTGTTTGTCCAGTGGTCTATCTTCGTGTGCTGTTGCAGTTTCCATTTCCCTTTTTTCCATATAGTGCTTATTCCTCCTGAACCTCCAGTAGCTGATATTGCTTATCCTTCATAGAACCTAGATTTTTCTGATCACATCAATTTCTTGACTACTTAGCTTTGTCTCTTGAATTAAGAGTATGTCAGGTTTTTCACTTTTTATCGGGTCTTTTAAAAAGTTAATTTTGGAGGGGTGACCCAACCCTCTACAATTCCAAGAGGCAACTATCATTATTTATTATTTGGGTTTGTTGTAGGACCCCTCCCTTTGTTTGCTTGTTGTAATTTTTCTTTATTCTTTGGTCCTTTTTCTAGAAAATTCTCCAATCCCTGTTGTGTTCCCAATGAGATATCTTTGGCTGCTTCTTCATCTCTTATTTCTTTGTTCAATCTCCTTCCAATTTTTTTTGTATTCTCAATATTTTGAGGGGTTTCTTTTTTTTGGTTTCTTGTGAGGATTCGGTCCAAATTTAGGAGGAGAGGCTTGTCTGGCTGAGGAGGGGAACCAAGAGGGGTAGGAATGGGAGATGAGAGGAGGGTGTGAATGGGGGAGGAGGTGATGATCAAGTCATATGGGATGACAGCAGGTGAGAGGATGTCAAAAGGATTTGTCCCCATGAGGGAGGTTGATTGAGAGGGGGGGGGGAGATCCTAGCGGAGGAGGAGGATGAGAGCCAGAGGCAGGTTTAGATGCAGTATTTTTCATTTTTACTTATTTCCATTTTGAATCTGATGTTTCTTCAATGTTTTTTTCAGGTTCCTGTCTTTTACTACATCTATTGGCAAAATGACCGTATTCCTGACATACCTTACATTTGAAGGGGATTTGTTCATAGTCCAGCTATTGAATGTGGATCCAGTTGTCCACTGTTGTAGTTCCTAGAGAAAGCCTTGAGTTGTGAAAGACCAGTGCCTAGGACATCTTATATATAGCAAGGAGCATAATGTATAACAGAGGAAGTTATCAATAAAAGGCTCTCATGCTATCTCCTGAAAATAGGGAATGTTAATTTTGAATGGGACCAAGACCCTCAGAATCTGACACAGAGAAGGGAGTACTGCAGAGGCAATGTGAAAAACTCTAATATAAAAGCAACAGAAAATTCAGAGACAACTTACTGTAAAGAGGGTCAGTTCAAAAATACCTCACAGAAATAAATTATCAGAAGGTGTTTGCTGTGAATTAAAGATTGAGAGGATACTAGTTGTCAATGAGCTGATATCCAGATACACAATATCACCATGTAATGGGCTTACCAATTTAAGAATCCATACATGACAATTTAACATTTTAAAAATAACCTCCCAAAGAAACTAATATAACAGAAATATGGTTTGAGTGAATAGTGAAACAGTATATCATGCCTGAGCCATATTTAAAGCGCTTGGTTAATCTGAGCATGGGTATCAACTAGGATAAATCCATACCAAAATCAGTGAGCCACTCGCATTCCAGAAACATGATACGAGAAAAATGGATGAAATGAAATGATCTATTAAAGTAACACATAGAAGATAAAGTTACAAAATGTGAAATACCAAAGACCAGAATCCTCTTAACAGATGGAACTCCTCCTCACTGAGACCCTACGGGCTCTGAGCCTTCATAGAAGAGTTCACAAAATGTATACAAAAAATCCTTTCACTGCATAATTTTCTGATAAAATCTGGAACCCTAAATCATATGTTCTTTGGGAGCCTTATAGGAGAAAAAGAAAGCTCGAAAAGGGAGTAGGTGATGAAAATTTAATTTTCCTCATTAAGACAAGATGGCAGAAACGTGCACGCCCATATTGCTGGATGACTCTGTAGCGCTGTATGTATTCTGCTGCCTGCTTACTGAAATAAATGCACTAGGTAGAAGTCTCTTCAAGAACACGACAAAGAAGTAAAATCACATAGACATTCCATCCTTTCCTCAAAGAAAATGGTGCTGGAAAGAAAGATTTAAGGTATTGTTTTCTGCGAATGGTACCCTCTGCCTTCTAAACCTTGAATTACGATTTAAGTTCTTCATTGCTGAACATTGAATTCCTTAATCATTCACTGATATTTCCCCGCTGCTCCATTAATATCTCCATCTGCGCAATCTGTTCTTTGAATGACTCCGGAGGGTTTGACAAATTTTAACCCTGCTTCTTTAATGGAAGTCTTGTCGACATACCTTCCCAGGCCTTTCTCCATAATCACAGCCTTTGAAAAATGATCCTGGATGCATTTTTGCAAACTTCTTAGAGTCTTACTTTGGTGAAGTGTCTTGGTCTTCAGCACGACTGATGTTGTACTGTGACACGATCTCCCAGTGGAGTCTCGTGAAACCAAGATAATCAGCGAACTACTGATCACCAGGGGAGTATTTTAATCATTTAGGAACTGTGGAGTCACCAAGGTGAGGAATCTACAACTCTCAACTCTTCATGCTCACCTTTTTGAAGAGTGATTTATATTTTCTCAACTTTGTTCCCCGGAAACGGTGCCAAGAAGATGTTGTAGTTCCTAGAGACAGCCTTGAGTTGTGAAAGACCAGTGCCTAGAACATCTTATATATAGCAAGGAGCATAATGTATAACAGAGCAAGATATCGATAAAAGGATCTCATGCTATCTCCTGAAAACAGGGAATGCTAATTTTGAATGGGATCAAGACCCTCAGAAACTGACACAGAGAAGGGAGTACTACAGAGGCAATGTGCAAAACTCTAATATAAAAGAAACAGACAATTCAGAGACAGCTTATTGTAAAGAGGGCCAGTTCAGAAATACCTCACAGAAATAAATTATCAGAAGGTGTTTGCTGTGAATGAAAGATTGAGAGGATACTAGTTGTCAATGAGCTGATATCCAGATGCACAATATCACCATGTAATGGGCTTACCAATTTAAGAATCCATACATGACAATAGCATTTTAAAAATATCCTCCCAAAGAAACTAATATAGCAGAAGTATGGTTTGAGTGAATAGTGAAACAGTATATCATGCCTAAGCCATATTTAAAGCGCTTGACTAATCTGAGCATGGGTATCAACTAGGATAAATCCATACCAAAAATCAGTGAGCTACTCGCATTCCAGAAACATGATACGAGAAAGATGGATGAAAAGAAATGATCTATTAAAGTAACACATATAAGAGAAAGTTACAAACTGTGAAATACCAAAGACCAGAATCCTCTTAACAGATGGAACTCCTCCCCACTGAGACCCTACGGGCTTTGAGCCTTCAGACAAGATTTCACAAAATGTATACAAAAAATCCTTTCACTGCATAATTTTCTGATAAAATATGGAACCCTAAATCATCTGTTCTTCGAGAGCTTTATAGGAGAAAAATAAAGCTCGAAAGGGAGTAGGTGATGAACATTTAATTTTCCTCATAAAGACAATATGGCGGAAATGTGCATGCCCATATTGCTGGATGACTCTGTAGCGTTGTATGTACTTTGCTACCTGCTTACTAAAATAAATGCACTGGGTAGAAGTCTCTTTAAGAACACAGCAAAGAAGTAAAATAACATAGACATTCCTTCCTTTCCTAAAAGAAAATGGTGCTGAAAAGAAAGCTTGAAGGTATTTTTTTCTACGAATGGTACCCTCTGCCTTCTAAACCCTGAATTATGGTTTAAGTTCTTCAATATTGAACGTTGAATTCCTCGATAATTCATTGATATTTCTCCACTGCTCCATTAATATCTCCATCTGCACAATCTATGCTTTGAATGACTCGGGAGGGTTTGATAGATTTTAACCCTGCTTCTTTAATGGAAGTCTTGTTGACATACCTTCCCAGGCCTTTCTCCATAATCACAACCTCTGAAAAATGGTCCTTTGATGCGCTCTCTATTACAGTAATAGAGACTGTAAGTCATGGCAGTTTTCTGCTGCTGTGACCCTGCAAAACCCGCAAACTCGTTAGGAAAACAAGGCATGGGGATGGTGGACGTGGCGAGATCAATGAAAATGGTTGTGTGGACATGGCGAAATGATGGAAAAATGCAGGGTGGCGATTAAAACATAGTGAAATGATGGAGGATGGACTGGTGGAGGTTTTTAACGTAAACATTGAAATTTTACTAATGAATGAAATGTATAATGTCGGAGGAAAAATACGACAAACATGTGGAATGGTGACAGGGCAGAGGACACGTGTCGATGGTGGGGAGGCAAGAAATCTGGACCGTCCGATCTTAGGAGGAGATCGACGGCTGAAGACGCGTCAGAGGGCGACGGATTGGCGAGCCAGCGGTATGGATACCTTGGGTTAAATCTCGTGCATCTTCGGGGTGCGATGACCGTTGGATGGAGAGCCCCAGATTGGACGGTTGATATGAATATCGTGCTGGGTCAAATGTCAAACCATAACGCATAATGGGGTGGCGGTTTTGAAATAGTGATGGAGCCACGTGTCGTGCAATGAGTGGAATCGCTCCGAAATGGAAAATACCGCCCGCCCTCCAAAGGCGGTGCGATGGATACCACCGGTTTTTGAAAAGTGCTTTTGGACGTGGGGACCAAAAGGGGAGGTGAGTTGTTGACCGTTGATTTATAGATTGATCGAACGGTGGATAGGCGATCAGAGCGGTAAACGGGTTGGGCCACGAGCGCGACGCTGATCAATGAAGGCCGTCCGATTTGTACAGATCGACGAATAATACTACGCCCGATATCTGCCTGGGATAAGTGCTCTCCAGGCTAGCGCTTGGTCTAGCGCCCAAGTTACGTGGAGCAAAAGGTTGAGGGGCTAGGGCCGAAAGGTGCTAAACCTTATATATTTTCAAATGTGGGTTTTCGGCCCTTTTTAATGCAATTTGGGGCTGGGAAAGAGTAACAATAAGGGGAACGAGGGGTTTTTTAAACCAAACAAGGGTGTGAGTATGGTTTAGAGGGGATTTTGGGATGGTTTAGAAGGATTAGGGGGAGGGATTTTAGGGTAAAAAGGGAGGTTATGAAAAAGAGGAAGAGGGGATGAAATTGAGAAATCTGCAGGGGCACAAGGGGCAAATGAAGGCCTCTTTGGGCACAAATTTTCACAATCAATGAGGCTTATTGACTTAAGAATAGCAGAGGGAAATAATTAAAGGGAAAAGGACCTGAAGAGGCTTTCAAGGATGATGTGAATTCAGAGGGAAAGCATTCCTCGACAGTTTAGAGACAGTTTGACCCCCTGTTTGCTTGTCAAAATTTAATAGGGGGTTAACATGATCAACATCCACCTTGATTTTGACCGCTTCCAAGAGGCCCTTTCCTAGATCCACCTCAACAAAGATTCATGTGCATGCCTGCATGTTGTCTTTGGGTTCACTTTTGTTGATGTATTTGCCCACTTCATTTCCTATTGCACGAACTGAGTCATCACTCCACCAGTGTAGAGGGAGGTGCGAAAATCTTACCCATACTGGTACTGCACTAGGAACATCTAGTTCTGGATCAAAATCCAGAGTCCATCGGTTAAGGTACAAACCCCTTGTGTCCATGAAGTAAGACTCACTTCAGAATATAAGATCTCAATCACTTTTAGTCTGAAAATGAAAGTTATAACATCCCCGGCCACAAAATATTATGGAAATTTTCCCTTGTATAAACTGGATCCAGTTCCTCTCAACCCATTTCTGCACTATTTTGGGTGAGGGCCATAATCCTATAAATTGACCAACTAGTCCTTCTTCCGCGAGAGAGATTTTGGCTTTCCTTGGCACCGATGGAGGTAGGGAGATTTCTGGAATGGATTTCAGCTTTTTAACAAACTTTGTGGTGGCTGGTCTAGTTTTTTGGGTTCCCAAAGAGCTTATGAGAGAGGCGAAAACAACTGAATCTTCATCTGGATGCTGGTTGTTCGATGTTGCAACTGTGAAAGCACGACATCAGCTAGAACACGAATGCACAACAGGTAGCCTTACCAACCAAAATATGTTCAATTCGACATATAATTAAAAATACATTAATAATAATTGTAAATACAAGTTTAATGTGAGCTAATGAAATGGATCAATGCATGTGTTATGTAATCCCTATAACATTTAAAAATACGATTTAAATAATAATAAAATACACATTATTTTTTTGCACTCTAAAATAAGTTTGAACTTAAAGAAATTTGATCCTTCTCTGCTCATGTTACATCTATGCTTAATATGGATCCACGTTTGTATATTCTAACTGCTCATATATACCACAGTCTTACTTTGGATGTGTAATACATTTATGACACCAAGATTGTTATTTGGCATCAGATTTGTTTAATTTGAAAATAGAGTCTCCTTACCTTAAATTATTAATCAAGTAATAGTTAATTCTTTCATTGATATTTATTTAGTTGAGATTTATTTGACATCACATTTGTTTGATTTGAAAATAAAGTTCCCTTACCTTAAATTATTAATCATGTAGTAACTACTTCTTTTTTTTTATGTTTATTTAGATGAGATGGTATTTTCATTGATCCATAATCATGTTTACCCTATCATCCACTTTATCAACCTTTCCTAAAACAATTTCAACTTTATATCTTGTGGTATGAAATCCTAATGGGTGGAGCCAATAAGTGAGTTTTTCAATTAAATTCAATAAGAAATTATCACCAACATATTAGGAGGAATAGGTTTTTCTTTTTTAGTAGAATCATTAAGTGATCTATGTTGTTTTAAGAAATTTTCATCAACATTGTGTTAAGCAACTTGGGTAATTTTTCAAAATTAAGAAAAATAATGGTCAATCAAAGTTAATATAAATTGAAAACCAAAAACATAAATCAAAATTAAATGTTTTTTTGAAATACAATGAACACAAAAACATAAACATAAATCAAAATTAAAAGAAAAGAAAAGCAACCGAACTTTTTAGTTTTTTTAAGATGTAGACACAAAAATCATAAATCCAAAAAAAAAAAGCAACAACATGTTAACTTTTTTTTGCTGCCTTTTTAAAAAAAATGAACTAAACCAGTTTTAAGATTTCAAAAACGGTTATTGAATATATCCATTTTTAAATTATATATATATATATAGTTCAATTAAAAACGTTAAAAGAAAAATTACATATATAGATATTGTTGCAAAATTTCTTTGATACAAAAATAGAAATATTTTATTAATATCTAAACATGTATATCCATAAAATGAGCTAATTCACTATTTTAAAAACAAGTAATACAAAATAGTTAGCTATAACTTACAAACTATACTTGAAAAGTAATTTCCTAATTTTTCAATCATTTATAGTAGAAGTTGGAGAAATGTCTATGAAACGCTTATTCAAAAAAATAGGTCGATATACCCATTAAAGAAAAAATAAGAGATATGTATGTGAAACGGTTATTAAAAAAATAGGTTGGTATATCCGTTAAAGAAACTTATGCTAACCAGTGTGACAATTCCATTTCTAATGTCTTAAAATTTTGGGTTCGGTTGGTTCGATTCCGCCCAGGCCATATGAAAATTATTCTAACTTTAAAAAAATAATGTCAAATGAAAGATCATAAAATAAAACACTAATAATGTGAAATGAAAGATCATAAAATAATATTTTATGCATGCGAAAAGACAACAACATTAATATTAGTTGTGAATAGAAATAGGATAAAAAAAATCATATATTTTATTCATCTATAATCTGATCATGATCTAACATGTGAAAAAAACTATTTTATGTATAACTCAATTGAGTCAATATATTCTCATGATTATACAAATATTAAACTTAAAATTAAATGTTGATAATAAAAGAGAATATGCACAATTTACAAACTAACATACTTAATTGAGAAATCAGATTCTATTACTAGTGATTCAAACTTCTTATGATTATTTAGATAGTAATGTCACTTAACTCCCTTTAGATCTAACGAGTTTTAGATCTAACTCTCTTATCATAAGTTAGACAATCATGTCACCTAACGTCTACACCCTCTCAAGATAAAAATACAAACTTTCTTTATGAATTTATAATACGTAAATACAAACTTACTTGTGTACTCATTTTTGTACGCTTCAAAATATCAAGTGTGTTTTTCATGGATTTTTTTTCTATCACCACTCACATTAGACACATGGTGGATTTATTTTTCCAGCCTTGAATAGTATTCTCTTCCTTGTTATTTACTTGACTTTCTTTACAAATTGAAGTGTTTCTTCCATGGATACACCTTGACATTAATATTTAGGATTAAGAACCATTTCAAAAAATCTTACATCCCTATATGAAAAAATTTCATGGAATTTTTATTATTATTACAAAACTTAAGAAAATCATTCCATCTAAAGGATTTCTCATACCTTATCAATTTTAAGAGATCCTCATTGAACGATTTATGGGATAGGCTCATTCTAAAGCCCACTGTGAAGGCTATGTGTAAGTATGTTTGTCTCTTTTAAAATAAAATATTGTATGAATATAAAAATAATATGTGCTATATAATAGAAAAGAAAAATAAAATATGCTATGCATATTTAATTAGTTGTCCATATGATCTAATATAATTTCATAAAACATATATGAGTAAGATGTTTAAGCTTTATACTTTTAGAAAATATATCAACTTCATATATATTTCTATATATAAACATGCTAAAATAACATACTTTAATGTTGTATAGAATAAAATATCAAATGTGAGTTTTGAGTAAAATATTTTAAAATAAATCAATATTGACATATAATTAAAAATATATTAATAATAATAGTAAATACAAGTTTAATGTGAGATATTAAAATGGTTCAATGCACGTGTTATGTAATCTCTATAACATTTAAAAATAAGATTTAAATAATAATACGATTTAAATAATAATAAAATACACATTATTTTTTTGCATTCTAAAAAAAGTTTGAAATTACAGAAATTTGATCTTTCTCTGCTCATGTTACATCCATAGTTAATATGGATCCATGTCGTATATTATAACTACTCAAATATACCATGGCCTTACCTTAGATGTGTAATACATTTATGACACCGAGATTGTTATTTGGAATCATATTTGTTTGATTTGAAAATAGAGTCTCCTTACCTTAAATTATTAATCAAGTAATAATTACTTTTTTCACTGATATTTATTTGACATTACATTTGTTTGATTTGAAAATAGAGTTCCCTTACCTTAAATTATTAATTATGTAGTAATTACTGCTTTTTATTGATGTTTATTCAGTTGAGGTTGTCTATAATAAATAAATAAAATGATTTACATGAATCCATAATCATGTTTACCCTATTATCCACTTTATCAACCTTTCCTAAAAAAATTTCAACTTTATATCTTGTGGGATGAAATCCTAATGGGTGGAGCCAATAATTGAGTTTTTCAATTCAATTCAATAAGATATTATCACTAACATATTGGGGGGAATTGGTCTTTTCCTTTTAGTTGAATCATTAAATGATCTATGTTTTAAAGAATTGTCAGCTACATTGTGTTAAACATCTTGGATTATTTTTCAAAACTAAAAAAAATTAATGGTCAATGAAAGTAAATATAAATTGAAAACAAAAAACATAAATCAAAATTAAATGTTATTTTGAAATACGATGAACACAAAAACCTAAATTAAAATTTAAAAAAAAAAAAAAAAAAAGCATGGAATTTTTTTTTTCTTTCTTATTTTTAGAATGTGGACACAAAAAGCATAAATCAAAATTAAAAGAAAAGAAAATCATGTTAACTTTTTCTGGCTGCGTTTTTGAAGAAGGTGGACTAAAACTTATTTTTTTGGTTGTGTTTTAAAAGACAGTTGACTAAAACTTTTTTTTGTCTGCCTTTTTAAAGAAGGTGGACTAAACCAATTATATATATATAGAGGATGTAAAGGTAGACTAACCCTATTATATATATATATATATATATATATATATATATATATAAGATGTGAATGTGGAATAATGCAATTTTATTTAAAATTATATATATAGAATGTTTGATTAAAGACATTAAAAGAAACGTTTATATATATATATATATATATATATATATATATATATATATTTATTTATTGTTGCAGAAATTCTCTATACAAAAATAGAAATATTTTATTAATATCTAAACCTGTATATCCATAAAATGAGCTATTTCAAAAACAAGTAATACAAAATAGTTAATTATAATTTACAAACTATAGTTAAAAATTAATTTCTTAATTTTTCACTCATTTATAGGAGAAATAAGAGATTTGTCTGTGAAACGGTTATTCAAGAAAATAGGTCGATATTTCCGTTAAAGAAACTTATGCTAATCAGTCTGACAATTGAAATGTATTAAAATTTTGGGTTAGGTTGGTTCGATTCTGCCCAGGTCATATGAAAATTATTCTAACTTTAAAAAAAATAATGTCAAATAAGAAATCATAAAATAAAACACTAATAATGTCCAATGAAAGATCATAAAATAAAACACTGTGATTAAAACAAAGTGAAAAACAAAAAGCATGAATCTAAATTAAAAGAGAAAAAGCATGCGACCGTTTTATGCCTGCGATTTTTAGGACGATGGGGTGGACCAATTTTAAATTCTCCCTCATTTGTGGAAGAGACGAGACACGGGATTTGTCTCTGATTCAAATAAAAAAATTCCAATATATCCGTTGAAAAAATCCTACATATATCTTTCGAAGGTTGCAGAAATTTACCACTTCGTCATGTACCTCTGGTCTGGTCCGATATTTCTATGTGTGCTCTGATATGTCTGTGGTTGGGCGTCTGTGTATGTGTGATGAGGTGTCAGATTCATGCAAAGTCGATCATGTCGTTTGTGATGAGGTGTCAGATTCATGCAAAGTTCTGAGAAATATTTTCTTTGCTACTTCTTTGCTGCTTCTTTATTGGTTAAATAAAGAAGACATAGTTAGATTTTTCTTTATCTTGTTGCTTTTCCATACATTTTAGTACCTTAGGTTAGGGCAAGAAATCCAAGAGACCAGCTGCATTTATTTATTTGTGTGCTGCACACATTTCTGGCGGTTGCGTGCAACACATAGAGAAGCCTAATTCCACCGTAATGAAGTCACTATTTTCTACCCTAATGGTTGTCTACGAGACATCGCTGGGCAGTTTGGTTAGGAATTACTTAATTCCATTTTCAGGTGTAATTACTCTCCTCTTCGCTTTCTTGGGGAGTAAACGAGAAACCCTCATCACCTGTTCATCCAATCTCTCTTCAGATTATTTCAGATAGTTTATTTTCATCTGCATTATGTACGTTTAAGCTTTCCAATGCGTTCAACTTTAGTTTCTCCTCTGTTGTAGTTTCCGCGGAATTACTTCATAGTTTAGTTTTAGTTTGGTGTCACTTATAAAATTATTTGGTGTAATCTACGACTCCAAAATAGACATTCCATTGCTGCCCTTCTCTTCCAATTAAATCTAATTTTTGAAACGATGTGATTTTATATTAAACGGCAATATCCAAATATTTTGAATTAAGATATGTTACATTATATGATATATAAATTTATATGTTGAATTATGTGTTTCAACACATATATAATTTATATCTTTAAATTATTTTTATTATTTTTAACTTTTTAAGAATATTATATATTTTAGTTTTAAAAGTGGTAATTGACTAAATCACTTCGACTCTATTTTCAAATTAAAAAAATCTGATGCCAAATAACAATCTTGGTGTCATAAATGTATTACACATCTAAAGTAAGGTTGTGGTATATATGAGCAGTTAGAATATACAAACATGGATCCATATTAAGCATGGATGTAACATGAGCAGAGAAGGATCAAATTTCTTTAAGTTAAAACTTATTTTAGAGTGCAAAAAAATGATGTGTATTTTATTATTATTTAAATCGTATTTTTAAATGTTATAGGGATTACATAACACATGCATTGAGCCATTTTATTAGCTCACATTAAACTTGTATTTACTATTATTATTAATATATTTTTAATTATATGTCAAATTGAACATAATTTACTTGGTAAGGCTACCTGTTGTGCGTTTGTGCCTTAGCCGATGTCGTGCTTTCACAGTTGCAACATCGAACAACCAACAACCAGATGAAGATTCAGCTGTTTTTTCCTCTCTCATAAGCTCTTTGGAAACCCAACGAACTAGACCAGCCGCCACAAAGTTTGTTAAAACGCTGAAATCCATTCCAGAAATCTCCCTACCTCCATCGGTGCCAAGGAAAGCCGAAATCTCTCTGGCGGAAAAATGACTAGTCGGTCAATTTATAGTATTATGGCACTCACCCAAAATAGTGTAGAAATGGGTTGAGAGGAACTAGATCCATTTTATACAAGGGAAAATCACCATAATATTTTGTGGCCAGGGATGTTATACCTTTCATTTTGAGACTAAAAGTGATTGAGATCTTATATTCCGAAGCGGGCCTTACTTCATGGACACAAGGGGTTTGTACCTTAACCGATGGACTCTGGATTTTGATCCAGAACTGGATGTTCCCAGTGTAGTACCAGTATGGGTAAGATTGTTGCACCTCCCTCTACACTGGTGGAGTGATGACTCAGTTCGTGCAATAGGAAATGGTGTGGGAAAATACATTGACAGAAGTGAACCCAAAGACAACATGCAGGCATGCGCATGAATCTATTTTGAGGTAGATCTAGGAAAGGGCCTCTCGGAAGCAGTCAAAATCAAGGTGGATGTTGATCATGTTAGCCCCTTATTAAATTTTGACAAGCAAACAGGGGGTCAAACTGTCTCTAAAATTTCGAGGAATGCTTTCCCTCTGAATTCACATCATCCTTGAAAGCCTCTTCAAGTCCTCTGCCCTTTAATTATTTCCCTTTGTTGTTCTTAAGTCAATAAGCCTCATTGATTGTGAAAAATTATGCCCCAAGAGGCCTTCATCTGCCCCTTGTGCCCTTGCAGATTTCTCCATTTCATCCCCTCTTCCTCTTTTTCATAGCCTCCATTTCTACCCCAAAATCCCTCCCCCTAATCCTTCTAAACCATCCCAAAATCTCCTTTAAACCATACTCACACCCTTTTTTGGTTTAAAAAACCCCTCATTCCCCTTATTGTTACTCTTTCCCAGCCCCAAATTGCATTAAAAAGGGTCGAAAACCCACATTTGAAAATATATAAGGTTTAGCACGTTTTAGCCCTAGCCCCTCAACCTTTTGATCCATGTAACCTGGGCGCTAGACCAAGCGCTAGCCTAGAGAGCGCTTATCCCATGTGGATATCGGGCGCAGTATTATCCGTCGATCTGTACAGATCGGACGACCTTCATTGATCAGTGTCGCGCCCGTGGCCCAACTCGTTTACTACTCCGATCGCCTGTCCACCGTCCGATCAATATGTAAATCAATGGTCAGCAGCTCACCTGCCCTTGTGGTCCCCGCTCCCAAAAGCACTGTTCAAAAACCGGTGGTATCCATCGCACCGCCTTTGGAGGGCAGACGATATTTTCCATTTCGGAGCGATTCCACTCATCGCACGACACGTGGCTTCGTCACTATTTCAAAACTGCCCCCCCATCGCACGTTATCGTTCGACATTTGACCCAGTGCGATATTCATATCAACCATCCGATCTGGGGCTCTCCATCCAACGGTCATCGCACGCCGAAGATGCACAGGATTTAACCCAAGGTATCCATACCCGTGGCTCGCCAATCTGTCGCCCTCCGACGCGTCTTCAGCCATCGATCTCCTCCTGAGATCGGACGGTCCAGATTTCTTGCCTCCCCACCATCGACACGTGTCCTCCGCCCCATCACCGTTCCACGTGTTTGTCGTATTTTTCCTCCGCCATTATACATTTCATTCGTTAGTCA
Source organism: Pinus albicaulis (assembly GCA_034641835.2). Taxonomy (NCBI): domain Eukaryota; kingdom Viridiplantae; phylum Streptophyta; class Pinopsida; order Pinales; family Pinaceae; genus Pinus; species Pinus albicaulis. Next base: position 713,291,943 of record CM076569.1, read on the forward strand.
AGTTTCAATGTTTACGTCAAAAACCTCCACCAGTCCATCCTCCATCATTTCACTGTATTTTAATCGCCACCCTGCATTGTTCCATCATTTCGCCATGTCCACACAACCATTTTAATTGATCCTGCCATGTCCATCATCCCCATGCCTAGTTTTCCTAACGAGTTTGCGGGTTTTGCAGGGTTACAGCGGCGGAAAACTGCCATGACTTACAATCTCTATTACTGTAATAGAGAGTGCATCAAAGGACCATTTTTCAGAGGCTGTGATTATGGAGAAAGGCCTGGGAAGGTATGTCGACAAGACTTCCATTAAAGAAGCAGGGTTAAAATCCGTCAAACCCTCCCGAGTCATTCAAAGCACAGATTGTGCAGATGGAGATATTAATGGAGCAGTGGAGAAATATCAGTAAATTATCGAGGAATTCAACTTTCAGAATTGAAGAACTTAAACCGTAATTCAGGGTTTAGAAGGCAGAGGGTACCATTCTCAGAAAAAAATACCTTAAAGCTTTCTTTTCAGCACCATTTTCTTTCAGGAAAGGAAGGAATGTCTATGTGATTTTACTTTTTTGTTGTGTTCCTAAAGAGACTTCTACCCAGTGCATTTATTTCAGTAAGCAGGCAGCAAAGTACATACAGCGCTATAGAGTTATCCAGCAACATGGGCGTGCAAATTTCTGCCATCTTGTCTTAGTGAGGCAAATTAAATGTTCATCACCTACTCCCTTTTCGAGCTTTATTTTTCTCCTATAAAGCTCCCGAAGAACAGATGATTTAGGGTTCCAGATTTTATCAGAAAATTATGCAGTGAAAGGATTTTTTGTATACATTTTGTGAACTCTTGTATGAAGGCTCAAAGCCCGTAGGGTCTCAGCGAGGAGGAGTTCCATCTGTTAAGAGGATTACGGTATTTGGTATTTCACAGTTTGTAACTTTCTCTTATATGTGTTACTTTAATAGATCATTTCATTTCATGCATCTTTCTCGTATAATGTTTCTGGAATGCGAGTGGCTCACTAATTTTTGGTATGGATTTATCCTAGTTGATACCCATGCTCGGATTAGTCAAGCGCTTTAAATATGTCTCAGGCATGATATACTGTTTCACTATTCACTCAAGCCATACTTCTCCTATATTAGTTTCTTTGGGAGGTTATTTTGAAAACACTATTGTCATGTATGGATTCTTAAATTGGTAAGCCCATTACATGGTGATATTGTGTATCTAGATATCAGCTCATTGACAACTAGTATCCTCTCAATCTTTCATTCATAGCAAACACCTTCTGATAATTTATTTCTGTGAGGTATTTCTGAACTGGCCCTCTTTACAGTAAGTTGTCTCTGAATTGTCTGTTTCTTTTATATTAAAGTTTTTCACATTGCCTCTACAGTACTCCCTTCTCTGTGTTAGTTTCTGAGGGTCTTGGTCCCATTCAAAATTAACATTCCCTCTTTTCAGAAGATAGCATGAGAGCCTTTTATTGATATCTTCCTCTGTTATACATTATGCTCCTTGCTATATATAAGATGTCCTAGGAACTGGTCTTTCACAACTCAAGGCTGTCTCTAGGAACTACAACATATTTTTGGCGCCATTGTGGGGGAACGAAGTTGAGGAAATCTAAATCCCTGGGCCTCGAAAAAACCTAATTCAATCTTCAGAAAGGTGAGCATGAAGAGTTGAGAGTTGTAGATCCCTCACCTTGGTGACTCCATAGTTCCTAAATGATTAAAATACTCCACTGGTGATCAATAGGCCGCTGATTATCTTGGTTTCACGAGACTCCACTGGGAGATCATGTCACAATAGAGCATCAGCCGTGCTAAAGACCCAGCCACTTCACCAATGTAAGACTCTGAGCAGTTTGCAAAAATTCATCCAGGTTTCGTAGCAGAGTGTCGAGATGAAATGTCACGTGCCTTGGAAAAACTGGAAGTGGAGGACCTTCCATGGGCTATTCTTCTTCCCAGCTTAAGTTCTAAACCCGTGCTTAAGAAAATATTTCGAGAATTGGTGGTTGAAAGATATGAAGCTGAGGTTGAATTTCTGAACTCGCAAGAAAAATCATATCAGTTCAGAGACCGCAAATCCTTTTTGGAAAGTCTCCCTCCTCCTAAAAAAGAAGAGATCCCACTGCCTTTTGAAATACAAGAAGAAGGTGATTGGACTTTCAAGAGCCACATTGAAGATGCAGTGGAAGATGCAATAATCAAAGTTGCCCAGGATGCAGACAGCCTACCAGTCATGGCAGGCCTAAAATAAGAAACCTTACACCATATGTTCTTTGATCTTGTGGCAGAGTACATGGAGGCCCTGATCAGTCCAAATGCTCCAGCATTGATCCTTCGCAAGGGCCAAATTCATCAAGAGTGGTCACCACTGATGGTGACCTCAGTTTTGAAGGACCACCAGAAGAACACCCTGTGGTTATCTTTGACAGGAAGTCAGTGCTCCTATCCTTTTTTGCTACTGCTTAACTGGTTGCATTGGCATTATTGTATCACCTAGAACATCAGAGATTTCCAGGTTAGATTAGAGTAGGTTCGAAGACTGAAATAAAGCTCAGCCTGTGAGCATGTAGTTAGTTGTTTTACTTTCTACAAGGTCCAACAAGCCAGACAGTCTAATCATGGCTTGGTTGTTTTTCAATTTCTGTTTAAGAATGTAGAGAAGAAATCTGCTAGACAGTTTAATCCTAGCAGATGTAGTTTAGGTAGAGAAAATGTGAGACCAACAGTGTAATCTAGTCTCATGGAGTAATGAGGGTAGGAGTAGAATAGGTTTATTTTTCCTGTCTATAAAAATTGATGATGTAGGTGGTCTGTGAAGTTCTCAACACACCCAAGGATGAACGTGCCATCCCCAGGTGGAGCCAATGTTGATCATGTTAGCCCCCTATTAAATTTTGACAAGCAAACAGGGGGTAAAACTGTCTCTAAACTTTCGAGGAATGCTTTCCCTCTGAATTCACATCATCCTTCAAAGCCTATTTAGGTCCTCTGCCCTTTAATTATTTCCCTTTGTTGTTCTTAGGTCACTAAGCCTCATTGATTGTGAAAAATTATGCCCCAAGAGGCCTTCATTTGCCCCTTGTGCCCCTGCAAATTTCTCCATTTCATCCCCTCTTCCTATTTTTCATAACCTCCCTTTTTACCCCAAAATCCCTCCCCCTAATCCTTCTAAACCATCCCAAAATCTCCTTTAAACCATACTCACACCCTTGTTTGGTTTGAAAAACCCCTCATTCCCCTTATCGTTACTCTTTCCTAGCCCCAAATTGCATTAAAAAGGGCCGAAAACCCACATTTGAAAATATATAAGGTTTAGCACCTTTCGGCCCTAGCCCCGCAACCTTTTTCTCTACGTAACCTGGGTGCTAGACCAAGCACTAGCCTAGAGAGCGCTTATCCCAGGCGGATATCGGGTGCAGTATTATCCATCGATCTGTCCAGATCGGACGACCTTCATTGATCAGCGTTGCACCCGTGGCCCAACCTGTTTACCGCTCCGATCGCTTGTTCACCGATCGATCAATCTGTAAATCAATGGTCAGCAGCTCACCCGCCCTTGTGGTCCCCACGGCCAAATGCACTTTTTAAAAACTGGTGGTATCCATCGCACCGCCTTTGGAGGGCGAGCGATATTTTCCATTTCAGAGCGATTCCACTTATCGCACAACACGTGGCTCTGTCACTATTTCAAAACCGCCCCCCCATCGTGCATTATCGTTCAAAATTTGACCCAGCGCGATATTCATATCAACCGTCTGATCTGGGGCTCTCCATCCAACTGTTATCGCACCACGAAGATGCGCAGGATTTAACCCAAGGTATCCGTACCCCTGGCCCACCAATCTGTCGCCCTCCGATGCGTCTTCAGCTGTCGATCTCCTCCTGAGATCGGATGGTCTAGATTGCTTACCTCCCCACCATCGAAACGTGTCCTCCGCCCTGTCACCATTCCACGTGTTTGTCGTATTTTTCCTCTGCCATTATACATTTCATTCGTTAGTCAAATTTCAATGTTTACGTTAGAAACCTCCACCGGTCCATCCTCCATCGTTTCACTGTGTTTTAATCGCCACCCTGCATTGTTCCATCATTTTTCCATGTCCGCACAACCATTTTCAATGATCCCGCCACGTCCATCATCCCCATGCTTGGCTTTCCTAACGATTTTTTGGGTTTTGCAGGGTTAAAGTGATGAAAAACTACCATGAATTACAGTTTGTATTACTATAATAGAGAGCGCATCAAAGGACCATTTTTCAGAGGCTGTGATTATGGAGAAAGGCCTCGGAAGGTATGCCGACAAGACTTCCATTAAAGAAGCAGGGTTAAAATCTGTCAAACCCTCCCAAGTCATTCAAAGCACAGATTGCGCAGATGGAGATATTAATGGAGCAGCGGAGAAATATCAGTGAATGATCGAGGAATTCAATGTTCAGCATTGAATAACTTAAACCGTAATTCAGTGTTTAGAAGGCATTGGGTACCATTCACAGAAAACAATACCTTAAAGCTTTCTTTTCAGCACCATTTTCTTTCAGGAAAGGACGGAATGTCTATGTGATTTTACTTCTTTGTCGTGTTCCTGAAGAGACTTCTACCCAGTGCATTTATTTCATTAATCAGGCAGCAGAGTACATACAGCGCTATAGAGTCATCCAAAAATATGGTCACGCACGTTTCCACCATCTTGTCTTAATGAGGCAAATTAAATTTTCATCACCTACTCCCTTTTCAAGCTTTCTTTTTCTCCTATAAGGTTCCTGAAGAACAAATGATTTAGGGTTCCTAATTTTATCAGAAAATTATGCAGTGAAATGATTTTTTGTATACATTTTGTGAACTCTTGTATGAAGGCTCAGAGCCCGTAGGGTCTCAGTGAGGAGGAGTTCCATCTATTAAGAGGATTCTGGTCTTTGGTATTTCACAGTTTGTAACTTTCTCTTATATGTGTTACTTTAATAGATCATTTCAATTCATCCATCTTTCTCGTATCATGTTTCTGGAATGCGAGTGGCTCACAGATTTTTGGTATGGATTTATCCTAGATGATACCCATGCTCGGATTAGTCAAGCGCTTTAAATATGGCTCGGGCATGATATACTGTTTCACTATTCACTCAAACCATACTTGTGCTATATTATTTTCTTTGGGAGGTTATTTTTAAAATGCTATTGTCTTGTATGGATTCTTAAATTGGTAAGCCCATTACATGGTGATATTGTGTATCTGGATATCAGCTCATTGACAACTAGTATCCTCTCAATCTTTCATTCACAGCAAACACCTCCTGATAATTTATTTCTATGAGGTATTTCTGAACTAACCCTCTTTACAGTAAGCTGTCTCTGAATTGTCTGTTTCTTTTATATTCGAGTTTTTCACATTGCCTCTGCAGTACTCCCTTCTCTGTGTCAGTTTCTGAGGGTCTTGGTCCAATTCAAAATTAACAATACTTATTTTCAGCAGATAGCATGAGATCCTTTTATTGATAACTTCCTATGTTATACATTATGCTCCTTGCTATATATAAGATGTCCTAGGCACTTATCTTTCACAACTCGAGGCTGTCTCTAGGAAATACAACAGTGGACATCTGGATCCACATTCAATAGCTGGACTATGAACAAATCCCCTTCAAATGTAAGGTATGTCAGGAATACGGTCATTTCGCCAATAGATGTAGTAAAAGAGAGGAACCTGAAGAAAACATTGAAGAAACATCAGATTCAAAATGGAAATAAGTAAAAATGAAAAATACTGCTCCTAAACCCACCTCTGGCTTTCATCCTCCTCCTCCACTAGGATCTCCCCTCCCCTCTCAACCAACCTCCCTCGTGGGGACAAATCCTTTTGACATCCTCTCATCTGCACTCATCCCATCTGACTTGATCATCACCTCCTCCCCCATTCACACCCTCCTCTCATCTCCTATTCCTACCCCTCTTGGTTCCCCTCCTCAGCCGGACAAGCTTCTCCTCCTAAATTCGGACCGAATCCTCACAAGAAACCAAACAAAAGAAACCCCTCAAAATATTGAGAATACAAAAAAATTTGGAAGGAGATTGAACAAAGAAATAAGAGATGAAGAAGTAGCCAAAGATATCTCATTGGGAACACAACAGGGATTGCATAATTTTCTAGAAAAAGGACCAAAGAATAAAGAAAAAGTACAGCAAGCAAACAAAGGGAGGGGTCCTACAACAACCCCAAATAATAAATAATGATAGTTGTCTCTTGGAATTGTAGAGGGTTGGCTCACCCCTCCAAAATTAACTTTTTAAAAGACCCGATAAAAAGTGAAAAACATGACATCCTCTTAATTCAAGAGACAAAGACAAATAGTCAAGAAATTGATGTGATCACAAAAATCTAGGATCTATGAAGGATAAGCAATATCAGCTACTGGAGCTTCAGGAGGAATAAGCACTATATGGAAAAAAGGGAAATGGAAACTGCAACAGCACACAAAGATATACCACTGGATAAACACTAAACTGGAGAATGTTGAAACTCGCAGGATAGTCAGCATCTACAACATATACTCCCCCAACCATTATAAGGACAATGAAATATGCTGGGAAACCTTAAAAGATAGCATTGGGCACGACCAAGAAGATAACCTTCTTGTTGGGGGAGATCTAAAGTTAGCCTAGCCTACTAACCCACTCTAAGTTAGCCTAAGCTAGCTTACTCTACTCTAACATGTTCTAGCCTAGCCTATTCTAGCCTATATTATTCTACTCTAACCTACTATAGCCTAGCCAAGCCTACTCTAGCCTACTCTATCCTAGCATATCATACTCTAACCTAGTATACTATAGTCTAAACTACTCTAGGCTAGCCTAACTTAGCCTACACTACTCTAGCCTACTAGTCTAATCAAGCTCACACTAACCTACTTTATCCTACTCTAGTATAGCTTAGCCTAGCCTAGCCTACCCTCACCTACTCTACTTTATCCTACTCTGGTCTAACTTAGTCTAGCCTAGCCTAGACTACATTATCCTATACTATCCTAGCCAAATCTCTCTTATTCTAGCCTAGTCTACTATAATATAGCCTAGCTTACTCTCCCCTAACTTAGCCTAGCCTAGCCCAGCCTACTCTAGGCTACTCTGAACTATCCCAACCAACTCTATCTTACTCTAGCCTAACCTAACATATTGTATCCTAGTTTATCCTAGCCTTTGAGCATACTCTATCCTATCCTAGCCTACTCTGGCCTAACCTAACCTAACCTAAGTTAGCCTACTCTTGTGTAGCCTTGCCTAGCCTATCCTTTTTTACCTATCCTTATGTAGCCTAGCCTACACTAACCTGGCCTATTCTAGTATTACCTACTCTTGTGTAGCATAGCTTAGCCTACTATACTCTAGAATACTAGGATACTTTAGTCTAGCCTAGCCTACTTTAGCCTCACGTGGCCTAACCTACCTTAGCATGTTCTATCCTATTCTAGCTCAAATTAACCTAATCTAGGCTAGTCTAGCTTAGCCTACACTACTTTATAATACTAGGCTACTCTAGACTAGCCCACCTTACTTTAGCCTATCTTATCCTAGCCTAGACTAGCCTAGCATGCTTTATCCTATCCTACCCTAGTCTACTCTAACCTACTAGCCTAATCTAGCCTAGCATAACCTACTTTAGCCTAGACGAGTCTAGCCTATCCTATTCTACTCCAAATTACTCTAGCCTCACCTAACCCACTCTATCCTACTCTAACCTAGCTTAGTATACTCTAGCTTATCGTATTAGAGTCTAACCTACTCTAGCCTCGCCTAACTTAGCCTATTCTACTCTAACCTCGCCTAGCTTAGCTTACTCTACGCTAGCCGACAAGGCTACTCCATCCTAGCCTATCATACTTTAGCCTACCCTAGGCTAGCCTACCTTAACCTACTCTATGCTATCCTATCTTAGCCTAGCTTACTTATCCTAGCCTACTCTATCCTAACCTACGCTACCCTACTCTACCCTACTAGCCTACTCTAGCCTAGCTTAGCCTACTCTACTCTAGCCTACTCTATCCTAGCCATTTATATCCTATCATATCATATTCTACTCCAACCTACTCTAGCCTTGCCTACCCTACTTTATCCTACACTGGTCTAAGCTATTCTAGCTTATCCTATTGTAGCCAATCCTATTCTAGTCTAACCTACTGTATCCTAGCCTACCTTAGCCTACTCTACTCTACCCTACTAGGATACCCTAGCCTAGCCTAGCATAACCTAGCTTAGTCTATCCTACTTTGGCCTAGATTAGCCTACTCTAGCCTAGCCTATTCTAGTCTAACCTGCTTTAACCTAGCCTAGCTTAGCTTACACTACTCTAGCCTAGCCTAGCCTACTATGCGCTACCCTAGCCTAGCCTAAGTTAACCTACTCTATCCTATCTTACCCTATCCTAGCCTACTCTATCCTAGTCTAACCCGCTTTAACCTAGCCTAGCTTAGCTTACTCTACTCTAGCCTAGCCTAGCCTACTCTACGCTACCTTAGCCTAGCCTAACTTAACCTACTCTATCCTATCTTACCCTATCCTAACTTACTCTATCCTAGCCTAGCCTAGCCTACTCTAGCCTACACTAGCCTAGCCTATCTTACCCTATTTTATTCTAACCTACTCTATCCTATCTTACCCTATCCTAGCCTACTCTATCCTAGCCTAGCCAACACTACTCTAGCCTAATCTAGCGTAGCCTATCATACCCTATTTTACTCTAACCTACTATAGCCTAGCGTAGACTACTCTATCCTACTCTAGTCTAACATACTCTACCTTAGCCTACTCTAGCCTAGCCTATTCTAGTCTAGCCTACTCTAGGCTAACCTAGCTTACGATACTCTACTCTATCCTAACCTTTCCTATCGTAGCCTAGCCTACCTTTGCCTACTCTATCATATCCTATCGTATTCTATTCTACTCTACTCTAGCCTGTCCTACCCTACCCTACTCTACCCTAGCTTAGCTTGTCCTACTCTACTCTAGCCTACTACGCTACTCTAGCCTAGGCTAGCCTACCTTAGCCAACTCTATTCTATCATATCCCAGTCTAGCCTATCCTACACTACCCTACTCTAGACTAGCCTAGCTTATTCTAGCCTAAGATAGCCTACTCTACCCTAGCTTAGCCTACTCTACCATAACTTTTCTTAGCCTACTCTAGCCCACTAGTTTACTCTAGCCTAGCTAAACCGAGTCTACTTTAGCCTAACCTCCACTAGTTTACTCTAGCCTAGCTAAACCGAGTCTACTTTAGCCTAACCTAGCCTAGCATTGCTTAGCCTACTCTACCCTAGCCTACTAACCTACTCTAACTTACCCTAGCCTAGCCTACTCTACTCTAGCCTATCATATTCTAGTCTTACTCTATTCTACTCTAGCCTACTCTAGCCTAGCCTACCTTAGCTTACTCTACTCTAGCCTACTAGACTACTCTAGTCTAGCCTAGCCTACTTTAGCCTACCCTAGCCTAGCCTACCTTTGCCTATTTTATTCTAAGCTAATCTAGCCTAATAAATTTATAAGAATATATATATATATATATTATAATTGAGACAATTAATAAAACAAGTATTCAAAGTAAATGTTAAAAACATTTACATAGAATTTAATTTTATAATATATATTTAAATGTAAAAACATTGTGATTTTAATAAAAAATATATTCAAAATAGGTAAAAGCACAATTGGTGATCTTTTAATAAAGCCATTTAATACAAAACCACAACGTTTGTTCAAGAGACTAGATTTAGTTATAAGGGAGGGGTAGCCGCGAAAAATGGATTTTGAGGCCACAGATTAGACTAACTATTGTTTATAACTCACACCAAACGCATTTCATTTAATTTAAATAAATCTAAAGTATAGAGAAATAATTACACGGACCGTACACCACAGTACACTATTGGAAAACCGAAAGATTAATTCATTGATCATCAACAGAAAAACAAAACGGGTGGATGAGAGTTATTTCTGCTGCATGCAAGGACATGATGCAGCTACCTCATGTCCCGGCAAACAACAACCTGTGTAAGTAATTGTTAATTAAATTGCCCAACGATATCGTATGTGGAATTTCAAAATAAAGGAAGTAAAAATATAATTCGTGTTTACGAGATTTCTCTGGTTTATTGGAAGAAACTGATAGGGTATTGAACTGAGGTGATTTAGTCAATTACCACTTTTAAAACTAAAATATATAATATTTTTAAAAAGTTAAAAATAATTTAAAGATATAAATTATATATGTGTTGAAACACAAAATTCAACATATAAATTTATATATCATATAATGTAACATATCTTAATTCAAAATATTTGGATTTGCCGTTTAATATAAAATCACATCGTTCCAAAAATTAGATTTAATTGGAAGAGAAGGGCAGCAATGAAATGTCTATTTTGGAGCCGTAGATTACACCAAATAATTTTATAAGTGACACCAAACTAAAACTAAACAATGAAGTAATTCCGCGGAAACTACAACAGAGGAGAAACTAAAGTTGAACGCACTGGAAAGCTTAAACGTACATTATGCAGATGAAAATAAACTATCTGGAATAATCAGAATAGAGATTGGATGAACAGGTGATGAGGGTTTCTCGTTTACTCCCCAGGAAAGCGAAGAGGAGAGTAGTTACACCTGAAAATGGAATTAAGTAATTCCTAACCAAACTGCCCAGCGATGTCTCGTAGACAACCAATAGGGTAGAAAATAGTGACTTCATTAAGGTGGAATTAGGCTTCTCTATGTGCTGCACGCAACCGTCAGAAATGTGTGCAGCACACAAATAAATAAATGCAGCTGGTCTCTTGGATTTCTTGCCCTAAGGTACTAAAATGTATGGAAAAGCAACAAGATAAAGAAAAATAAATCTAACTATGTATTCTTTATTTAACCAATAAAGAAGCAGCAAAGAAAATATTTCTCAGAACTGCAATTAAAATGACAATTCTACCTAAGCTTTCTTTATTTAATCATTATTAAATTATCCATGCAAATTTTCCTTTTATAATTATCATGTCAAACCTGGAACTAAAATTACAAAAGAAACAAAAAAAAAGAACTAGCAAAGAAAGTAATTCACGAATCTACCTGGCGTAGAGCATTTGGGAAAGCTAGCTGCATAGACGGCCAAATGAACAGAATGTCAAAATAAGAAATAAAACTGAATCGTACCTAGCCGTGAGTGTTAGGTACGAGTACTCCTTTCGTACACACATACACAGAGGATCGACTTGACACCTCATCACACATACACAGACATATCAGAGCACACATAGAAATATCGGACCAGACCAGAGGTACATGACGAAGTGGGAAATTTCTACAACCTTCGAAAGATATATGTAGGATTTTTTCAACGGATATATTGGCCTTTTTTATTTGAATCAGAGACAAATCCCGTGTCTCGTCTCTTCCACAAATGAGGGAGAATTTAAAATTGGTCCACCCCACCGTCCTAAAAATAGGGGAGAGTTGTCTAATCTTGTGCAGGGACCAGTAATTGTTATAGTACTGGTCCCATCAACCCACCAAAAATAGACATATATGCAACTAATAATTAAACAGAATAAAATAGCATGAAGTTCAAATATATATTAAATTATGTTCAAAATTTCCCAAGTCATTGACTGGGCCCACAACTGTCCATAAATAGCTTAATAAGTATCAAGATTACAAATCCCAACATTTAAACTAGAAAACTCATAAAACCATTTCTCCTTCCAAAATGGTCAAGTCAATAAGTACAAAAAGCCAGTCACTTCAACCCATCTGATCAGCTCTGATGCTGTGTATGAGAAGTAAATATCAATACCTGCACATAATAAAAAGAAATGTATGTCAACCATAGCTGCTGTGTTATTCAACATTTAAACCCATTGTGTTCAATAAATGACACCCACCCCATAACAACATTTAAACCCACTGTGTACAATAAATGACACCCACCCAATAAATTCAATAAATTATTTCCTATCAAAACAGATCAAACACATGGATCAACAAAAACAAATTCTCAGCCATTAGATCACATCAAATTCAATCCTGATCACACATGCAAAATGAAGCCATTGCAATCCATGTCCATCATTGTCACCAATAAAATTCAACTGCAAATAACTATAAAAGAAGTTCAACCACTATTGAAGTTACATTTTTCAGTTTCAAGTTATTCACCAGCCTTGGAGACAATCCAGCACAAAACACACCGGGCAAGGACAACTTGAGGCCGGAACACACCAAAAACGAACACAGTATATTCAGGTTAGTTTACATCCTTCTTATTTCAGCTTTCTTACACTTTTATTTTCATTTCTGAGTCTCAGTTTTCAGTGATTTATGAGTCTTTATTTCAGTTATTTCTGACATTCATCCATAATACTAGACAACTTAAATGTTCTGGATCACAATTCTGTGGAAATTAGACACAGGTCCCAAACTCATAGATACAAACTGAAAGAGCAACACAGAATTTTCTAAATCCACGTTAATGAACTAAGGTATGTTATTTACTGCTATAGGTTCATTGAACTAAGGTATCTTGTTTACAAGAGCATATCTATAGTACTTCAGGTAATACAAGCTCTTACCAAGGTGTCCAGTATTCATCTAATCAATCTAATCACATACATCGAGTATCAAACAATTGGAAAGGTTATACTGGTCAATATATGCCTGCAAATTTTATAGAAAAATGTATCCAAAAACACTATTTTTTTGTAGAAAAACCCACCCTGCGTGTACACTACAATTTTTGTAGTCTCCATTCTAGGATGTATCAAACAATTGGAAAGGTTATACTGGTCAATATATGCCTGCAAATTTTATATTAAAAATGATAGGTCAGCATGAACAATCAAGTTATAAGAGACCTTTCAGATAATAGTCTCAAGTTAGACCTTTCAGATAAAAGTCTCAAGTTGTTGGGTTGATCAAACTATCTAAAATTAGTTTGTCATCAGAACCTGTTAAAGTTTGTCCAGAGGATTTGGTCACTTTATCCAAACAATTTTAGTATCTCCTACTTCCCCATTTGCCTTCGCACTCAACATAAATACAAAAAGACAGGCAGATGACTAGCTAGCCAAAGAGGCAAAACCTAATTGTGTGAATGAAGTCAAATGGAGGGGTTTAAAGGGCACATATCTTCAAAGTAATGAAAAGATCTAGGGCTACATGAGACCGGTCAAAAGCAAAGCCAGACTTCAAAACAAAAAACTACTTTGCTGCCAAAGAATTGCCAGGAAAATAACATCTTATTGCTAAACCCTGAATGTAATTGTGAAGCCACCTGCATAGGTGTAAAGCACACAAACCTTGAAAACATCTCAAAGGCCTAAGGTCACGTCCAATCAAACAAGTACAGCCAGGCTGTATAAAAGCCAACTACTCTGCGACAAAGAATTCTGTGTAAAACAACAGCCTAAATGAGCTGCTATTAAAGAAGTAGTAACAGAAACAAGTGCACCTGAGAGAGTTCCTCGCATGCTTAACTCTGAATTTTGGGCCAAAACAAATAGGTTTAAAGAGGTGGTGCGCAGCTCTGTAATCCTAGCATGTGATTTGAATATGTTTCTTAAGCTCCTAATGACAAGAGGAGCCATAGGGTGCAAGAAAATGGGAAGTCCCCACTGATGCAACTGCACACTAAGTAGATTAACTTCAGTTTTGTGACCAGTGAAGTTATTGTTGACTCTACCTTATCTTCTCTTGGAACGGAAGTGCATTTCTAGACAATGTAATTTCAATGTAGCTCTGCCATATTTTTGATACTTTACTTTAAAATTATTGTCAAATCTTGCCAAATGTATGTTTTAACTTTTAGTACTTTTACAACCAAATGGCACGGAGCAAACATAATCATAAATTTTGGTTATGTAACTTCCCACTTTCAACTGGCTACAAACAGTTTGTTATGCATTCAAGTAAGACTAGAGCCCCCAAGGCAACTTATAGGATGAATTTATAAATATTCATGATAAAAAACACTTAAAGAAAAAACTTAAACCATTTCAAATCACAATTGTATTCTATTTGTAATCTAAATCTTAAAAAAAAAATTCAATAAGATGGATTGAGAAAAATAAACTCAAACCATTTCATATCACTGAAGCCTTCATTACTGGTATTGTATTTTTTTATAACAAAATGAAACTTTTTCAATCACTCTTCCCAGTTCATACAATCACTCTTGCCAGTTCATACATAACCTGGTTACTATCAACTATAGATCAATCTTTGAGTGACCAATTGGAATTAAAATAAATAGGTTGCTAGAAATTACAAAACCTTGAATAAATAGGTCGCTGAAAACAAATCTGCAAATCTGCAATAGGGAGTTGAGCACAGAAGCTGTAGCATTTGAAGTTAACATATATATCTGCAGTAGCTGAAAATAGAAGCTGTAGCATTTGAAATTAACATATATATATGCAATTGCTATGCATAGATGCTGTATTCATCATATGAAAACAATCCTTCTTTTAAATAATGAATAACAGCTTGCAATTGGTGCTTTTGCAGCCTACAGGTAGTTGCATCCATGGCAAGAGTGAGTTATGTCGCTCGCACAAGGAGAAGTGGCAGAAGAGTGACCAGGGGTGCCCAACTGCGATGCACCTCATCGGATGAAGAAAGAACGGGTGATGTCAATGTCACCAATGCTCCAGGAAATGTTGTTGACGATGAGCATGTGGCTGAAGCTGATGTTGTGGCACCATCAGCCACAGAGCCACCGTCAACCACAGTCCAAGGTGCAACTTCGACTAAAAAGATCAGCGCTATAAGAGGTTGGACAAAAGAAGAAATGTTAGCTGCAATTGACGACATAGAGTTCAATGGATATTCTGTTTGGGCATCTACAAAAAAGCATACTATTCCCCCTTCATCAATACATTATTGGATAAATGGGCTGACTCACACCAAACGTAGAGGAACTGTTACAGTTATGACTGAAGAGGAGGAGGCCGAGGTGGTTGAGTGGTGTAAAGAAATGGCCCAATTGGGACATGGGCTAGAGTTGATACAACTCAAATCTACAGTTGCTCAAATCTGTCAAGGGAGGCCAAACCCATTCAAAGATGGGTTTCCTGGTAAATCATGGTGGTTTGGGTTTAAAAAAAGGCATCCAGACCTTGTATTGCGTACAGCTGAGGGCCTTGACAGAGACAGAGCATTAAATTTGCACCCTACAGTTGTATGTAAGTTCTATGACACTCTTTCTAGTGCATATGATAAACATTCTTATGCTGCAGACCATATATGGAACTGTGATGAAACAGGTTTACAGGCGGGAAGGAATTGTGGCATGAGGGTAATTGCGAAATGAGGTAGCCGAAACGTGCCAAAGATTTTGCCTAAGAGCAGGGAATGGATAACCATTTTATGTTGTGTCAATGCAATTGGTGCTTCAATCCCAGGATTTTATCTTTTCAAAGGTAAAAATCAGTTGAAAAATTATATACAAAACTGTGAACCTGGAGCATGCATGACTGCACATCCCCATGCATGGATGACTAAAGAGCTGTTTTTAAATTGGCTTTGCCACTTTGCTGCATCTGTGCCAGGTGGTGTCTCACCTAATAACAGACACCTGTTGATATTAGATGGCCATGGAAGCCACATGGCTCTACAAACAATTGAAGAAGCATACAATTTGGGCATTGACCTTTTAACATTGCCCGCTCATACCACTCACAGATTGTAGCCACTTGATGTTAGTGTGTTTGGCCCTTTCAAGAACTATTTCAGGTCAGAACGTGTTGCATGGATGGCAAAGAATCCAGGGGTTGAGGTCAAAAGGTTTGAGTTAGCAGAGCTTGCAAGTAAGGCTTTTAAAAGGGCTCTGACACCATCAAATATCAAGGCTAGCTTTAGAAGGACAGGAATATGGCCACTAAATTATGATGCTCTTATGCATGATACTGCTTGTAGCCAAGCTTTCCATGTGGATGGTCAAGAAGAAAGACATGAAGTGGAAGAAGAAGTAAATGAACATGATGATGTGGTTGCAGCTGATAATATAATTTCCCTCTCTCAAGGACAGTTATATGCTGATGATGATGAGCAGGTATGTGAAACACAGTATACTTGTCAGCAAATTCATGGCAACACTGTTGAACATGCAGTTGAGAATCCAGATTTTGTTGAAACAGAAATTGCTGATATTGTTAATGCAGATTTAGTTCAAAATGAAAATGTTGATATTGTTAATGCAGAAAATGAAATTGCTGATATTGGGCATGAAGAAAATGTTGATATTGTTAATGCAGAAAATGAAATTGCTGATATTGGGCATGAAATTGAAAATGACCAATTGTCATTGCCTAGCCAAGTAAACCCACCATCATGGCTGGCAGAAAACATG
The DNA here is from genome assembly GCA_034641835.2 of Pinus albicaulis. Taxonomy (NCBI): domain Eukaryota; kingdom Viridiplantae; phylum Streptophyta; class Pinopsida; order Pinales; family Pinaceae; genus Pinus; species Pinus albicaulis. Next base: position 713,308,336 of record CM076569.1, read on the forward strand.
ATTAATTTGAACACCCATAGTGTCTCAAGAACCAATGAACAAAGCATGAACATGCCTTCACAAGTGGCTGAATTGAATAGTGAAATTGTTCATTTTTTTGTGGACAATAGATCAATGGAAGAAGATGGAGGACATAATGATGCAGCAGATGAAGAAAACAATATAGTTCAATCAAGTGCCACGGATACTGAAGTGCCAAGCAATGACATGCAGGTGGGAGGGAGGGAGAAGTTACTTGGGCGGTTCTTAAAGCTACCGGTAGAAAGAGTGTCAATGAAAAAGAAGCAAGGAACAGCCAATAGTCTTCGTTTGGGCGAAGTTCACAGTTACTCACCTCTGAAGACTATATAAAGCTCCTTGTTGAGTCTGAAAATAAGAAAATGGAAATTCAGGAATTAAAAAAAAAAAAAAAGATCAAGCCAAGGAGAAGAAGGCAGCAAGGGCTATTGCAGCACAACGTCGAGCAGATGAAAGGCTTGAAAGAGAGAGAGCAAGGCAAGAGAAGGAGCAACAAAAAAAAATCTCAAGACAGGAAAAGGAAGCAAGGAAGGCTCAACAAATGCTTGGAAGGGAACAAGGGTTGACTCATATGGTTGACATAAATGCAAGCACAGTTAATGAGAATGAATCCAGGAACATGTCCAACACATTGGACAACATTGCAAATAATACAACATTATTCCAAGACCTCATAAACATTCAAGTGCCTCAGTATCAAAATCGGGGTTTACCCACTTGCCTTATTCCTACCACAGGAGGTCTGAATTCAATGTATGCTCAGCACACACCTCCACTTAACGCAAGTGTGAGGTACGGGTACTCAATTCCTCCATGGATGGAAGGGAAAAATTGGTCTCAATTATATGGCAGCAATCAACCACCACCTAATCAAGCCTTTTTGGGAAGGCCAACCTACTTGGCTCAATCAGGCAACTCAGTGTTTGGCACTGAAGATTCTCAAGGCCATAAAGAATAGGAGTGTTAAATGTTTTTGGATGTAACCACATTATGATGTGGATTTTTGGATGGACTCTATGTTTGGTTTCAAATCGGTGATATGTTAGAATGATTGTGATAGGGTTGTCATATTGACATTTTTGAAGACTTTTTATGAAGCAAGATATCTTCCCAGCCATACTTTTATCACTTCCTATGCTTAAGGATATATCTGAAATGTAGAAAAACACATAGTGAATGTAATTTTGTTTTTCATAATTAAATCATTTTTTTTAGGAAAATAAGGTAGCCTAACAGCGTAATCAAAACCAATCTGGTTATATCTACCTAACATGAGATGTTAATCTAAGGGTTCAATAGATACAATCTCTTCGTACATCATTATAGGCAGCTAGTTGGATCCATTACCCAACTTCTATTTGTTGGGATCATCTCAAACAAGACTCCCAAAGTATGAATTTTGACGCCCTACTCTCCATAACTATTGACACGCTACTCTCCATATGTTGCAATGTTTGACAAAGTAAATACTTTTTATCGTTCCATTTCGGGAATCCATGGCGCCATGGCGGCTTGTACCAGGGACCTCTGAGAGCCTAGAAAGACACCTCAAGTGTTTCTAATAGGATACTTCTGTGTTACCAAAAGCACAATAAGTGTCTTATTGTGTTTCTTGTAACACCGAAGTATTCTACCAAAAACACTTCAAGTGTCTTACTTGGATCTCAAAAATCCTGGTACAAGCCGCCATGGATTCCCGAAATGGAACGATTCAATTTGATTTACTTGTCAAACGCTGCAAGATATGGAGAGTAGGGCGTCAACAGTTATGGAGTGTTAGATGTTTTTGGATGTAACCACATTATGATGTGGATTTTTGGATGGACTATATATTTGGACTTTTATATCTTAATAGATCTCAAATTTCCTTTCTACTACACTAAGTATAATCATGGGCTGTTTAAATGTGAATATCTATATGTATATTTTGTTAAGGGACTGTTTATGAACATACCTAGGAGCTATTTTTTTATGAGACAAAACTAGTTTCAAATCGGTGATATGTTAGAATGACTGTGATAGGGCTGTCATAGTTTTTGAAGACTGTTTAATAAGCAAGATATCTTCCCAGCCATATTTATTTTTTGGCCTCTTCTTCACAGATTAGTAAGAAGAATCATTGGCATAAAATAGTGATACTTGGATAGAGAGCGAGAATGCCTCCAACCACAATGATGAGGTTGCCAATACAATTAAGATGTAGTTGAAATGAGACTCAAAGCCACAATGCAATAAGAGGTTGGATACACTAAGATGACATAAGTAAAGAAACCAAATGGAAAGCAAGGTGCAGAGCCAACATGCAATAAAAGAGGTTGGATACACTAGGATGTCATAAGCAAAGAAACAAATTTGAAAACAAGGTGCATCATACGTACAGCACTAACAATTGGGCATAGAAATATCACGTATTGATCAATCCTTTGCAGTAAGAAGACAGCAAGCAAACACACACACACACATCACATACTATATTGTGTAGATAATAAATGACAAAAAACTTTCAAACGTTCCATTTTCACCAGAGTCACCCACAGGAAGTTGCATTCCCACTACTAGTTCCACACCAAAATCTTAAAACTTTGGCAGTGCCAAAATTAAATCTGGTTTTACGAAGGGATCCATTTTCAATAGAGGTAAAAAAGTTTCTGTCTACTGAAAACAATTCCTGTCCCAAAGCATTCAGATAATAAAGGCCATTCTATTAATAAAATGAAGTTGTCTCAAGCTTTATGGCCATACCCTCACCTTTTATGGCAACCTTTATCGGTATTCTTAAGTCCATGTTGTGAAAAGAGAGACCAAATTTCAAAAGACAAAAACTAAGAAAATAGATTATCACTTAAAATGACATGTCAACATGTATATGGATACACTAAAATGACACAAGTAAAGAAACCAAATGGAAAGCAAGGTGCAGAGCCAACATGCAATAAAAGAGGTTGGATACACTAGGATGTCATAAGCAAAGAAACAAAATTGAAAACAAGGTGCATCATCTGTCTAGCATAACAATTGGGCATAGAAATATACTGTATTGCATTCAATCAATTTGCCATTAGAGAACTTACTTTTGAAATGGTAACATCCACCTTAATTATCATATATTCAATCTATGCGTAGCCAAAAACTTTCAAACGTTCCATTTTCACCAGAGTCACCCACAGGAAGTTGCATTCCCACTACTAGTTCCACACCAAAATCTTAAAACTTTGGCAGTGCCAAAATTAAATCTGGTTTTACGAAGGGATCCATTTTCAATAGAGGTAAAAAAGTTTCTGTCTACTGAAAACAATTCTTGTCCCAAAGCATTCAGATAATAAAGGTGTTTGATTGTTACTCTAGCATAAGTTTCCTTGAGCATGGGTTAGATGTGAATATCTATATGTATATTTTTTTAAGGGACTGTTTATGAACATACCTAGGAGCTAATTTTTTATGAGACAAAACTAGTTTCAAATCGGTGATATGCTAGAATGACTGTGATAGGGCTGTCATAGTTTTTGAAGACTGTTTAATAAGAAAGATATCTTCCCAGCCATATTTATTTTTTAGCCCCTTCTTCACAGTTTAGTAAGAAGAATCATTGGCATAAAATAGTGATACTTGGATAGAGAGCGAGAATGCCTCCAACCACAACGATGAGGCTGCCAATACAATTAAGATGTAGTTGAAATGAGACTCAAAGCCACAATGCAATAAGAGGTTGGATACACTAAGATGACATAAGTAAAGAAACCAAATAGAAAGCAAGGTGCAGAGCCAACATGCAATAAAAGAGGTTGGATACACTAGGATGTCATAAGCAAAGAAACAAAATTGAAAACAAGGTGCATCATCTGTCTAGCATAACAATTGGGCATAGAAATATACTGTATTGCAGTCAATCAATTTTCCATTAGAGAACTTACTTTTGAAATGGTAACATCCACCTTAATTATCATATATTCAATCTATGCGTAGCCAAAAACTTTCAAACGTTCCCATTTTCACCAGTCACCCACAGGAAGTTGCATTCCCACTGCTAGTTCCACACCAAAATCTTAAAACTTTGGCAGTGCCAAAATTAAATCTGGTTTTACGAAGGGATCCATTTTCAATAGAGGTAAAAAAGTTTCTGTCTACTGAAAACAATTCCTGTCCCAAAACATTCAGATAATAAAGGCCATTCTATTAATAAAATGAAGTTGTCTCAAGCTTTATGGCCATACCCTCACCTTTTATGGCAACCTTTATCGGTATTCTTAAGTCCATGTTGTGAAAAGAGAGACCAAATTTCAAAAGACAAAAACTAAGAAAATAGATTATCACTTAAAATGACATGTAGATGTGAAACTTAAATCTAGCATACATTTTGCGAAGTTACAAAACTTTCAATAAAAGCTATCCCCGAGATATGTGTTAAGATTGCTTTCTTTAACTTGTTTCCAAAAATTTCTGCATTTCCCATATTTCTGTTCATTAAAAAATAGGGTGCCCATTCCCCAATTGCTAATTTCAGCACAGCTGCTGCACCTGCATCAGAAAATCTTCTGCCGATTCCAATCCTCACTCATGAATTATGCAACCTTAGATCAAACCCTTTGGAAGGGACTGCCATAAACACCGTGATCATTGTTTCCTCCAATTACCATCACTGGCCATGGTCTCATGGACCAGATAGGAGGGTAGATAAAATGAATTGGAAACTTCTGAAATCAATCTTGAAACAAATAATGTGGATAAGATATGTAACTCAAAATACATCTCCATTGAGGAGATAGTATAAGATAACCATACTTAACAGCACAATTCTTCCCTTAGTCATTTAGACTCTAGAGAGAGCTGGTATCTATTGAGAGTAAAACGTTTTCACTAAGCCTGTCAATAAACTAGAAAGGGTACTGTAGAATTCATAACTTCTAACTGAGATTTTGTTTCACTGATATTGTCAAAGAAATGCTGAAAAAGGTGGGAAAGAACAAAACCGATTCTACAAAATTCCTGTAGCCTAGAGTTAGTATTCAGCTGATAAAGTGACACAGCTCTAACAAACAATATTACAGGTTTGCAGCTCTAACAAACAATATTACAGGTTTGCAGCTCTTCTAAACAAAACGACCTCAAACTCTTCCAAGTGCAGGAGCCGACCTATATAAGGCCACGGATGACAGAAGAACGCGGCGGAACTGCTGGAGGCACTGTTAGCCAGGAACACACGGACTCCCACGGCAGCTTGCTGAAGAAGACAGGAAGGAGGCCTCTGGGCCCATGAGTGCATGGTGGGAGTGTTAAAAAGTTCCAGGAGGATAGAATTGAAGTAAAACATGTAAAACAAATGATTAGTAGAGATTATAGCCCCTACAGAGGATCTCAGAAGTGAAGGGTGCAAGGTTGTAGGGCGTCGCCCATTGAGAACTGGAACCCAAAAAAAAAAACTGGAACCAATTCGAACAACCGAGAAACGGAACCACATACACTGCAGTAAACAAGAAAAATTAGAAATTTTTTGGCATTATCGGAAGTAAAAATTGAACGAATTGCAGTTTAACCTGAAGAATTCGATAAACCAGAGCAAGCAGACCGAAACCCTTGCAGACAACAATCGATAAGCTGGCGGTCCAGCATCAGACGAAAGGCGGACCCAATAGCAGACTTCGCATTCAAGAATAGGAACCCCCTGCGAGCTACAACGTTCGGCAACTGACAAAGGTTGAAACCCAACATTCTGAACATGAACCGAACGAGCAGAGCGCACCTAACGGACAACCAACCAATGGCGGGCCGGGAAATGTTAAACGGCATTCAGCAAATGGCGGCAGGGCGAACAAGATTTGAGTACCGACAGCCACCACCGGCGAGAACGCCGGCGGGGCCCCGCGCGCCCCACACTTCGGGCCCGAGCAGAAATGAACGGGAGCAAAACCTCATCCCGGTTAAACCGCGATACGAAACCTTAAATCTGCAGTAAATGCTGTTCATTAATGGTGGCACCAACCCAACACGTGGCCGGTTGTGCTGGACACCTGTCGTACAACGACCACGTGACATAACACGTCGCTTGCTGAGGTGGAGGGGGACGTGTTTAACCACTGGCGACTCTCCCCTAGCAGGCATAAAACGGTCGCATGCTTTTTCTCCTTTAATTCCGATTCATGCTTTTTATTTTTCACTTTGTTTTAATCATTGTTTTATTTTATGATCTTTTATTGGACATTATTAGTGTTTTATTTTATGATCTCTTATTTGACATTATTTTTTTAAAATTTAGAATAATTTTCATATGACCTGGGCAGAATCGAACCAACCTAACCCAAAATTTTAAGACATTTCAATTGTCAGACTAATTAGCATAAGTTTCTTTAACAGATATATCGACCTATTTTCTTGAATAACCGTTTCACAGACAGATCTCTTATTTCTCCTATAAATGAGTGAAAAATTAAGAAATTAATTTTTAACTATAGTTTGTAAATTATAATTAACTATTTTGTATTACTTGTTTTTGAAATATCTCATTTTATGGATATACAGGTTTAGATATAAATAAAATATTTCTATTTTTCTATAGAGAATTTCTGCAACAATAAATAAATATATATATCTATATATATAAACGTTTCTTTTAATGTCTTTAATCAAACATTCTATATATATAATTTTAAATAAAATTGCATTAGTCCACCTTCACATCTTTTATATATATATATATATATATAATAGCTTTAGTCTACGTTTACATCCTCTCTCTCTATATATATAATTGGTTTAGTCCACCTTCTTTAAAAAAGCAGCCAAAAAATAGTTTTAGTCAACTTTCTTTTAAAACACAACCAAAAAAATAAGTTTTAGTCCACGTTCTTCAAAAACGCAGCTAGAAAAAAGTTAACATGCTTTTCTTTTCTTTTAATTTTAATTTATGCTTTTTGTGTCCACATTCTAAAAATAAAAAAGAAAAAAAAGTTTCCATGCTTTTTTTTTTTTTTAAATTTTAATTTATGTTTTTGTGTTCGTTGTATTTAAAAATAACATTTAATTTTGATTTATGTTTTTTGTTTTCAATTTATATTTACTTTGATTGACCATTATTTTTTTTTTTAATTTTGAAAAATAATCCAAGTTGTTTAACACAATGTAGCTGACAATTCTTTAAAACATAGATCACTTAATGATTCAACTAAAAGGCAAAGACCAATTCCCCCTAATACGTTAGTGATAATTTCTTATTGAATTGAATTGAAAAACTCACTTATTGGCTCCACCCATTAGGATTTCATCCCACAAGATATAAAGTTGAAATTGTTTTAGGAAAGGTTGATAAAGTGGATAATAGGGTAAACATGATTATGGATTCATGTGAATCATTTTTTTATTTATTATAAACAATCTCAACTGAATAAACATCAATAAAAGAAGTAATTACTACATAATTAATAATTTAAGGTAAGGGAACTCTATTTTCAAATCAAACAATGTCGTGTCAAAAAAATATCAGTGAAAAAAGTAATAATTACTTGATTAATAATTTAAGGTAAAGAGATTCTATTTTCAAATCAAACAAATATGATTCCAAATAACAATCTCGGTGTCATAAATGTATTACACATCTAAGGTAAGGCCATGGTATATTTGAGTACTTAGAATATACCACATGGATCCATATTAACTCTGGATGTAACATGATCAGAGAAAGATCAAATTTCTGTAATTTCAAACTTTTTTTAGAATGCAAAAAAATAATGTTTATTTTATTATTATTTAAACTGTATTATTATTTAAATCTTATTCTTAAATGTTATAGAGATTACATAACACGTGCATTGAACCATTTTAATAGCTCACATTAAACTTGTATTTACTATTATTATTAATATATTTTTAATTATATGTCAATATTGATTTATTTTAAAATATTTAACTCAAAACTCACATTTGATATTTTATTCTATACAACATTAAAATATGTTATTTTAGCATGTTTATATATAGAAATATATATGAAGTTGATATATTTTTTAAAATTATAAAGTTTAAACATCTTACTCATATATGTTTTATGAAATTATATTAGATCATATGGACAACTAATTAAATATGCATAGCATATTTTCTTTTTCTTTTCTATTATAGCACATATTATTTTTATATTCATAGAATATTTTATTTTAAAAGAGACAAACATACTTACACATAGCCTTCACAGTGGGCTTTAGAATGAACCTATCCCATCAATCGTTCAATGAGTATCTTTTAAAATTGATCAGGTATGAGAAATCCTTTAGATGGAATGATTTTCTTAAGTTTTATAATAATAATAAAAATTCCATGCAATTTTTTCATATAGGGATGCAAGAGTTTTTGAAATGGTTCTTAATCCTAAATATTAATATGAAGGTTTATCCATGGAAGAAACACTTCAATTTATAAAGAAAGTCAAGTAGATAACAAGGAAGAGAATATTATTCAAGGCTGTAAAAATAAATCCACCATGTGTCTAATATGAGTGGTGATAGAAAATTAATCCACGAAAAACACACTTGATATTTTGAAGTGTAGAAAAATGAGTACACAAGTAATATTTAAAGACTTTAATGATATAGAAAATGATCCTCAAGAAAAAAAATATGTTGAAGGGTATCTCATTCATTTTTGTAATGTTGTTATGTGATTTGTTATTTTATATAATATAAAATATTATAGAAAAAATATAATGTTATTTATTAACTATTCTAGATATCTATTTACTTATTATAAATTCATAAAGAAAGTTTGTATTTTTATCTTGAGAGGGTGTAGACGTTAGGTGACATGATTGTCTAACTTATGATAAGAGAGTTAGATTTAAAACGCGTTAGATCTAAAGGGAGTTAAGTGACATTACTATCTAAATAATCATAAGAAGTTTGAATCACTAGTAATAGAATCTGATTTCTCAATAAAGTACGTTAGTTTGTAAATTGTGCATATTCTCTTTTATTATAACATTTGATTTTAAGTTTAATATTTGTATAATCATGAGAATATATTGACTCAATTGAGCTATGCATAAAATATTTTTTTCACATGTTAGATCATAATCAGATTATAGATGAATAAAATATATGATTTTTTTTATCCCATTTCTATTCACAACTAATATTAATGTTCTTGTCTTGTCGCATGCATAAACTATTATTTTATGATCTTTCATTTCACATTATTAGTGTTTTATTTTATGATCTTTCATTTGACATTATTTTTTTAAAGTTAGAATAATTTTCATATGACCTGGGCGGAATCGAACCAACCGAACCCAAAATTTTAAAACATTAGAAATGGAATTGTCACACTGGTTAGCATAAGTTTCTTTAACGGATATACCGCCCTATTTTTTTAATAACCATTTCACATACATATCTCTTATTTTTTCTTTAATGGATATATCGACCTATTTTTTTGACTAACCGTTTCATAGACATTTCTCCAACTTCTGCTATAAATAAGTGAAAAATTAGGAAATTACTTTTCAAGTATAGTTTGTAAGTTATAGCTAACTATTTTGTATTACTTGTTTTTGAAATAGTGAATTAGCTCATTTTATAGATATACATGTTTAGATATTAATAAAATATTTCTATTTTTGTATCAAAGAAATTTTGCAACAATATCTATATATGTAATTTTTCTTTTAATGTTTTTAATTGAACAACACACACACACAGATATATATATATATATATATATATATATTTATATATATAATTTTAAAATGGATATATTGAATAACCGTTTTTGAAATCTTAAAATTGGTTTAGTTCATTTTTTTAAGGAGGCAGCAAAAAAAAGTTAACATGTTGCTGCTTGTTTTTTTTTTGGATTTATGCTTTTTGTGTTTACATCTTAAAAAAACAAAAAAGTTCAGTTGCTTTTCTTTTCTTTTAATTTTGATTTATGTTTATGTTTTTGGGTTCATTGTATTTCAAAAAAACATTTAATTTTGATTTATGTTTTTTGTTTTCAATTTATATTAACTTTGATTGACCATTATTTTTCTTAATTTTGAAAAATTACCGAAGTTACTTAACACAATGTTGATGACAATTTTTTAAAACAACATAGATCACTTAATGATTCTACTAAAAAAGAAATACCTATTCCTCCTAATATGTTGGCGATAATTTCTTATTGAATTTAATTGAAAAACTCACTTATTGGCTCCACTCATTAGGATTTCATCCCACAAGATATAAAGTTGAAATTGTTTTAGGAAAGGTTGATAAAGTGGATGATAGGGTAAACATGATTATGGATCAATGAAAATACCATCTCATCTAAATAAACATAAAAAAAAGAAGTAGTTACTACATGATTAATAATTTAAGGTAAGGGAAATTTATTTTCAAATCAAACAAATGTGATGTCAAATAAAACTCAACTAAATAAATATCAATGAAAGAAGTAACTATTACTTGATTAATAATTTAAGGTAAGGAGACTCTATTTTCAAATTAAACAAATCTGATGCCAAATAACAATCTTGGTGTCATAAATGTATTACACATCTAAAGTAAGGTTGTGGTATGTATGAGCAGTTAGAATATACAAACATGGATCCATATTAAGCATGGATGTAACATGAGCAGAGAAGGATCAAATTTCTTTAAGTTCAAACTTATTTTAGAGTGCAAAAAAATAATGTGTATTTTATTATTATTTAAATCGTATTTTAAAATGTTATAGGGATTACATAACACATGCATTGAGCCATTTTATTAGCTCACATTAAACTTGTATTTACTATTATTATTAATATATTTTTAATTATATGTCGAATTGAACATATTTTGGTTGGTAAGGCTGCCTGTTGTGCGTTTGTGCCCTAGCCGATGTCGTGCTTTCATAGTTGCAACATTGAACAACCAGCAACCAGATGAAGATTCAACTGTTTTTGCCTCTCTCATAAGCTCTTTGGGAACCCAACGAACTAGACCAGCTGCCACAAAGTTTTTTAAAATGCTAAAATCCATTCCAAAAATCTCCCTACCTCCATCGGTGCCAAGGAAAGCCGAAATCTCTTTGGCGGAAAAAGGACTAGTTGGTCAATTTATAGGATTATGGCCCTCACCGAAAACAATGAAGAAATGGGTTAAGAGGAACTGGATCCAGTTTATACAACAGAAAATTGCCATAAGATTTTGTGGCCGGGGATGTTATACCTTTCATTTTGAGACTAAAAGTGATTGAGATCTTATATTCCGAAGCGAGCCTTACTTCATGGACATAAGGGGTTTGTACCTTAACCGATGGACTCTAGATTTTGATCCAGAACTAGATGTTCCCAGTGCAGTACCTGTATGGGTAAGATTGCCGCACCTCCCTCTACACTGGTGGAGTGATGACTCAGTTCGTGAAATAGGAAATGGAGTGGGGAAATACATCGACAAAAGTGAACCCAAAGACAACATGCAGCCATCCGCATGAATATGTGTTGAGGTGGATCTAGGAAAGGGCCTCCCGGAAGCGGTCAAAATCAAGGTGGATGTTGATCATGTTAGCCCCCTATTAAATTTTGACAAGCAAACAGGGGGTCAAACTGTCTCTAAACTTTCGAGGAATTCTTTCCCTCTGAATTCACGTCATCCTTTAAATCCTCTTCAGATCCTTTGCCCATTAATTACTTCCCTCTGTTGTTCTTAAGTCAATAAGCCTCATTGATTGTGAAAAATTATACCCTAAGAGGCCTTCATTTGCCCCTTGTGCCCCTGTGGATTTCTCCATTTCATCCCCTCTTCCTCTTTTTCATAACCTCCCTTTTTACCCCAAAATCCCTCCCCCTAATCCTTCTAAACCATCCCAAAATCCCCTTTAAACCGTACTCACACCTTTGTTTGGTTTAAAAAACCCCTCATTCCGCATATTGTTACTCTTTGCCAGCCCCAAATTGCATTAAAAAGGGCGGAAAACCAACATTTGAAAATATATAAGGTTTAGCACCTTTCGGCCCTAGCCCCTCAACCTTTTGCTCCACATAACCTGGGTGCTAGACCAATCGCTAGCCTGGAGAGCGCTTATCCTAGGCGGATATCGGGCACAGTATTATCCGTTGATCAGTATAGGTCGGACGACCTTCATTGATCAGCATCGCACCCGTGGCCCAACCCGTTTACTGCTCCGATCGCCTGTCCACCATCTGATCAATCTGTAAAGCGCTTTTCAAAACTGGGTGGTATCCATCGCACCGCCTTTGGAGGGTGGGCGGTATTTTCCATTTCAGAGCGATTCCACTCATTGCATGACACGTGGCTCCGTCACTATTTCAAAAACTGCCCCCGCATCGTGCGTTATTGTTTGAAATTTGACCCAGCGCGATATTCATATCAACCTTCCGATCTGCGGCTCGCCATCCAACGGTCATCGCACCCCGACGATGCACGGGATTTAACCCAAGGTATCCGTACCCCTGGCTCGCCAATTTGTCGCCCTCCGACGCGTCTTCAACCGTCGATCTCCTCCTGAGATTGGATAGTCCAGATTTCTTGCCTGCCCACCATCGACACATGTCCTCCGCCCCGTCTCCGTTCCACGTGTTTTTCGTATTTTTCCTCTGCCATTATACATTTCATTCGTTAGTCAAATTTCAATGTTTACATTAAAAACCTCCACCATTCCATCCTCCATCATTTCGCTGTGTTTTAATCGCCACTCTGCATTGTTCCATCATTTCGCCATGTCCGCACAACCATTTTCATTGATCCCACCACGTCCATCATCCCCATGTTTGGTTTTCCTAACGAGTTTGCGGGTTTTGCAAGGTTACAGCAGCGGAAAACTCCCATGACTTACAATCTCTATTACTGTAATAGAGAGCGCATCAAAGGACCATTTTTCAGAGGTTGTGATTATGGAGAAAGGCCTGGGAAGGTATGTCGACAAGACTTCCATTTAAGAAGCAGGGTTAAAATCTGTCAAACCCTCCCGAGTCATTCAAAGCACAGATTGCGCAGATGGAGATATTAATGGAGCAGTAGAGAAACATCAGTGAATTATCGAGGAATTCAACATTCAACATTGAAGAACTTAAACCGTAATTCAGGGTTTAGAAGGCAGAGGGTACCATTCGCAGAAAACAATACCTTAAAGCTTTCATTTCAGCACCATTTTCTTTCAGGAAAGGAAGGAATGTCTATGTGATTTTACTTCTTTGCTGTGTTCCTGAAGAGACTTCTACCCAGTGCATTTATTTCAGTAAGCAAGCAGCAAAGTACATACAACGCTACAGAGTCATCCAGCAATATGGGCGTGCACATTTCCGCCATCTTGTCTTAATGAGGAAAATTAAATGTTCATCACCTACTCCCTTTTCGAGCTTTATTTTTCTCCTATAAAGCTCCGAAAGAACATATGATTTAGGATTCCAGATTTTATCAGAAAATTATGTAGTGAAAGGATTTTTTGTATACATTTTGTGAACTCCTTTATGAAGGCTCAAAGCCCGTAGGGTCTCATTGAGGAGGAGTTTCATTCATAGAAAACACCTTCTGATAATTTATTTCAGTAAGCAGGCAGCAGAGTACATACAGTGCTACAGAGTCATCCAACAAGATGGGTGTGCACGTTTCTGCCATCTTGTCTTAATGAGGCAAATTAAATTTTCATCACCTACTCCCTTTTTGAGCTTTCTTTTTCTCCTATAAAGCTCCCGAAGAAGAGATGATTTACAATTCCAGATTTTATCAGAAAATTATGTAGTGAAAGGATTTTTTGTATACATTTTGTGAACTCCTGTATGAAGGCTCAGAGCCTGTAGGGTCTCAGTGAGGACGAGTTCCATTTTTTAAGAGGATTCTGGTCTTTGGTATTTCGCAGTTTATACCTTTCTCTTATATGTGTTACTTTAATAGATCATTTCATTTCATCCATCTTTCTTGTATCATGTTTCTAGAATGCGAGTGGCTCACTGATTTTTGGTATGGATTTATCCTAGTTGATAACCATGGTCGGATTAGTCAAGCACTTTAAATATGGCTCAGGCATGTTATACTATTTCACTATTCATTCAAACCATACTTCTACTATATTAGTTTCTTTGGGAAGTTATTTTTAAAATGCTATTGTCATGTATGGATTCTTAAATTGGTAAGTCCATTACATGGTGATATTGTGTATCTGGATATCAGCTCATTGACAGCTAGTATCCTCTCAATCTTTCATTCATAGAAAACACCTTCTGATAATTTATTTCTGTGAGGTATTTCTGAACTGACCCTCTTTACAGTAAGTTGTCTCTGAATTGTCTATTGCTTTTATATTAGAGTTTTTCAGATTGCCTCTGCAGTACTCCCTTCTCTGTGTCAGTTTCTGAGGTTCTTGGTCTCATTCAAAATTAACATTCCCTGTTTTCAGGAGATAGCATGAGAGCCTTTTATTCATAAATTCTTCTGTTATACATTATGCTCCTTGCTATATATAAGATGTCCTAGGCACTGGTCTTTCACAACTCAAGGCTGTCTCTAGGAGCTACAATAGTGGACAACTGGATCCACATTCAATAGCTGGATTATGAAAAAATCCCCTTCAAATGTAAGGTATGTCAGGAATACGGTCATTTCTCCAATATATGTAGTAAAAGAGAGGACCCTGAAAAAAACATTGAAGAAACATTAGATTCAAAATGGAAATAACTAAAAATGAAAAAGACTGCATCTAAACCCGCCTCTAGCTCTCATCTTCCTCCTCCGCTAGGATCTCCCCTCCCCTCTCAACCAACCTCCTTCGTGGGGACAAATCCTTCGTACATCCTCTCATTTGCTCTCATCCCATCTGACTTGATCATCACCTCCTCCCCCATTCACACCCTCCTCTCATCTCCCATTCCTACCCCTCTTGGTTCCCGTCCTCAGCCGGACAAGCCTCTCCTCCTAAATTCGGACCGAATCCTCACAAGAAACCAAACAAAAGAAACCCCTCAAAATATTAAGAATACAAAAAAATTTGGAAGGAGATTGTACAAAGAAATAAGAGGTGAAGAAGCAGCCAAAGATATCTCATTGTGAACACAACGGGGATTGGAGAATTTTCTAGAAAAAGGACCAAAGAATAAACAAAAAGTACAACAAACAAACAAAGGGAGGGGTCCTACAACAACCCCAAATAATAAATAATGATAGTTGTCTCTTGGAATTGTAGAGGGTTGGGTCACCCCTCCAAAATTAACTTTTTAAAAGACCTGATAAAAAGTGAAAAACCTGACATCCTCTTAATTCAAGAGACAAGGCTAAGTAGTCAAGAAATTGATGTGATCAGAAAAATATAGGATCTATGAAGGATAAGCAATATCAGCTATTGGAGGTTCAGGAGGAATAAGCACTATATGGAAAAAAGGGAAATTGAAACTGCAACAGCACACGAAGATAGACCATTGGATAAACACTAAATTGGAGAATGTTGAAACTCGCAGGATAGTGAGCATCTACAACATATACTCCCCCAACCATTATAAGGAAAAGGAAATATGCTGGGAAACCTTAAAAGATAGCATTGGGGACAACCAAGAAGATAACCTACTGTAGCCTCGACTAACGTAGCCTATTCTACTCTAAGCTCGCCTAGCTTAGCTTACTCTACGCTAGTCGACAAGGCTACTCCATTCTAGCCTATCGTACTTTAACCTACCTTAACCTACTCTATGCTATCCTATCTTAGCATAGCTTACTTATCCTAGCCTACTCTATCCTAACCTACCCTACCCTACTCTACCCTACTAGCCTACTCTAGCCTAGCTTAGCCTACTCTACTCTAGCCTACTCTATCCTAGTCATTTATATCCTATCATATCATATTCTACTCTAACCTACTCTAGCCTAGCCTACCCTACTTTATCCTACACTATTCTAAGCTATTCTAGCTTATCCTATTGTAGCCTATCCTATTCTAGTCTAACCTACTGTATCCTAGCCTACCTTAGCCTACTCTACTCTACCCTACTAGGATACCCTAGCCTAGCCTAGCATAACCTAGCTTAGTCTATCCTTCTCTGGCCTAGATTAGCCTACTCTAGCCTAGCCTATTCTAGTCTAACCTGCTTTAACCTAGCCTAGCTTAGCTTACACTACTCTAGCCTAGCCTAGCCTACTCTGCACTACCCTAGCCTAGCCTAAGTTAACCTACTCTATCCTATCTTACCCTATCCTAGCCTACTCTATCCTAGTCTAACCCGCTTTAACCTAGCCTAGCTTAGCTTACTCTACTCTAGCCTAGCCTAGCCTACTCTACGCTACCTTAGCCTAGCCTAACTTAACCTACTCTATCCTATCTTACCCTATCCTAACTTACTCTATCCTAGCCTAGCTTAGCCTACTCTAGCCTACACTAGCCTAGCCTATCTTACCCTATTTTACTCTAACCTAATCTATCCTATCTTACCCTATCCTAGCCTACTCTATCCTAGCCTAGCCAACACTACTCTAGCCTAATCTAGCATAGCCTATCATACCCTATTTTACTCTAACCTACTATAGCCTAGCGTAGACTACTCTCTCCTACTCTAGTCTAATGTACTCTGCCTTAGCCTACTCTAGCCTAGCCTATTCTAGTCTACCCTACTTTAGGCTAACCTAGCTTACGATACTCTACTCTATCCTAACCTTTCCTATCGTAGCCTAGCCTACCTTAGCCTACTCTATCATATCCCATCCTAGACTATCCTATCCTATTCTATCCTACTCTACTCTAGGCTTTCCTACCCTACCCTACTCTACCCTAGCTTAGCTTATCCTACTCTACTCTAGCCTACTACGCTACTCTAGCCTAGGCTAGCCTACCTTAGCCTACTCTATTCTATCATATCCTTGTCTAGCCTATCCTACACTACCCTACTCTAGCCTAGCCTAGGCTATTCTAGCCTAACATAGCCTACTCTACACTAGCTTAGCCTACTCTACCATAACTTAGCTTAGCCTACTCTAGCCCACTAGTTTACTCTAGCCTAGCTAAACCGAGTCTACTTTAGCCTAACCTAGCCTAGAATTGCTTAGCCTACTCTGGCCTTCTAGCCTACTCTACCCTAGCCTACTAACCTACTCTAACTTACCCTAGCCTAGCCTACTCTACTCTAGCCTATCATATTCTACTCTTACTCTAGCCTACTCTAGCCTAGCATAGCTTAGCTTACTCTAGTCTACCCTAGCCTACTTTAGCCTACCCTAGCCTACCCTAGCTTTGCCTACTCTATTCTAAGCAAATCTAGCCTAATAAATTTATAAGAATATATATATAATTGAGACAATTAATAAAACAATTATTCAAAGTGAATGTTAAAAACATTTATATAGAATTTGATTTTATAATATACATTGAAAGGTAAAAACATTGTGATTTTAATAAAAAATATATTCAAAATAAGTAAAAGCACAATTAGAGATCTTTTGATAAAGCCATTTAATACAAAACCACAACGTTCGTTCAAGAGACTAGATTTAGTTATAAGGGAGGGGTAGCCACGAAAAATGGATTTTGAGGCCACAGATTAGACTAACTATTGTTTATAACTCACACCAAATGCATTGCATTTAATTTAAATAAATCTAAAGTATACAGAAATAATTACACGGACCGTACAGCACAGTACACTATTGGAAAACCGAAAGATTAATTCACTGATCATGAACAGAAAAACAAAACGGGTGGATGAGAGTTATTTCTGCTGCATGCAAGGACATGATGCAGCTACCTCATGTCCCAGCAAACAACAACCTGTGTAAGTAATTTTTAAATTGCCCAACGATATCGTATGTGGAATTTCAAAATAAAAGAAGTAAAAATATAATTCGTGTTTATGAGATTCTCTGGCTTATTGGAAGAAACTGATAGGGTATTGAACTGAGGTGATATAGTGAATTACCACTTTTAAAACTAAAATATATAATATTCTTAAATAATAAAAATAATTTAAAGATATAAATTATATATGTTTTGAAACACAAAATTCAACATATAAATTTATATATCATATAATGTAACATATCTTAATTCAAAATTTTTGGATATTGCCGTTAATATAAAATCACATCATTCCAAAAAATAGATTTAATTCGAAGAGAAGGGCAGCAATGAAATGTCTATTTTGGAGCCGTAGATTACACCAAATAATTTTATAAGTGACACCAAACTAAAACTAAACTATGAAGTAATTCCGCGGAAACTACAATAGAGGAGAAACTAAAGTTGAACGCATTGGAAAGCTTAAACGTACATTATGCAGATGAAAATAAACTATCTGGAATAATCTGAATAGAGATTAGATGAACAGGTGATGAGGGTTTCTCGTTTACTCCCCAAGAAAGCGAAGAGGAGAGTAATTACACCTTAAAATGGAATTAAGTAATTCCTAACTAAACTGCCCAGCGATGTCTCGTAGACAACCATAGTGCTTCTCTATGTGCTGCACGCAACCGCCAGAAATGTGTGCAGCACACAAATAAATAAATGCAGCTGGTCTCTTGGATTTCTTGCCCTAAGGTACTAAAATGTATGGAAAAGAAACCAGATAAAGAAAAATCTAACTATGTCTTCTTTATTTAACCAATAAAGAAGCAGCAAAGAAGTAGCAAAGAAAATATTTCTCAGAACTGCGATTAAAATGACAAGGACAATTCTAACTAAGCTTTCTTTATTTAATCATTTTTAAATTATCCATGCAAATTTTCCTTTTATAATTATCATGTCAAACCTGGAACTAAAATTACAAAAGAAACAAAAAAAGAACTAGCAAAGAGAGCATTTGGGAAAGCTAGCTGCATAGACGGCCAAATGAACAGAATGTCAAAATAAGAAATAAAAAGGTGTTAAGTACCTGAATCGTACCTAGCAGTGAGTGTTAAGTACGAGTAGTCCTTTCGTTTGATTGTTTTGCACCTCCTCCCATCGCGTGTCACAAACGACATGATCGACTTTGCATGAATCTGACACCTAATCACACATACATAGACGCCCAACCACAGACATACCCAAGCACACATAGGTACATGTAGGATTTTTTCAACGGATATATTGGCCTTTTTTATTTGAATCAGAGACAAATCCCGTGTCTCGTCTCTTCCACAAATGAGGGAGAATTTAAAATTGGTCCACCCCACCGTCCTAAAAATAGCAGGCATAAAACGGTGGCATGCTTTTTCTCCGTTAATTTAGATTCATGCTTTTTGTTATACACTTTGTTTTAATCACAGTGTTTTATTTTATGATCTTTCATTGGACATTATTAGTGTTTTATTTTATGATCTTTTATTTGACATTATTTTTTTTAAAGTTAGAATAATTTTCATATGACCTGGGCAGAATCGAACCAACCTAACTCAAAATTTTAAGACATTTCAATTGTCACAATGATTAGCATAAGTTTCTTTAACGGATATATCGACCTATTTTTTTGAATAACTATTTCACAGACAGATCTCTTATTTCTCCTACAAATGTGTGAAAAATTAAGAAATTAATTTTTAACTATAGTTTGTAAATTATAATTAATTATTTTGTATTACTTGTTTTTGAAATAGCTCATTTTATGGATATACAGCTTTAGATATTTATAAAATATTTATATTTTTGTATAGAGAATTTCTGCAACAATAAATAAATATATATATCTATATATATAAACTTTTCTTTTAATGTCTTTAATCAAACATTCTATATATATAATTTTAAATAAAATTGCATTAGTCCACCTTCACATCTTATATATATATAATAGGTTTAGTCTACCTTTACATCCTCTATATATATATAATTGCTTTAGTCTACCTTCTTTAAAAAAGCAGCCAAGAAAAAGTTCTAGTCGACTTTCTTTTAAAACACAACCAAAAAAATAAGTTTTAGTCCACCTTCTGCAAAAACGCAGCCAGAAAAAAGTTAACATGCTTTTCTTTTCTTCTAATTTTGGTTTATGCTTTTTGTGTCCACATTCTAAAAATAAAAAAGCAAAAAAAATTTCCATGCTTTTTCTTTCTTTTTTTTAATTTTAATTTATGTTTCTGTGTTCATTGTATTTCAAAATAACATTTAATTTTGATTTATGTTTTTTGTTTTCAATTTATATTTACTTTGATTGACCATTATTTTTTTTTAATTTTGAAAAATAATCCCCCTAATATGTTAGTAATAATTTCTTATTGAATTGCATTGAAAAACTCACTTATTGGCTCCACCCATTAGGATTTCATCCCACAAGATATAAAGTTGAAATTGTTTTAGAAAAGGTTGATAAAGTGGATAATAGGGTAAACATGATTATGGATTCACGTAAATCATTTTTTTTATTTATTATAGACAATCTCAACTGAATAAACATCAATAAAAGAAGTAATTACTACA
Source organism: Pinus albicaulis (assembly GCA_034641835.2). Taxonomy (NCBI): domain Eukaryota; kingdom Viridiplantae; phylum Streptophyta; class Pinopsida; order Pinales; family Pinaceae; genus Pinus; species Pinus albicaulis. The sequence continues at coordinate 713,328,682 of CM076569.1, forward strand.
TAATTAATAATTTAAGGTAAGGGAACTCTATTTCCAAATCAAACAAATGTGATGTCAAATAAATATCAGTGAAAAAAATAATTATTACTTGATTAATAATTTAAGGTAAGGAGACTCTATTTTCAAATCAAACAAATATGATTCCAAATAACAATCTCGGTGTCATAAATGTATTACACATCTAAGGTAAGGCCATGGTATATTTGAGTAGTTGGAATATACCACATGGATCCATATTAAATGTGGATGTAACATGAGCAGAGAAAGATCAAATTTCTGTAATTTCAAACTTTTTTAAGAATGCAAAAAAATAATGTGTATTTTATTATTATTTAAATCGTATTATTATTTAAATCTTATTTTTAAATGTTATAGAGATTACATAACATGTGCATTGAACCATTTTAATAGCTCACATTAAACTTGTATTTACTATTATTATTAATAGATTTTTAATTATATGTCAATATTGATTTATTTTAAAATATTCTACTCAAAACTCACATTTGATATTTTATTCTATACAACATTAAAGTATGTTATTTTAGCATGTTTATATATAGAAATATATATGAAGTTGATATATTTTTGAAAAGTATAAAGTTTAAACATCTTACTCATATATGTTTTATGAAATTATATTAGATCATATGGACAACTAATTAAATATGCATAACATATTTTCTTTTTCATTTCTATTATAGCACATATTATTTTTATATTCATAGAATATTTTATTTTAAAAGAGACAAACATACTTACACATAGCCTTCACAATGGGCTTTAGAATGAGCCTATCCCATCAATCATTCAATGAGTATCTTTTAAAATTTATCAGGTATGAGAAATCCTTTAGATGGAATGATTTTTCTTAAGTTTTATAATAATAATAAAAACTCCATGCAGTTTTTTCATATAGGGATGTAAGAGTTTTTGAAATGGTTCTTAATCCTAAATATTAATATGAAGGTGTATCCATGGAAGAAACACTTCAATTTATAAAGAAAGTTAAGTAAATAACAAGGAAGAGAATATTATTCAAGGCTGGAAAAATAAATCCACCATGTGTCTAATATGAGTAGTGATAGAAAAAAATCCATGAAAAACACACTTGATATTTTGAAGTGTAGAAAAATGAGTACACAAGTAATATTTAAAGACTTTAATGATATAGAAAATGATCCTCAAGAAAAAAATATGATGAAGGGTATCTCATTCATTTTTGTAATGTTGTTATGTGATTTGTTATTTTATATAATATAAAATATTATAGACAAAATATAATGTTACTTATTAACTATTCTAGATATCTATTTATGTATTATAAATTCATAAAGAAAGTTTGTATTTTTATCTTGAGAGGGTGTAGACGTTAGGTGAAATGATTGTCTAACTTATGATAAGAGAGTTAGATCTAAAACACGTTAGATCTGAAGGGAGTTAAGTGATATTACTATCTAAATAATCATAAGAAGTTTGAATCACTAGTAATAGAATCTGATTTCTCAATTAAGTATGTTGGTTTGTAAATTGTGCATATTCTCTTTTATTATCAAAATTTAATTTTAAGTTTAATATTTGTATAATCATGAGAATATATTGACTCGATTGACCTATGCATAAAATAGTTTTTTCACATGTTAGATCATAATCAGATTATAGATAAATAAAATATATGATTTTTTTAATCCTATTTCTATTCACAACTAATATTAATGTTGTTGTCTTGTCGTATGCATAAACTATTATTTTATGATCTTTCATTTCACATTATTAGTGTTTTATTTTATGATCTTTCATTTGACATTATTTTTTTAAAGTTAGAATAATTTTCATATGACCTGGGCGGAATCGAACCAACCGAACCCAAAATTTTAAGACATTAGAAATGGAATTGTCATACTAATTAGCATAAGTTTCTTTAATGGATATACCGGCCTATTTTTTTAATAACAGTTTCACATACATATCTCTTATTTTTTCTTTAATGGATATATCGACCTATTTTTTTGAATAACCATTTCATAGACATTTCTCAAACTCCTGCTATAAATGAGTGAAAAATTAGGAAATTACTTTTCAAGTATAGTTTGTAAGTCATAGCTAACTATTTTGTATTACTTGTTTTTGAAATAGTGAATTAGGTCATTTTATGGATATACATGTTTAGATATTAATAAAATAATTCTATTTTTGTATCAAAGAAATTTTGCAACAATATCTATATATGTAATTTTTCTTTTAACGTTTTTAATTGAACAATATATTGAATAACCGTTTTTGAAATCTTAAAATTGGTTTAGTTCATTTTTTTTAAAAGGCAGCAAAAAAAAGTTAACATGTTGCTGCTTCTTTTTTTTTTGGATTTATGCTTTTTGTGTCTACATCTTAAAAAAACAAAAAAGTTCGGTTGCTTTTCTTTTCTTTTAATTTTGATTTATGTTTATGTTTTTGTGTTCATTGTATTTCAAAAAAACATTTCATTTTGATTTATGTTTTTTGTTTTCAATTTATATTAACTTTGATTGGCCATTATTTTTCTTAATTTTGAAAAATTACTCAAGTTGCTTAACACAATGTTGATGACAATTTTTTAAAACAACATAGATCACTTAATGATTCTACTAAAAAAGAAAGACCTATTCCTCCTAATATGTTGGTGATAATTTCTTATTGAATTTAATTGAAAAACTCACTTATTGGCTCCACCCATTAGGATTTCATCCCACAAGATATAAAGTTGAAATTGTTTTAGGAAAGATTGATAAAGTGGATGATAGGGTAAACATGATTATGGATCAATGCATATACAATCTCATCTAAATAAACATAAAAAAAATTAGTTATTACATGATTAATAATTTAAGGTAAGGGAACTTTATTTTCAAATCAAACAAATGTGATGTCAAATAAATCTCAACTAAATAAATATCAATGAAAGAAGTAACTATTACATGATTAATAATTTAAGGTAAGGAGACTCTATTTTCAAATTAAACAAAACTGATGTCAAATAAAAATCTTGGTGTCATAAATGTATTACACATCTAAAGTAAGGCTGTGGTATATATGAGCAGTTAGAATATACAAACATGGATCCATATTAAACATGGATGTAACATGAGCAGAGAAGGATCAAATTTCTTTAAGTTCAAACTTATTTTAGAGTGCAAAAAAATAATGTGTATTTTATTATTATTTAAATCGTATTTTTAAATGTTATAGGGATTACATAACACATGCATTGAGCCATTTTATTAGCTCACATTAAACTTGTATTTACTATTATTATTAATATACTTTTAATTATATGTCGAATTGAACATATTTTGGTTGGTAAGGCAGCCTGTTGTGCGTTCATGTCCTAGCTCATGTCGTGCTTTCACAGTTGCAACATCGAACAACCAGCATGTAGATGAAGATTCAGCTGTTTTTGCCTCTCTCATAAGCTCTTTGGGAACCCAACAAACTAGACCAGCCAGCAAAAAGTTTGTTAAAAAGCTGAAATCCATTCCAGAAATCTCCCTACCTCCATCCGTGCCAAGGAAAGCCGAAATATCTCTCGCGGAAAAAGGACTAGTTGGTCAATTTATAGGATTATGGCCCTCACCCAAAACAGTGCAGAAATGGGTTGAGAGGAACTAGATCCAGTTTATACAAGGGAAAATCACCATAATATTTTGTGGCCGGGGATGTTATACCTTTCATTTTCAGACTAAAAGTGATTGAGATCTTATATTCCGAAGCGAGCCTTACTTCATGGACACAAGGGGTTTGTACCTTAACCGATGGACTCTGGATTTTGATCCAGAACTAGATGTTGCCAGTGCAGTACCAGTATGGGTAAGATTGCCGCACCTCCCTCTACACTGGTGGAGTGATGACTCAGTTCGTGCAATAGAAAATGGAGTGGGAAAATACATCAACAAAAGTGAACCCAAAGACAACATGAAGGCATGCACATGAATATGTGTTGAGGTGGATCTAGGAAAGGGCCTCCCAGAAGCGGTCAAAATCAAGATGGATGTTGATCATGTAACCCCCTATTAAATTTTGACAAGCAAACAGGGGGTCAAACTGTCTCGAAACTTTCGAGGAATGCTTTCCCTCTGAATTCACATCATCCTTGAAAGCCTCTTCAGGTCCTTTGCCCTTTAATTATTTCCCTTTGCTATTCTTAAGTCAATAAGCCTCATTGATTATGAAAAATTGTGCCCCAAGAGGCCTTCATTTGCCCCTTGTGCCCCTGCAGATTTCTCAATTTCAACCCCTCTTCCTCTTTTTCATAACCTCCATTTTTACCCCAAAATCCCCTTTAAACCATACTCACACCCTTGTTTGGTTTAAAAAACCCCTCATTCCCCTTATTGTTACTCTTTCCCAGCCTCAAATTGCATTAAAAAGGGCCGAAAACCCACATTTGAAAATATATAAGGTTTAACACCTTTCGGCCCTAGCCCCTCAAGCTTTTTCTCCACGTAACCTGGGTGCTAGACCAAGCGCTAGCCTGGAGAGCACTTATCCCAGGCGGATATCGGGCGCAGTATTATCCATCGATCTGTACAGATCGGACGGCCTTCATTGATCAGCGTCACGCCCGTGGCCCGAGCCGTTTACCGCTCCGATCGCCTTTCCACCATTCGATCAATCTGTAAATCAACAGTCTGTAGCTCACCTGCCCTTGTGGTCCCCGCACCCAAAAGCACTTTTCAAAAACCGGTGGTATCCATTGCACCGCCTTTGGAGGGCGGGCAACATTTTCCATTTCAGGGCGATTACACTCATCGCGCGACATGTGGCTCTGTCACTATTTCAAAACCGCCCCCCCATCGCGCATTATGGTTCGACATTTGACCGAGTGCAATATTCATATCAACCGTCCGATCTGGGGCTCTCCATCCAACGGTCATCGCACCTCGAAGATACAAGGGATTTAACCCAAGCTATCTGTACCGTTGGATCGCTAATCGGTCGCCCTCTGACGCGTCTTCAACCGTCGATCTCCTCCTAAGATCGGAAGGTCAAAATTTCTTGCCTCCCCACCATCGACACGTGTCCTCTGCCCCGTCACCGTTCCACATGTTTGTCGTATTTTTCCTCCGCCATTATACATTTCATTCATTAGTAAAATTTCAATGTTTAAATTAAAAACCTCCACAAGTCCATCCTCCATCATTTCACTGTGTTTTAATCGCAACCCTGCATTGTTCCATCATTTCGCCATGTCCACACAGCCATTTTCATTGATCCCGCCACGTCCATCATCCCCATGCTTGATTTTCCTAACGAGTTTGCGGGTTTTGCAGGGGTACAGCGGCAGAAAACTGCCATGAATTATAGTCTCTATTACTGTAATAGAGAGTGAATCAAAGGACCATTTTTCAGAGGCTGTGATTATGGAGAAAGGCCTGGGAAGGTATGTCGACAAGACTTCCATTAAAGAAGCAGGGTTAAAATCTTTCAAACCCACCCGAGTCATTCAAAGCACAGATTGTGCAGATGGAGATATTAATGGAGCAACAGAGAAATATCAGTGAATTATTGAGGAATTCAACGTTCAGCATTGAAGAACTTAAACCATAATGCAGGGTTTAGAAGTCGGGGGTTACCATTCACAAAAAAAAATACCTTAAAGCTTTCTTTTCAGCACCATTTTCTTTTAGGAAAGGAAGGAATGTCTATGTGATTTTACTTCTTTGTCGTGTTCCTAAAGAGACTTCTACTCAGTGCATTTATTTCAGTAAGAAGGCAGCAAATTACATACAAAGCTACAGAGTCATCCAACAATATGGGCGTGCACATTTCCGCCATCTTGTCTTAATGAGGCAAATTAAATTTTCATCACCTACTCCCTTTTCAAGCTTTATTTTATCAGAAAATTATGCAGTGAAAGGATTTTTTGTATACATTTTGTGAACTCTTGTATGAACGCTCAAAGCCCGTAGGGTCTCAGCGAGGAGGAGTTCCATCTATTAAGAGGATTCTGGTCTTTGGTATTTCACAGTTTGTAACTTTTTCTTATATGTGTTACTTTAATAGATCATTTCATTTCATCCATATTTCTCGTATCATGTTTCTAGAATGCGAGTGGCTCACTGATTTTTGGTATGGATTTATCCTAGTTGATACCCATGCTCAGATTAGTCAAGCACTTTAAATATGTCTCAAGCATGATATACTGTTTCACTATTAACTCAAACCATACTTCTGCTATATTAGTTTCTTTGGGAGGTTATTTTTAAAACGCTATTGTCATGTATGGATTCTTAAATTGGTAACCCCATTACATGGTGATATTGTGTATCTGGATATCAGCTCATTGACAATTAGTATCCTCTCAATCTTTCATTCATTGAAAATGCCTTCTGATAATTTATTTCTGTGAGGTATTTATGAACTGGCCCTCTTTACAGTAAGTTGTCTCTGAATTGTCTATTTCTTTTATATTAGAGTTTTGCACGCTACCTCTATAGTACTCCCTTCTCTGTGTCAGTTTCTGAGGTCTTGGTCCCATTCAAAATTAACATTCCCTATTTTCAGGAGATAGCATGAGAGCGTTTTATTGATATCTTCCTCTGTTATACATTATGCTCCTTGCTATATATAAGATGTCCTAGGCACTGGTCTTTCACAACTCAAGGCTATCTCTTGGAACTACAACATATTTTTGGCACCGTTTTTGGGGAACGAAGTTGAGAAAATCTAAATCCTTGGGCCTCGAAAAAAGTTAATTCAATCTTTAGAAAGGTGAGCATGAAGAGTTGAGAGTTGTAGATCCCTCACCTTGGTGACTCCACAGTTCCTAAATGATTAATATACTCCACTGGTGATCAGTAGGCCGCTGATTATCTTGGTTTCACGAGACTCCACTAGGAGATCGTGTCACAGTACAACATCAGCCGTGCTGAAGACCAAGCCACTTCACCAATGTAGGACTCTGAGCAGTTTGCAAAATTGCATCCAGGTTTCGTAGCAGAGTGTCGAGATGAAATTTCACGTGCCTTGGCAAAACTGGAAGTGGAGGACCTTCCATGAGCTATTCTTCTTCCCAGCTTAAGTTCTAAACCCGTGCTTAAGAAAATCTTTCTAGAATTGGTGGTTGAAAGATATGAAGCCGAGGTTGAATTTCTGAACTCACAAGAAAAATCATATTAGTTCAGAGACCCCAAAGCCTTTTTGGAAAGTATCCCTCCTCCTAAAAAAGAAGAGATCCCACTTCCTTTCGAAATACAAGAAGAAGGTGATTGGACTTTCAAGAGCCACATTGAAGATGCAGTGGAAGATGCAATAATCAAAATTTCCCATGATGTAGACAGCCTACCAGTCATGGCAGGCCTAAAAGAAGAAAGCTTACACCATATGTTCTTCGATCCTGTGGTAGAGTACATGGAGGCCCTGATCAGTCCAAATGCTCTAGCATTGATCCTTCGCAAGGGCCAAATTCATCAAGAGTGGTCACCACTGATGGTGACCTCAGTTTTGAAGGACCACCAAAAGAACACCCTGTGGTTATCTTTGACAGGAAGTTAGTTCTCCTATCCTTTTTTGCTATTGCTTAACTGGTTGCATTGGGATTATTGTATCACCTAGAACATCAGATATTTTCAGGTTAGATCAGAGTAGGTAGGAAAACTGAAATAAAGCTCAGCCTTTGAGCATGTAGTTAGTTGTTTTAGTTTCTGCAAGGTCCAGCAAGCCAGACAGTCTAATCATGGCTTGGCTATTTTTCAATTTCTGTTTTAGAATGTAAAGAAGAAATATGCTAGACAGTTTAATCCTAGCAGATGTAGTTTAGGTAGAGAAAATGTGAGACCAACAGTGTAATCTGGTCTCATGGAGTAATAAGGGTAGGAGTATAATAGGTTTATTTTTCCTGTCTGTAAAAATTGATGATGTAGTTGGTCTATGAAGTTCTCGACAACTCCAAGGATGAATGTGGCGTCCCCAGGTGGAGCGAATGTTGATCATGTTAGCCCCCTATTAAATTTTGACAAGCAAAAATGGGGTAAAACTGTCTCTAAACTTTTGAGGAATGCTTTCCCTCTGAATTCACATCATCCTTGAAAGCCTCTTCAGGTCCTCTGCCCTTTAATTATTTCCCTCTGCTATTATTAGGTCAATTAGCCTCATTGATTTTGAAAAATTGTGCCCCAAGAGGCCTTCATTTGCCCCTTGTGCCCCTGCATATTTCTCCATTTCATCCCCTCTTCCTCTTTTTCATAACCTCCCTTTTTACCCCAAAATCCCTCCCCCTAATCCTTCTAAACCATCCCAAAATTCCCTTTAAACCATACTCACACCCTTGTTTGGTTTAAAAAACACCTCATTCCCCTTATCGTTACTCTTTCCCAACCCCAAATTGCATTAAAAAGGGCCGAAAACCCACATTTGAAAATATGTAAGGTTTAGCACCTTTCGGCCCTAGCCCCTCAACCTTTTTCTCCACGTAACCTGGGCGCTAGACCAAGCGCTAGACTGGAGAGCGCTTATCCCAGGCGGATATCGGGTGCAGTATTATCCGTCGATCTATACAGATCAGACGGCCTTCATTGATCAGCGTCGCACCCGTGGCCCAACCCGTTTACCGCTCCGATCGCCTGTCCACCATCCGATCAATCGGTAAATCAATGGTCAACAGCTCACCCGCCCTTGTTGTCCCCATGCCCAAAAGCACTTTTCAAGAACTGGTGGTATCCATTGCACTGCCTTTGGAGGGCGGGCTGTATTTTCCATTTTGGAGCGATTCCACTCATTGCACAACACGTGGCTCCATCACTAATTCAAAACTGCCCCCCCATCGTGCGTTATCGTTCCAAATTTGACCCAGCGCGATATTCATATCAACTGTCCAATCTAGTGCTCTCCATCCAACGGTCATCGCACCCCGAAGATGCGCAGGATTTAACCCAAGGTATCCGTACCCCCGGCCCTCCAATCCATCGCCCTCCGACGCGTCTTCAGCCGTCGATCTCCTCCTGAGATCGAATGGTCAAGATTTCTTGCCTCCCCACCATCGACACATGTCCTCCGCCCCGTCACTATTCCACGTGTTTGTCGTATTTTCCCTCTGCCATTATACATTTCATTCATTAGTCAAATTTCAATGCTTACCTTAAAAACCTCCACCAGTCCATCCTGCATCATTTCACTGTGTTTTAATCACCACCCTGCATTGTTCCATCATTTCGCCATGTCTGCACAACCATTTTCAATGATCTCGCCATGTCCATCATCCCCATGCCTGGTTTTCCTAACGAGTTTGCGGGTTTTGCAGGGTTACAGTGGTGGAAAACTACCATGACTTACAGTCTCTATTACTGTAATAGAGAGTGCATCAAAGGACCATTTTTCAAAGGCTGTGATTATGGAGAAAGTCCTGGGAAGGTATGTCGACAAGACTTCCATTAAAGAAGCAGGGTTAAAATCTCTCAAACCCTCCCGAGTCATTCAAAGCACAGATTGCGCAGATGGAGATATTAATGGAGCAGCGAAGAAATATCAGTGAATGATCGAGGAATTCAATGTTCAGCATTAAAGAACTTAAACCGTAATTCAGGGTTTAGAAGGCAGAGGGTACCATTCGCAGAAAACAATACCTTAAATCTTTCTTTCCAGCACCATTTTCTTTCAGGAAAGGACGGAATGTCTATGTGATTTTACTTCTTTGTTGTCTTCCTGAAGAGACTTCTACCCAGTGCATTTATTTCAGTAAACAGGCAGCAGAGTACATACAACACTACAGAGTCATCCAACAATATGGGCGTGCACGTTTCCGCCATCTTGTCTTAATGAGGAAAATTAAATTTTCATCACCTACTCCCTTTTCGAGCTTTCTTTTTCTCCTATAAGGCTCCCAAAGAACAGATGATTTAGGGTTCCAGATTTTATCAAAAAATTATGGAGTGAAAGGATTTTTTATATACATTTTGTGAACTCTTGTATGAAGGCTCAGAGCCCGTAGGGTCTCAATGAGGAGGAGTTCCATCTGTTAAGAGGATTCTGGTATTTGTTATTTCACATTTTGTAACTTTCTCCTATATAGTTTACTTTAATAGATCATTTCCTTTCATCCATTTTTCTCGTATCATGTTTCTGGAATGCGAGTGGCTCACCGATTCTGGTATGGATTTATCCTAGTTGATACCCATGCTCGGATTAGTCAAGCGCTTTAAATATGGCTCAGGCATGATATACTGTTTCACTATTCACTCAAACCATACTTCTGCTATATAAGTTTCTTTGGGAGGTTATTTTTAAAATGCTATTGTCATGTATGGATTCTTAAATTGGTAAGCCCATTACGTGGTGAGATTATGTATCTTGATATCAGCTCATTGACAACTAGTATCCTCTCAATATTTCATTCACATCAAACACCTTCTGATAATTTATTTCTGTGAGGTATTTCTGAACTGACCCTCTTTATAGTAAGCTATCTCTGAATTGTCTGTTGCTTTTATATTAGAGTTTTTCACATTGCCTCTGCAGTACTCCCTTCTCTGTGTCAGTTTCTGAGGGTCTTGGTCCCATCCAAAATTAACATTCCCTATTTTCAGGAGATAGCATGAGAGCCTTTTATTGATAACTTCCTCTGTTATACATTATGCTCCTTGCTATATATAAGATGTCCTAAGCACTGGTCTTTCACAACTCAAGGTTGTCTCTAGGATCCACATTCAATATCTGGACTATGAACAAATCCCCTTCAAATGTAAGGTTTGTCAAGAATACGGTCATTTTTCCAATAGATGTAGTAAAAGAGAGGAACCTGAAAAAAACATTGAAGAAACATCAGATTCAAAATGGAAATAAGTAAAAATGAAAAATACTGCATCTAAACCCGCCTCTAGCTCTCATCCTCCTCCTCTGCTAGGATCTCCCCTCCCCACTCAACCAACCACCCTCGTGGGGACAAATCCTTTTGACATCCTCTCATTTTCTCTCATCCCATCTGACTTGATCATCACCTCCTCCCCCATTCACACGCTCCTCTCATCTCCCATTCTTACCCCTCTTGGTTCCCCTCCTCAGCCAGACAAGCCTCTCCTCCTAAATTCAGACCGAATCCTCACAAGAAACCAAACAAAAGAAACCCCTCAAAATATTGAGAATACAAAAAAATTTGGAAGGAGATTGAACAAAGAAATAAGAGATGAAGAAGCAACCAAAGATATCTCATTGGGAACACAACAGAGATTGGAGAATTTTCTAGAAAAAGGACCAAAGAATAAACGAAAAGTACAGAAAGCAAAAAAAGGGAAGGGTCCTACAACAAACCCAAATAATAAGTAATGATAGTTGTCTCTTCGAATTGTAGAGGGTTGGGTCACCCCTCATAAATTAACTTTTTAAAAGACCTGATAAAAAGTGAAAAATCTGACATCCTCTTAATTCAAGAGAGAAAGCTAATTAGTCAAGAAATTGATGTGATCAGAAAAATCTAGGATCTATGAAGGATAAGAAATATCAGCTACTGGAGCTTCAGGAGGAATAAGCACTATATGGAAAAAAGGGAAATGGAAACTGCAACAGCACACAAAAATAGACCACTGGACAAAAACTAAACTGGAGAATGTTGAAACACACAGGATAGTCAGCATCTACAACATATACTCCCCCAACCATTATAAGGACAAGGAAATATTCTGGGAAACCTTAAAAGATAGCATTGGGGACGACCAAGAAGATAACCTTCTTGTTGGGGGAGATCTAAAGTTAGCCTAGCCTACTAACCCACTCTAAGTTAGCCTAAGCTAGCTTACTCTACTCTAACATGTTCTAGCATAGCCTAGCCTAGCCTAGCCTACTCTAGCCTACTCTATCCTAGCATAGCATACTCTAACCTAATATAGTATAGTCTAAACTACTCTAGGCTAGCCTAACTTAGCCTACTCTACTCTAGCCTACTAGTCTAATCAAGCTCACGCTAACCTACTTTATCCTACTCTAGTATAGCTTAGCCTAGCCTAGCCTACCCTCACCTACACTACTTTATCCTACTCTAGCCTTGCCTACCCTAACATGGGCTAGCCTACTGTTTCCTAGCCTTTCCTGGCATTACCTTGCCTTGCCTAGCCTACTTTACCCTACTCTAGCCTAGCCTACTCTAGCCTATCCTATTCTAATTTATCCTACTCTATCCTAATCTAACCTAGCTTACTGTAGCCTAATTTACTCCAACCTATCCTCCTACTATAATGTAGCCTAGCCTACTCTGGCCTAACTTAGTCTAGCCTACCCTAGACTACTTTATTCTATACTATCCCAGCCAAATATCTCTTACTCTAGCCTAGTCTACTATAATATAGCCTAGTTTACTCTCCCCTAACTTAGCCTAGCCTAGCCCAGCATACTCTAGGCTACTCTGGACTATCCCAACCAACTCTATCTTACTGTAGCCTAACCTAACATATTGTATCCTAGTTTATCCTAGCATACTCGAGCATACTCTATCCTATCCTAGCCTACTCTGGCCTAACCTAACCTAACCTAAGTTAGCCTACTCTTGCGTATCCTTGCCTAGCCTATCCTATTTTACCTATCCTTCTGTAGCCTAGCCTACACTAACCTGGCGTATTCTACTATTACCTACTCTTGTGTAGCATAGCTTAGCCTACTATACTCTAGAATACTAGGATACTTTATTCTAGCCTAGCCTACTTTAGCCTGGCATGGCCTAACCTACCTTAGCATGTTCTATCCCATTATAGCTCAAATTAACCTAATCTAGGCTAGTCTAGCTTAGCCTACACTACTTTATAATACTAGGCTACTCTAGACTAGCCCACCTTACTTTAGCCTATCTTATCCTAGCCTAGCCTATCCTAGCATGCTTTATCCTATCCTAACCTAGTCTACTCTAACCTACTAGCCTAATCTAGCCTAGCATAACCTACTTTAGCCTAGACGAGTCTAGCCTATCCTATTCTACTCCAAATTACTCTAGCCTCGCCTAACCCACTCTATCCTACTCTAACCTAGCTTAGTATACTCTAGCTTATCATATTAGAGTTTAACCTACTCTAGCCTTGCCTAACTTAGCCTATTCTACTCTAACCTCGCCTAGCTTAGCTTACTCTACGCTAGCCGACAAGGCTACTCCATCCTAGCCTATCATACTTTAGCCTACCTTAACCTACTCTATGCTATCCTATCTTAGCCTAGCTTACTTATCCTAGCCTACTCTATCCTAACCTACCCTACCCTACTCTACCCTGCTAGCCTACTCTAGCCTAGCTTAGCCTACTCTACTATAGCCTACTCTATCCAAGCCATTTATATCCTATCATATCATATTCTACTCTAACCTACTCTAGCCTAGCCTACCCTACTTTATCCTACACTAGTCTAAGCTAGTATAGCTTATCCTATTGTATCCTATCCTATTCTAGTCTAACCTACTGTATCCTAGCCTACCTTAGCCTACTCTACTCTACCCTACTAGGATACCCTAGCCTAGCCTAGCATAACCTAGCTTAGTCTATCCTACTTTGCCCTAGATTAGCCTATTCTAGCCTAGCCTGTTCTAGTCTAACCTGCTTTAACCTAGCCTAGCTTAGCTTACACTACTCTAGCCTAGCCTAGCCTACTCTACGCTACCCTAGCCTAGCCTAACTTAACCTACTCTATCCTATCTTACCCTATCCTAGCCTACCCTATCCTAGTCTAACCCGCTTTAATCTAGCCTAGCTTAGCTTACTCTACTCTAGCCTAGCCTAGCCTAATCTACGCTACCTTAGCCTAGCCTAACTTAACCTACTCTGTCCTATCTTACCCTATCCTAACTTACTCTATCCTAGCCTAGCCTAGCCTACTCTAGCCTACACTAGCCTAGCCTATCTTATCCTATTTTATTCTAACCTACTCTATCCTATCTTACACTATCCTAGCCTACTCTATCCTAGCCTAGCCATCACTACTCTAACCTAATCTAGCGTAGCCTATCATACCCTATTTTACTCAAACCTACTATAGCCTAACGTAGACTACTCTATCCTACTCTAGTCTAACATACTCTACCTTAGCCTATTCTAGCCTAGCCTATTCTAGTCTAGCCTACTCTAGGCTAACCTAGCTTACGATACTCTACTCTATCCTAACCTTTCCTATCATAGCCTAGCCTACCTTAGCCTACTCTATCATATCCTATCCTAGACTATCCTATCCTATTCTATCCTACTCTACTCTAGCCTTTCCTATGCTACCCTACTCTACCCTAGCTTAGCTTATCCTACTCTACTCTAGCCTACTACGCTACTCTAGCCTAGGCTAGCCTACCTTAGCCTACTCTATTCTATCATATCCTAGTCTAGCCTATCCTACACTACCCTACTCTAGCCTAGCCTAGCTTATTCTAGCCTAGCATAGCCTACTCTACCCTAGCTTAGCCTACTCTACCATAACTTAGCTTAGCCTACTCTAGCCCACTAGTTTACTCTAGCCTAGCTAAAATGAGTATAGTTTAGCCTAACCTAGCCTAGCATTGCGTAGCCTACTCTAGCCTACTAGCCTACTCTACCCTAGCCTACTAACCTACTCTAACTTACCCTAGCCTAGCCTACTCTACTCTAGCCTATGATATTCTACTCTTACTCTAGCCTAGTCTAGCCTACTCTAGCCTAGCCTACCTTAGCTTACTCTACTCTAGCCTACTAGACTACTCTAGTCTAGCCTAGCCTACTTTAGCCTACCCTACCCTAGCCTACCTTTGCCTACTCTATTCTAAGCTAATCTAGCCTAATAAATTTATAAGAATATATATATATATATATATATATATATATATAATTGAGACAATTAATAAAACAAGTATTCAAAGTGAATGTTAAAAACATTTACATAGAATTTAATTTTATAATATATATTTAAATGTAAAAACATTGTGATTTTAATAAAAAATATATTCAAAATAGGTAAAAGCACAATTGGAGATCTTTTAATAAAGCCATTTAATACAAAACCACAACGTTCGTTCAAGAGACTAGATTTAGTTATCAGGGAGGGGCAGCCGCGAAAAATGGATTTTGAGGCCACAGATTAGACTAACTATTGTTTATAGCTCAGAACAAATGCATTGCATTTAATTTAAATAAATCTAAAGTATACATAAATAATTACACGGACCGTACACCACAGTACACTATTGGAAAACCGAAAGATTAATTCATTGATCATCAACAGAAAAACAAAACGGGTGGATGAGAGTTATTTCTGCTGCATGCAAGGACATGATGCAGCTACCTCATGTCCCAGCAAACAACAACCTGTGTAAGTAATTGTTAATTAAATTGCACAACGATATCGTATGTGGAATTTCAAAATAAAAGAAGTAAAAATCTAATTCGTGTTTATTGGAAGAAACTGATAGGGTATTGAACTGAGGTGATTTAGTCAATTACCACTTTTAAAACTAAAATATATATATGTTTTAAAAGTTAAAAATAATTAAAATAATTTAAAGATATAGATTATATATGTGTTGAAACACAAAATTCAAGATATAAATTTATATATTATATAATGTAACATATCTTAATTCAAAATATTTGGATATTGCCGTTTAATATAAAATCACATCTTCCAAAAATTAGAATTTAATTGGAACAGAAGGGCAGCAATGAAATGTCTATTTTGGAGCCGTAGATTACACCAAATAATTTTATAAGTGACACCAAACTAAAACTAAACGATGAAGTTATTCCACGGAAACTACAACAGAGGAGAAACTAAAGTTGAACGCATTGGAAAGCTTAAACGTACATTATGCAGATGAAAATAAACTATCTGGAATAATCTGAATAGAGATTGGATGAACAGGTGATGAGGGTTTCTGGTTTACTCCCCAAGAAAGGGAAGAGGAGAGTAATTACACCTGAAAATGGAATTAAGTAATTCCTAACCAAACTGCCCAGCGATGTCTCCTAGACAACCATTAGGGTAGAAAATAGTGACTTCATTAGGGTGGAATTAGGCTTCTCTATGTGCTGCACGCAACCGCCAGAAATGTGTGCAGCACACAAATAAATAAATGCAGCTGGTCTCTTGGATTTCTTGCCCTAAGGTACTAAAATGTATGGAAAAGCGACAAGATAAAGAAAAATCAAACTATGTCTTCTTTATTTAACCATTCTAAAATGCAATTAAAATGACAAGGACAATTCTAACTAAGCTTTCTTTATTTAATCATTTTGAAATTATCCATGCAAATTTTCCTTTTATAATTATCATGTCAAACCTGGAACTAAAATTACAAAAGAAACAAAAAAAGAACTAGCAAAGAAAGTAATTCACGAATCTACCTGGAGTAGAGCATTTGGGAATGGTAGCTGCATAGAGGGCCAAATGAACAGAATGTCAAAATAAGAAATAAAAAGGTTAGGGCATTTATGCAACGAAACGAGAACTGAATCGTACCTAGCAGTGAGTGTTAGGTACCTCATCCCATCGCGTGTCACAAACGACATGATCGACTTTGCATGAATCTGACACCTCATCACACGCCCAACCACAGACATATCAGAGCACACATAGAAATATCGGACCAGACCAGAGGGACATGACGAAGTGGGAAATTTCTGCAACCTTCGAAAGATATATGTAGGATTTTTTCAACGGATATATTGGCCTTTTTTATTTGAATCAGAGACAAATCCCGTGTCTCGTTTCTTCCACAAATGAGGGAGAATTTAAAATTGGTCCACCTCACCGTCCTAAAAATAGGAGGCATAAAACGGTCGCATGCTTTTTCTCCTTTAATTTAGATTCATGCTTTTTGTTTGTCACTTTGTTTTAATCACAGTGTTTTATTTTATGATCTTTCATTGGACATTATTAGTGTTTTATTTTATGATCTCTTATTTGAGATTATTTTTTTAAAAGTTAGAATAATTTTCATATGACCTGTGCAAAATCGAATTATATTAGATTATAGACGAATAAAAGATATGATTTTTTTTATCCTATTTCTATTCACAACTAATATTAATGTTGTTGTCTTGTCGCATGCATAAACTATTATTTTATGATCTTTCATTTCACATTATTAGTTTTTTTATTTTATGATCTTTTCATTTGAGCATTATTTTTTTAAAGTTAGAATAATTTTTCATATGACCAAGTGAATCGAACCAACCCAACCCAAAAATTTAAGACATTAGAAATGGAATTGTCACACTAGTTACATATGTTTTAACGGATATACCGCCTATTTCTTTTTAATATCGTTTTCACACATATCTCTTATTTTTTTCTTTCATGTAAGGGAACTTTATTTTTCAAATCAAACAAATGTGATGTCAAATAAATCTCAATCTAAATAAATATCAATGAAAGAAGTAATCTATTACTTGATTAATAATTTATGTAAGGAGACTCTATTTTCAAATTAAACAAATCCTGATGCCAAATAACAATTTTTGGTGTACATAATGCATTACACATCTAAAATAAGGTCATACAGTATATTGTTAGAGAAAAACGATGTATAGCGAAAATAAAAGACAAACACAAGATATAAAAGCATACACAAATGACACGAGGATTTTTACGTGGTTCACCCAACTCGAGCGCTACGTCCACCTACATAGGCATCGGCAATCTTTATTATCAAACGAGAGATTACAAAATAATCAATTTCCTCACAAACTCTCACACCTATCCCAATCCAGTATGAACACTGTGTTATAGCTAAGAGAATCTAACCCACTCATAAATCCTCTTACGCTAAATATAGGATGCATTAACTCTCTCCCAACAAAATAGAGCTAATATAGCAACACAATCATACATTGTTGTCACCCACTCATGAGATTTTTGCCTATTTTATTAAAACCGAAAATCTCAAATAATCTCCAATCTTTGACAACAATTAGCTCTGATGCCTCGTTTCTTTATTATTTATTTTTTTCTCGCAAAGCCAAGAGAAGCCAAACACCAACGCAACTTCTCTAACAAAAACTGGGTTTCGTGAACATGTCTCTACAAGTTTTCCTTTGTATGCACCTTTTCAAGAGAGACCCCTTTCAGATGATAACCGTCATATACAAAATGGTACTTTATTGGTATATGCTTTGATTTACTATGATAGGCCGGATTCTTAAGCCAAATGTATTGCACTTTGACTATCACAAAGTAACTTGATGTCTGTCCCGTAACCTTTACCAAACTCACTAAGCAAACCTTTCAGACTCAAACCGCCTTTTTGTAAGCATGCGAAGCAACAATGTATTTTCGCGCAGTAGTGGATAAAGCAACAATGTTTTGTAGCTGAACCAACTAATAGCTCCACCGCAAGAGTAAAGACATGCTAAGTTGACCTTTCTCTTATCCAAATCACCTCCAAAATCAGAATCAACATACCCGCAAACAAATTCACTACTCTTATTGTAGGTGATACACAACTACTTGTGCCTCTCAAATACCGAAGCACCCATTTCACTGCCATGACTGTGTCTTACCCGCATTTTCCATATACCTACCGACAACCCCCAAACTCGCATGTGAAATATCTGGTCGCAGTACAAACCATCGCATACATCAAACATCCTACTACATTAGCATATGGAATTCGAGACATATAATCCTTCTATCACGTATTAGGACATAAAACCTGGAAGAAAGCTTAAAATGGGAAGCTAAAGGGACTGACACAAGCTTTACATTGTTCATACCAAACCTCAAAAGTATTTTTCTCAATATACTGCTGTGATAGCCACGCTACCATTGTTTCCTATCCCTGAAAATCTCACATGCCCAAAATCGTCTTGTCGCTCCTAGATCTTTCATATCAAATGTCCTTGCCATCCGAGTCTTTAACCTGTTGATTTCCTTTTCAATGCTTTTGCTTGCAAAAGCATATCGTCAACATACAACACTAAGATAATGAACATGCCATTACTTAGTCGCTTAAAGTATACACAATGATCATATTCACTTCTATATATTTTTGACCTACATGAAAGAATCAAATTTCTTGTACCATTGCTCGAGGCGACTCGCTTCGTCTATACAATGACTTCTTGAGCCTGCAGCACAAAATTTCTTGTTACGTATGCCGAACAAACCCTTCCGTTGTTCCATATAAATTTCCTCATCTAAATCTCCATGTAACACACACTCTTTAACATCTAGTTAGCTGAATTCTAAATCAAGAAAAGCAACTCAATCGCCATACACAATTCTAATCGAAAACTATTTAACAATCGGGTGAAAATATCTCATGAAAGTCAATGCTCGCTTTCTACGAGTCGAAAACCATTTTGCAACCAGCCTCGCTTTGTATCCGTCCTCCGTATCATCCACACGTTTCACCTTGAAAACCCATTTACATCCCATAGTTTTTCCTACCTTTGAAGTTTCTAACCGGATCCCATCAGTGCCATTCTTACCTAGGGCCATCATTTCCTTTCCTTCATGGTCGCTTTCGCATTTGTCACTCTTTGAACCTTCTATGCCTTCCCGAAAACACAAAGGTTCATCATCGTTAGCGGTCAAAGCAACTCGAAGTAACATAATCATCATACCTTCTAGGAGGGCATTTGATCTCAGAGACCTCCTTAAGGATGCTCTCGGTGCTTCCACAATCAGTACGACTACCATCCGCAGGGAACTTCTTCATGATCACCATCCGAGACCTGTTTCATGACCTACATCCGAACCTCCCGTTCATAATCCGATTCCGAAACCCGTTCATGACTAGAATCTGAACTATGGTCATCATGACTATCATTAGAAGTGATGTCAAAACCGAATGTGTTGAAAATCATATACATCATCTCGTTTCAACTTTATTATCTACATCTAATCGTACAAGAGAGGATTCATCAAACTTTACATCTCTCGTTGATGATGATTTTTGTGGGTAGTAGGATCCCACAATCTCCATCCCTTTGTTCCATCACATACCCAACAAAGATATACCTTTTTGATTTTGGATCTAATTTAGTTCGTCGATGTTTAGGCACTAGAGCATATGCATCACAACCAAACACTCGAGTTTAGAATAATCACAAGGGTGACCTTTCCATGCCTCTTGAGGAATCTTGCAACCTATCGTTGTCTGATGGCGACCGAATTTATCACATAACAAGCTGTAGCCACCGCTTCTGTCCACAATTCCTTCTGCAAACCGGCGTTACTAAGCATACTCCTTGCTCTCTCCAAAAGAGTCCTATTCATGCGTTCAGCAACTCCATTTTGCTGAGGAGTATAAACAGTGGTCTTATGTCTCTCGATCCCTGCATCCTTGCAATAGTTTTCAAACTCCTTGGAAGTAAACTCACCACCATTGTCAGTGCCTAAACATTTTATAGTTCTACTAGTGATGTTTTCTACCAATGCTCTAAACTGCTTGAAAACTGTAAAAACATCAGACTTCCTTTTCAACATGTAGACCCACACTTTCCTAGAAAAGTCATCAATAAACGATACAAAATATGACGAGCCACCATACGAGGTTGTAGGTGCTGGACCCCAAACATATAAATGGATATAATCAAGTATTCCTTTACTAGTATGTTTGCCTGTTTTAAACTTTTTCTTACTTTGTTTGCCAAACAGACAATGTTTACAGAAATCTAACTTTCCAGACCTTAGATTAGGAAGTAACTTGCGATCAGCCAAAATCTTTAACCCTCTTTCGCTCATATGGCCCAACCTTTGATGCCATAGGCGAATGGAACTACTGTCATGTTCAGACATCGTAGACACATGAACTGACCCTGTTCTTCCTTCTAACTGAAACAGATTTCCTACTTTCTTAGCTTTCATTACTAGTAAAATACCTTTGTAAATTTTCATTACTCCACCTTGAATGACAGTTTTATATCCATTTGAGTCAAGTGCTCCTAGTGAAATTAGATTTTTCCTTAAATCTGGTACATGTCTTACATCAGTTAACATTTTGGTTGTCCCATCAAACATTTGCAGCTGTACACTCCCTATTCCCACAATATTAGATGTGACATCATTACCCATGTACATGACTCCATCATTAACTGATCTATAGGTCTTAAACCATTCTCTATGAATACACATGTGGTTTGATGCACCAAAATCTAACAGCCAATGTTGATCATGATTTGACAAATTAACTGATAATACTTCATCACTCATACCTGAACCAGATGCTGAACCTGTATCTGTCGTGTTTGCTTCCTTCTTCTTTGTCGATGAAGCTTCTTTAGAAGTTTTTTGGCGCTTCCAGCAATCCTTCTTCAAATGTCCCGATTTGCCACAAAACCAG
The DNA here is from genome assembly GCA_034641835.2 of Pinus albicaulis. Taxonomy (NCBI): domain Eukaryota; kingdom Viridiplantae; phylum Streptophyta; class Pinopsida; order Pinales; family Pinaceae; genus Pinus; species Pinus albicaulis. The sequence goes on from CM076569.1 coordinate 713,349,923, forward strand.
CACTTTACCTTACTCTTCTTCCCTTTTGATTTTGAACGTGAGTCGCTGTGCTTACCAGAGCGTCTTTCTCTAGAACGACCTCTAGCCATCATTGCCTCTAATGTAGAGGATTCTGCATTTGACCTCTTCCTTGTCTCTTCGGACAACAAAGCTCCAACGACATCATCAAATTCAATGGTTTCTGATGAACTAAGACTCATAGAAGTAACAAAATGATCCCATGACTCGGGCAACGAGCACAATAAAGTTATAGCTTTATCTTCTGATTTAAATGTTACCTCTATACTTTGTAATTGCATCAGCAGAGTATTAAAGACATTTAAATGATCAGCAATAGATGTACCTTACTTCATGCGCAGACTGTATAGCTGCCGCTTCAGAAGAATCCTATTGGTCAGGGATTTTTTCATGTACAGCTTCTCCAGCTTCGTCCACAAACCAACAGCAGTTGTCTCTGACACGATGTTAAACAGAACATCATCCGCCAAACACAGTCGAATTGCACTCACTGCTCTTTCATCCATCTCGGTGCACTCATTATCTGTGATATTGTATGGCTGTTTGGATTTTCCCAACAACGCCTTCGCCACGCCTTGTTGTACCAACATATCATGCATCTTTACCTTCCAGATCTTGAAGTTTATTTTTCCATTAAATTTCTCAATTTCAAACCGAGCACTCTAATTTTTTGCCATCTCGTTTAAAAAATCAAAGAATCTCCAATTCCAACTTTAAAAAAAAAAAAAGTTAATCTATAACAAATGCCAATGCTTTATTGTAAAAAAAAAACAAACCCCTTTGCTGCCTTTTAACCAAAAAACCCGCGCCGGAAGCAAATACACACACACCAGCAAGGGACTTGGCGCTTGCTGACGAACACAAGAACCACGCCAACTGCAAAATACCTTTTTCTGGGTTTTACGCACCAATGTTCACCAAGTTCGGTCCTTTTTTAAAAAAACAACTCAGCAAACTTATTCAATAACACAGCACATATATATCACCGTAGAAACTAGCCGGTTCACGCACCACGTATGTATAGATATCACATAACATAAACCTCACGCAGCAATGTATATCACATAACATAATACCGTCACGCAGCGAAGGGAGTATGCGCTCCACGCACCAGCAACACAGGTTCACTTAGCGCTGAGTAGGAGTACGCACCAGCAACGCAGGTTGGAAACACGACCTCCACGTAGGTTTGAAAACGACCTCTACGCAGGTCTCTGGTCTATTGGCCTCCACGCATCCGTAGTTGGTTTACGCCCAACGCACCAACAGCAGTGCGCACATGCGCTATCACATAACATGAAATCCACTACGCAGAAATGTACAGGCACCGCACCAATGCACAGGCACCGCCAGCACCCTCACGCATTCACACGCAGGTATACAGCTTCTCGTGGCATCAATCAACCTGATACGCACCACCAGGCAGGCTCACACGACGCCTCCAACATGCTCCGATACCACTTGTTGGAGCATTCCGTGCAGCTAAATAAAAGACAAGCAACAGCAGATCAAACACATCACAAAAGAGACACAGGGTTTAACGTGGTTCACCCAACCATTCTGGGCTACGTCCACCAAACATAGGCATCGACAATCTTATTATCAAAGAAATAGGAGATTACATTACAATTCAGTTCCTCACAAACTCTCACTCCCTCAACCCAATCCGTCTGGACACCTGTTTTATAGCTAAGAGGATCTAACTTCCTCATAAATCCTCCTACAGCAAATATAGGATGCATTAACTCTCTCCCAACAAAATAGAGCTAATATAGCAACACAATCTGATTGTTGTCACCTACTGAGATTTTTTCCTATTTTATTAAAACCGAAAATCTCAACATATATGAGCAGTTAGAATATACAAACATGGATCCATATTGAGCATGGATGTAACATGAGCAGAGAAGGATCTAATTTCTTTAAGTTCAAACTTATTTTAGAGTGAAAAAAAATAATGTGTATTTTATTATTATTTAAATCGTATTTTTAAATGTTATAGGGATTACATAACATATGCATTGAGCCATTTTATTAGCTCACATTAAACTTGTATTTATTATTATTATTAATATATTTTTAATTATATGTCGAATTGAACATATTTTGGTTGGTAAGGCTGCCTGTTGTGCGTTCGTGTCCTAGCTGATGTCGTGCTTTCACAGTTGAAACATCGAAAAACCAGCATCCAGATGAAGATTCAGCTATTTTTGCCTCTCTCATAAGCTCTTTGGGAACCCAACAAACTACACTAGCCGCCACAAAGTTTGTTAAAAAGTTGAAATCCATTCGAGAAATCTCCCTACCTCCATCGGTGCCAAGGAAAGCTGAAATATCTCTCGCGGAAAAAGGACTAGTTGGTCAATTTATAGGATTATGGCCCTCACCCAAAACAGTGCAGAAATGGGTTGAGAGGAACTGGATCCAGTTTATACAAGGGAAAATCGCCATAATATTTTGTGCCCGGGGATGTTATACCTTTCATTTTCAGACTAAAAGTGATTGAGATCTTATATTCCGAAGCGAGCCTTACTTCATGGACACAAGGGGTTTGTACCTTAACCGATGGACTCTGGATTTTGATCCAGAACTAGATGTTCCCAGTGCAGTACCAGTATGGGTAAGATTGTCGCACCTCCCTCTACACTGGTGGAGTGATGACTCAGTTCGTGCAATAGGAAATGGAGTGGGAAAATACATCGAAAAAAGTGAACCCAAAAACAACATGCAGGCATGCACACGAATCTGTGTTGAGGTGGATCTAGGAAAGGGCCTCCTGGAAGCGGTCAAAATCAAGAAGGATGTTGATCATGTTAGCCCCCTATTAAATTTTGACAAGCAAACAGGGGGTCAAACTGTCTCTAAACTTTCGAGGAATTCTTTCCCTCTGAATTCACATCATCCTTGAAAGCCTCTTCAGGTCCTCTGCCCTTTAATTATTTCCCGCTGCTGTTCTTAAGTCAATAAGCCTCATTGATTGTGAAAAATTGTGCCCCAAGAGGCCTTCATTTGCCCCTTGTGCCCCTGCAGATTTCTCAATTTCATCCTCTCTTCCTCTTTTTCATAACCTCCCTTTTTACCCGAAAATCCCTCCCCCTAATCCTTCTAAACCATCCAAAAATCCCCTTTAAACCATACTCACACCCTTGTTTGGTTTAAAAAACCCCTCGTTCCCTTATTGTTACTCTTTCCCAGCCCCAAATTGCATTAAAAATGGCCGAAAACCCACATTTGAAAATATATAAGGTTTAGCACCTTTCGGCCCTAGCCCCTCAATATTTTTCTCCACGTAACCTAGGTGCTAGACCAAGCGCTAGCCTGGAGAGCGCTTATCCCAGGTGGATATCGGGCGCAGTATTATCCGTCGATCTGTACAGATCGGACGACCTTCATTGATCAGCGTCGCGCCCATGGCCCAACCTGTTTACTGCTCCAATCGCCTTTCCACCGTTCGATCAATCTGTAAATCAACATTCAGTAGCTCACCTGCCCTTGTCCTCCCCGCGCCCAAAAGCACTTTTCAAAAACTGGTGGTATCAATCGTACCGCCTTTGGAGGGCGAGAAGTATATTCGGAGTGATTATTTTCAAAACCGCCCCCCCATCGCGCATTATGATTCGACATTTGGCCCAACGCGATATTCATATCAACCGTCCGATCTGGGGATCTCCATCCAACGGTCATCGCACCCCGAATATGGACGGGATTTAACCCAAGGTATCCGTACCGCTGGATCACCAATCCGTCGCCCTCTGATGCGTCTTCAGCTGTCGATCTCCTCCTGAGATCGGATGGTCCAAATTTCTTGCCTCCCCACCATCGACACGTGTCCTTTGCCCCGTCACCGTTCCACATGTTTGTAATATTTTTCCTCTGCCATTATACATTTCATTCGTTAGTAAAATTTCAATGTTTACATTAAAAACCTCCACAAGTCCATCCTCCATCATTTCACTGTGTTTTAATCGCCACCCCGCATTGTTCCATCATTTCACCATGTCCACACAACCATTTTCATTGATCCCGCCACGTCCATCATCCCCATGCTTGGTTTTCCTAACGAGTTTAAAGGTTTTGCAGGGTTACAGCAGCAAAAAACTACCATGAATTACAGTCTCTATTACTGTAATAGAGAGCGCATCAAAGGACCATTTTTCAGAGGCTGTGATTATGGAGAAAGGCCTGGGAAGGTATGTCGACAAGACTTCCATTAAAGAAGCAGGGTTAAAATCTGTCAAACCCTCCTGAGTCATTCAAAGCACAGATTGTGCAGATGGAGATATTAATGGAGAAGTGGAGAAATATCAGTGAATTATTGAGGAATTCAACGTTCAACATTGAAGAACTTAAACCATAATTCAGGGTTTAGAAGGCAGGGAGTACCATTCACAAAAAACAATACCTTAAAGCTTTCTTTTCAGCACCATTTTCTTTTAGGAAAGGAAGGAATGTCTATGTGATTTTATTTCTTTGTCGTGTTCCTAAAGAGACTTCTACTTAGTTCATTTATTTCATTAAGCAGGAAGCAAAGTACATACAGCGCTACAAAGTCATCCAACAATATGGGCGGGCACATTTCTGCCATCTTATCTGAATGAGGAAAATTAAATTTTCATCACCTACTCCCTTTTCAAGCTTTATTTTTCTCCTACAAAGCTCCAAAAGAACAGATGATTTAGGGTTCCAGATTTTATCAGAAAATTATGCAGTGAAAGGATTTTTTGTATATATTTTGTGAACTTTTGTATGAAGGCTCAAAGCCCGTAGGGTCTCAGCGAGGAGGAGTTCCATCTATTAAGATGATTCTGGTCTTTCGTATTTCACATTTTTTAACTTTCTCTTATATGCGTTACTCTAATAGATCATTTCATTTCATCCATCTTTCTCATATCATGTTTCTGGAATGCGAGTGGCTCACTGATTTTTGGTATGGATTTATCTTAGTTGACACCCATGCTCGGATTAGTCAAGCGCTTTAAATATGGCTCATGCATGATATACTGTTTCACTATTCACTCAAACCATACTTCTGCTATATTAGTTTCTTTGGGAGGTGATTTTTAAAACGCTATTGTCATGTATGGATTCTTAAATTGGTAACCCCATTACATGGTGATATTGTGTATCTGGATATCAGCTCATTGACAATTAGTATCCTCTCAATCTTTCATTCATAGCAAACACCTTCTAATAATTTTTTTCTGTGAGGTATTTATGAACTGGCCCTCTTTACAGTAAGTTGTCTCTGAATTGTCTATTTCTTTTATATTAGAGTTTTGCACACTGCCTCTACAGTACTCCCTTCTCTGTGTCAGTTTCCGAGGGTCTTGGTCCCATTCAAAATTAACATTCCCTGTTTTCAGGAGATAGCATGAGAGCCTTTTATTGATATCTTCCTCTGTACTCAAGGCTATCTCTAGGAACTACAACATCTTTTTGGCACCGTTGTCAGGGAACGAAGTTGAGAAAATCTAAATCCCTGGGCCTCGAAAAAACCTAATTCAATATTCAGAAAGGTGAGCATGAAGAGTTGAGAGTTGTAGATCCCTCACCTTGGTGACTCCATAGTTCCTAAATTATTAATATACTCCACTGGTGATCAGTAGGCCGCTAATTATCTTGGTCTCACGAGACTCCACTGGGAGATCGTGTCACAGTACAACATCAGCCGTGCTGAAGACCAAGCCACTTCACCAATGTAAGACTCTGAGCAGTTTGCAAAAATGTATCCAAGTTTCGTAGCAGAGTGTCGAGATGAAATTTCACGTGCCTTGGCAAAACTAGAAGTGGAGGACCTTCCACGAGCTATTCTTCTTCCCAACTTAAGTTCTAAACCCGTGCTTAAGAAAATATTTCTAGAATTGGTGGTTGAAAGATATGAAGCCGAGGTTGAATTTCTGAACTCACAAGAAAAATCATATCAGTTCAGAGATCCCAAAGCCTTTTTGGAAAGTCTCCCTCCTCCTAAAAAAGAAGAGATCCCACTGCCTTTCGAAATACAAGAAGAAGGTGATTGGACTTTCAAGAGCCACATTGAAGATGTAGTGGAAGATGCAATAATCAAATTTTCCCATGATGCAGACAGCCTACCAGTCATGGCAGGCCTAAAAGAAGAAAGCTTACACCATATGTTCTTCGATCCTGTGAAAGAGTACATGGAGGCCCTGATCAGTCCAAATGCTTCAGCATTGATCCTTCGCAAGGGCCAGATTCATCAAGAGTGGTCACCACTGATGGTGACCTCAGTTTTGAAGGACCGCCAGAAGAACACCCTGTGGTTATCTTTGATAGGAAGTTAGTTCTCCTATCCTTTTTTTCTATTTCTTAACTGGTTGCATTGGCATTATTTTATCACCTAGAACATCAGAGATTTTCAGGTTAGATCAGAGTAGGTAGGAAAACTAAAATAAAGCTCAGCCTGTGAGCATATAGTTAGTTGTTTTAGTTTCTACAAGGTCCAACAAGCCAGACAGTCTAATCATGGCTTGGTTGTTTTTCAATTTCTGTTTTAGAATGTAGAGAAGAAATCTGCGAGATAGTTTAATCCTAGTAGATGTAGTTTAGGTAGAGAAAATGTGAGACCAACAGTGTAATCTGGTCTCATGGTGTAATAAGGGTAGGAGTAGAATAGGTTTATTTTTCCTGTCTGTAAAAATTGATGATGTAGTTGGTCTGTGAAGTTCTTGACACACCCAAGGATGAATGTGCCATCCCCAGGTGGAGCGAATGTTGATCATGTTAGCCCCCTATTAAATTTTGACAAGAAAACATGGGGTAAAATTGTCTCTAAACTTTCAAGGAATGCTTTCCCTCTGAATTCACATCATCCTTGAAAGCCTCTTCAGGTCCTCTTCCCTTTAATTATTTCCCTTTACTGTTCTTAGGTCAATTAGCCTCATTGATTGTGAAAAATTGTGCCCCAAGAGGCCTTCATTTGCTCCTTGTGCCCCTGCATATTTCTCCATTTCATCCCCTCTTCCTCTTTTTCATAACCTCCCTTTTTACCCCATAATCCCTCCCCCTAATCCTTCTAAACCATCCCAAAATCCCCTTTAAACTGTAATCACACCCTTGTTTGGTTTAAAAAACCACTCATTCCCCTTATCGTTACTCTTTCCCAGCCCCAAATTGCATTAAAAAGGGCCGAAAACCCACATTTGAAAATATATAAGGTTTAGCACCTTTCGGCCCTAGCCCCTCAACCTTTTGCTCCACGTAACCTGGGCGCTAGACCAAGTGCTAGACTGGAGAGCGCTTATCCCAGGCAAATATCGGGTGCAGTATTATCCGTCGATCTGTACAGATCAGACGACCTTCATTGATCAGCGTCGCACCCATGGCCCAACCTGTTTACTGCTCCGATCGCATCTCCACCGTCTGATCAATCTGTAAATCAATGGTCAGCAGCTCACCCGCCCTTGTGGTCCCCATGCCCAAAAGCACTTTTCAAAAACTGGTGGTATCCATCGCACCGCCTTTGGAGGGCGGGCGATATTTTTCATTTCAGAGCTATTCCACTCATTGCACGACACGTGGCTCCATCACTATTTCAAAACTGCCCCCCCATCATGCGTTATCGTTTGAAATTTGACCCAGCCCAATATTCATATCAACTATCTGATCTGGGACTCTCCATCCAACGGTCATCGCACCCTGAAGATGCGCAGGATTTAACCCAAGGTATCCATACCCCTGGCCTGCCAATCCGTCACCCTCCGATGCGTCTTCAACCATCGATCTCCTCCTGAGATCGGATGGTCCAGATTGCTTGCCTCCCCACCATCGACACGTGTCCTCCGCCCCGTCACCGTTCCACGTGTTTTTCATATTTTTCCTCTGCCATTATACATTTCATTCATTAGTCAAATTTCAATGTTTACCTTAAAAGCCTCCACCAGTCCATCCTCCATCGTTTCACTGTGTTTTAATCGCCACCTTGCATTGTTCCATCATTTCGCCATGTCTACACAACCATTCTCAATGATCCCGCCACGTCCATCATCCCCATGCCTGGTTCTCCTAACGAGTTTGTGGGTTTTGCAGGGTTATAGTGGCGGAAAACTACCATGACTTACAGTCTCTATTACTGTAATAGAGAGTGCATCAAAGGACCATTTTTCAAAGGCTGTGATTATGGAGAAAGGCCTGGGAAGGTATGTCGACAAGACTTCCATTAAAGAAGCAGGGATAAAATCTGTCAAACCCTCCCGAGTCATTCAAAGCACAGATTGCGTAGATGGAGATATTAATTGAGCAGCGAAGAAATATCAGTGAATGATCAAGGAATTCAATGTTCAGCATTAAAGAATTTAAACCGTAATTCAGGGTTTAGAAGGCAGAGGGTACCATTCGCAGAAAAAAATACCTTAAATCTTTCTTTCCAGCACCATTTTCTTTCAGGAAAGGATGGAATGTCTATGTGATTTTACTTCTTTGCCGTGTTCCTGAAGAGACTTCTACCCAGTGCATTTATTTCAGTAAGCAGGCAGCAGAGTACATACAACGCTATAGAGTCATCCATCAATATGGGCGTGCACATTTCCGTCATCTTGTCTTAATGAGGAAAATTAAATTCTCATCACCTACTCCCTTTTCAAGTTTTCTTTTTCTCCTATAAGGCTCCCGAAGAACAAATGATTTAGGGTTCCAGATTTTATCAGAAAATTATGGAGTGAAAGGATTTTTTGTATACATTTTGTGAACTCTTGTATGAAGGCTTAGAGCCCATAGGGTCTTAGTGAGGAGGAGTTCTATCTGTTAAGAGGATTCTTGTCTTTGGTATTTCACATTTTGTAACTTTCTCCTATATGTGTTACTTTGATAGATCATTTCATTTCATCCATTTTTCTCATATCATGTTTCTAGAATGCGAGTGGCTCACTGATTTTGGTATGGATTAATCATAGTTGATACCCATGCTCGGATTAGTCAAGCGCTTTAAATATGGCTCAGGCATGATATACTATTTCACTATTCACTCAAACCATACTTCTGCTATATTAGTTTCTTTTGGATGTTATTTTTAAAATGTTATTGTCATGTATGGATTCTTAAATTGGTAAGCCCATTACATGGTGATATTGTGTATCTTGATATCAGCTCATTGACAACTAGTATCCTCTCAATATTTCATTCACAGCAAAAACCTTCTAATAATTTATTTCTGTGAGGTATTTATGAACTTACCCTCTTTACAGTAAGCTATCTCTGAATTGTCTGTTGCTTTTATATGAAAGTTTTTCACATTGCCTCTGCAGTACTCCCTTCTCTGTGTCAGTTTCTAAGGGTCTTGGTCCCATCCAAAATTAACATTCCCTATTTTCAGGAGATAGCATGAGAGCCTTTTATTGATAACTTCCTCTGTTATACATTATTCTCCTTGCTATATATAAGATGTCCTAAGCACTGGTCTTTCACAACTCAAGGCTGTCTCTAGGAACTACAACAGTGGACAACTAGATCCACATTCAATATCTGGACTATGAACAAATCCCCTTCAAATGTAAGGTATGTCAGGAATACGGTCATTTCGCCAATAGATGTAGTAAAAGAGAGGAACCTGAAAAAAACATTGAAGAAACATCAGATTCAAAATGGAAATAAGTAAAAATGAAAAATACTGCATCTAAACCCGCCTCTAGCTCTCATCCTCCTCCTCCGCTAGGATCTCCCCTCCCCACTCAACCAACCTCCCTCGTGGGGACAAATCCTTTTGACATCCTCTCATCTGCTCTCATCCCATCTAACTTGATCATCACCTCCTCCTCCATTCACACCCTCCTCTCATCTCCCATTCCTACCCCTCTTGGTTCCCCTCCTCAGCCAGACAAGCCTCTCCTCCTAAATTCAGACCGAATCCTCACAAGAAACCAAACAAAAGAAACCCCTCAAAATATTGAGAATACAAAAAAATTTGGAAGGAGATTAAACAAATAAATAAGAAATGAAGAAGCAGCCAAAGATATCTCATTGGGAACACAACAGAGATTGGAGAATTTTCTAGAAAAAGGACCAAAGAGTAAAGAAAAAGTACAGCAAGCAAACAAAGGGAGGGGTCCTACAACAAACCCAAATAATAAGTAATGATAGTTGTCTCTTGGAATTGTAGAGGGTTGGGTCACCCCTCCAAAATTAACTTTTTAAAAGACCTGATAAAAAGTGAAAAACCTAACATCCTCTTAATTCAAGAGACAAAGCTAAGTAGTCAAGAAATTGATGTGATCAGACAAATCTAGGATCTATGAAGGATAAGCAATATCAGCTGCTTGAGCTTCAGGAGGAATAAACACTATATGGAAAAAAGGGAAATGGAAACTGCAACAGCACACAAAGATAGACCACTGGACAAACACTAAACTGGAGAATGTTGAAACTCAGAGGATAGTCAACATCTACAACATATACTCCCCCAACCATTATAAGGACAAGGAAATATGCCTGGAAACCTTAAAAGATAGCATTGGGGACGACCAAGAAGATAACCTTCTTGTTGGGGGATATCTAAAGTTAGCCTAGCCTACTAACCCACTCTAAGTTAGCCTAAGCTAGCTTACTCTACTCTAACATGTTCTAGCCTAGCCTAGTCTAGCCTATATTATTCTACTCTAACCTACTATAGCCTAGCCTAGCCTACTCTAGCCTACTCTATCCTAGAATAGCATACTCTAACCTAATATACTATAGTCTGTACTACTCTAGGCTAGCCTAACTTAGCCTACTCTTTTCTAGCCTACTAGTCTAATCAAGCTCATGCTAACCTACTTTATCCTACTCTAGTATAGCTTAGCCTTGCCTAGCCTACCCTCACCTACACTACTGTATCCTACTCTAGCCTTGCCTACCCTAACATGGGCTAACCTACTGTTTCCTAGCCTTTCATGGCATTACCTTGCCTTGCCTAGCCTACTTTACCCTACTCTAGCCTAGCCTACTCTAGCCTATCCTATTCTACTTTATCCTACTCTATCCTAATCTAACCTAGCTTACTGTAGCCTAATTTACTCCAACCTATCCTCCTACTATAATTTAGCCTAGCCTACTCTGGCCTAACTTAGTCTAGCCTAGCCTAGACTACTTTATCCTATACTATCCTAGCCAAATCTCTCTTACTCTAGCCTAGTCTACTATAATATAGCCTAGTTTACTCTCCCCTAACTTAGCCTAGCCTAGCCCAGCATACTCTAGGCTGCTCTGGACTATCCCAACCAACTCTATCTTTCTGTAGCCTAACCTAACATATTGTATCCTAGTTTATCCTAGCCTGCTTGAGCATACTCTATCCTATCCTAGCCTACTCTGGCCTAACCTAACCTAACCTAAGTTAGCCTACTCTTGCATAGCCTTGCCTAGCCTATCCTTTTTTACCTATCCTTATGTAGCCTAGCCTACAATAACCTGGCCTATTCTAGTATTACCTACTCTTGTGTAGCATAGCTTAGCCTACTATACTCTATACTACTAGGATACTTTATTCTAGCCTAGCCTACTTTAGCCTAGCGTGGCCTAACCTACCTTAGCATGTTCTATCCTATTCTAGCTCAAATTAACCTAATCTAGGCTAGTCTAGCTTAGCCTACACTACTTTATAATACTAGGCTACTATAGACTAGCCCACCTTACTTTAGCCTATCTTATCCTAGCCTAGCCTATCCTAGCATGCTTTATCCTATCCTACCCTATTCTACTCTAACCTACTAGCCTAATCTAGCCTAGCATAACCTACTTTAGCCTAGACGAGTCTAGCCTATCCTATTCTACTTCAAATTACTCTTGCCTCGCCTAACCCACTCTATCCTACTCTAACCTAGCTTAGTATACTCTAGCTTATCGTATTAGAGTCTAACCTACTCTAGCCTTTCCTAACTTAGCATATTCTACTCTAACCTCGCCTAGCTTAGCTTACTCTATGCTAGCCGACAAGACTACTTCATCCTATCCTATCATACTTTAGCCTACCCTAGGCTAGCCTACCTTAACCTACTCTATTCTATCCTATCTTAGCCTAGCTTACTTATCCTAGCCTACTCTATCCTAACCTACCCTACCCTACTCTACCCTACTAGCCTACTCTAGCCTAGCTTAACCTACTCTACTCTAGCCTACTCTTTCCTAGCCATTTATATCCTATCATATCATATTCTACTCTAACCTACTCTAGCCTAGCCTACCCTACTTTATCCTACACTAGTCTAAGCTATTCTAGCTTATCCTATTGTAGCCTATCCTATTTTAGTCTAACCTACTGTATCCTAGCCTACCTTAGCCTACTCTACACTACCCTACTAGGATACCCTAGCCTAGCCTAGCATAACCTAGCTTAGTCTATCCTACTTCGGCCTAGATTAGCCTACTCTAGCCTAGCCTATTCTAGTCTAACCTGCTTTAACCTAGCCTAGCTTAGCTTACAATACTCTAGCCTAGCCTAGCCTACTCTGCGCTACCCTAGCCTAGCCTAAGTTAACCTACTCTATCCTATCTTACCCTATCCTAGCCTACTCTATCCTAGTCTAACCCGCTTTAACCTAGCCTAGCTTAGCTTACTCTACTCTAGCCTAGCTTAGCTTACTCTACTCTAGCCTAGCCTAGCCTAGTCTACGCTACCTTAGCCTAGCCTAACTTAACCAACTCTATCCTATCTTACCCTATCCTAACTTACTCTATCCTAGCCTAGCCTAACCTACTCTAGCCTACACTAGCCTAGCCTATCTTACCCTATTTTACTCTAACCTACTTTATCCTATCTTACCCTATCCTAGCCTACTCTATCCTAGCCTAGCCAACACTACTCTAGCCTAATCCAGTGTAGCCTATCATACCCTATTTTACTCTAACCTACTATAGCCTAGCGTATACTACTCTATCCTACTCTAGTCTAACGTACTCTACCTTAGCCTACTCTAGCCTAGCCTATTCTAGTCTAGCCTACTCTAGGCTAACCTAGCTTACGATACTCTACTCTATCCTAACCTTTCCTATCGTAGCCTCGCCTACCTTAGCCTACTCTATCATATCCTATCCTAGACTATCCTATCGTATTCTATCCTACTCTACTCTAGCCTTTCCTACCCTACCCTACTCTACCCTAGCTTAGCTCATCCTACTCTACTCTCGCCTACTACACTACTCTAGCCTAGGCTAGCCTACCTTAGCCTACTCTATTCTATCATATCCTAGTGTAGCCTATCCTACACTACCCTACTCTATCCTAGCCTAGCTTATTCTAGCCTAACATAACCTACTCTACCCTAGCTTAGCCTACTCTAGCCCACTAGTTTACTCTAGCCTAGCTAAACCGAGTCTACTTTAGCCTAACCTAGCCTAGCATTGCTTAGCCTACTCTAGCCTACTAGCCTACTCTACCCTAGCCTACTAACCTACTCTAACTTACCCTAGCCTAGCCTACTCTACTCTAGCCTATCATATTCTACTCTTACTCTAGCCTAGTCTAGCCTACTCTAGCCTAGCCTACCTTAGCTTACTCTACTCTAGCCTACTAGACTACTCTAGTCTAGCCTAGCCTACTTTAGCCTACCCTACCCTAGCCTACCTTTGCCTACTCTATTCTAAGCTAATCTAGCCTAATAAATTTATAAGAATATATATATATTATAATTGAGACAATTAATAAAACAACTATTCAAAGTGAATGTTAAAAACATTTACATAGAATTTAATTTTATAATATATATTTAAATGTAAAAACATTGTGATTTTAATAAAAAATATATTCAAAATAGGTAAAAGCACAATTGGAGATCTTTTAATAAAGCCATTTAATACAAAACCACAACGTTCGTTCAAGAGACTAGATTTAGTTATAAGGGAGGGGTAGCCGCGAAAAATGGATTTTGAGGCCATAGATTAGACTAGGGGAGAGATGTCTAATGTTGTTCAGGGACCTATAATTGTTATAGTATTGGTCCCATCAACCCACCAAAAATAGACATATATGCAACCAATAATTAAACATAATAAAATAACTTGAAGTTCAAATATATATTAAATTATGTTCAAAATTTCCCAAGTCATTGGTCGGGACCCACATGTGTCCATAAATAACCCACACCTATCCATAAATAGATTAATAAGTATCAAGATTACAAATCCCAACATTTAAACTAGAAAACTCATAAAACCATTTCTCCTTCCAAAATGGTCAAGTCAATAAGTACAAAAAGCCGGTCACTTCAACCCATCCGATCGACTACGATGTTGTGTATGAGAAGTAAATATCAATACCTACACATAATAAAAAGAAATGTATGTCAACCATAACTACTTGTGTTATTCAACATTTAAACCCATTATGTTCAATAAATGACACCCACCCCATAACAACATTTAAACCCACTTGTGTACAATAAATGACACCCACCCAATAAATTCAATAAATGATTTCCTATCAAAATAGATCAAACACATGGATAAAAAAAATTCTCAGCCATTAGATCACATCAAATTCAATCCCGATCACACATGCAAAATGAAGCCATTGCAATCCATGTCCATCATTGTCACCAATAAAATTCAACTGCAAAAAAACTATAAAAGAAGTTCAACCATCGTTGAAGTTACATTTTTCGATTTCAAACTATTCACCGACCCTATGGAGACAATCCAGACACAGAACACACCCGACCTTGGAGACAACCCGGACAAAACACACCCCAAAAAAAGAACACAAGTATATTCGAGTTAGTTTACATTTTTTCTTACAATTTTATTTTAATTTTTTGAGTCTTTATTTCAGCTTTCTTACACTTTCTATTTTCATTTACGAGTCTCATTTTTTCAGTTATTTCGAGTCTTTATTTCGTTTTTCGGTTTTTTAATTGCAAACAAATAGAATTGCAAACATTCATTTTTGAGTCTTTATTTCAGTTTTTCGATTTTAGGGTTGTTATAAAACGTAAATGAAACAACAGACGATGAGCAGATAGTGTTTCACCTCTTAACAACATCAATTCACTAGGCAATTCAAGAGAAAAAAACACCAAAGTGTGCCAACAAGTTTCCCCCACTAGCAAAATGTTGTAATGTATAAACCGGATCTGAATTTCGGTTTATGACATATTGTAAATACAACAACAAATCTACCTTATCTTCTTCATTATTAATGCTAAATCAACAAGACATATAAGTGCTAGAAATTACAAAACCTTGAATAAATAGGTCGCTGAAAACAAATCTGCAAATCTGTAATAGGGAAAATTTTTGAGAGTTGGAAAATTCATATAGATGTCTAAAGATGGAAGTTCACGTACACACCATAGCCTCATTCCAAGGCTAAATCCTTACAATCAACCTACAAAGCCACATGTAGGCTCATACATGTGAAGTGCTGCACTCGATGAGTACATATGTCAAGTTTCATGGTGATGTCATACACAAACAAGGTTCCAATAGAATAATGCCATACAAGCTTGCAACTAAGGTCAAAGCAAGTATCTAGTGAAGTAAATTCATTGTGCAAATCCATCATGGATCATCTAGGGGCTGATCGGACACCATGTAACCCAAATCTCTTGAAGCATCCCCAAACATGGTGCAAAGCACCTTTGTCAGCAGTAATCCCTAAAGCTGAAAACCCAAATAGTGAATGGATGTGTAGCTAATATACACTTGTATCACACTTCATCAAAACATAGAAGATCAAAAACGAAAAGATTGTTTTCAAGTTGAAAAGTTACATGGTTTATTTTATACACCTCTTGGGAGCTAAAGAACAATTTCAATCATAGGTATTAATTTCTGTTTTGTATTTCTTTTCGGTTTATGGAATTTTTTGATCCTTTTAAGCAAGGTTTCTTGTTCAATTCCTGTTGTTTTCAAATGCATTTGGAAGAGAACAGGGAATAATCATTTCTAGTTGCTAGTTTTACATCAAATTTTAGTGATATAAAGCTCCCTATCATGTTGCACCTTTTATATAGGAAGACTCATGGAAGTTAACTATGCATGAGTTTATAGGAATAACAATGTTATATACGAATACTAATAAATTTAATGATACTTGACAATTCGAGTAACATTGCATGCAATGCAAAAAGCAAAATAATATCACATGGGATTGCCTAATTTAGAGTGCAAAAATACACCCTTTAAACTTTTGTTCATTGCAAATACAAGTACACTAGATGGCTCAGGTGCTCACACATCGGTAACAAATACATTAGTTAAAAAAACTCTTTATAGGTGTCTGTATATATGTGTGTGTGTGTTTAATAAACATCAGTTAAAAAACACCGTGTCCTCTTGCTCTGTAGATACAAAACCTACAATCTGTCCAATTTGCGTGCCTTTCAATCCATCTAGTGACCCACAACCTAACTTTTCTGTATGACTCAAGGGCCTTTACGGGGTATATCAACCACAAAGTAGAACCCATAAAACTACCCAAACCCCAGTTTGTAACATTTGATGGATTCAAAATATTGAGAGTCCCTTGGAAAATAAGTCACCTAGATTAATTGAACTAGTCAATAGAAATGTTTTTTAACAAGTTGATGAATTGAGTAACTATGATCAGAATGTTTTGTATCTAAAAAAGTATAGTATGAATAACATGCTAATTGTTTTTGTTGAATGATGCGGCATTGCAATTGAAACGAAAGCATATTATAGATTTCATAAATTCAACACCTCAATACCTGAGTTTTGGTCACAGTTTGTAACATTTGATGGATTCAAAAAAATTAGAGTCACAGTGCACAATGGAACTTACCCAATCAGTTGAACTTACCCAATTCAGCTTCAGTGTACAAAATGACTTCAAATGACACAAAGACCAGCTCAGAATTCAAACTTACCCAATCATTTGAACTTACCCAATTCAGACCTCGGGGTGCATAATGACTTCAAATGACACAAAAGATCGAGACAAAGATAGATGATTAGATTACGGGAAACAAGTAACCGAAAAACAAACCATAACCAAAAAACAAAAACATGAGTAGTCGAGCATAGAAGCCTATGGAAAATATCTTAGTAGTTGAGCATAGAAGTCTGTATAATTTGAAGTTAACATATATATCTGCGGTAGGCTGAAAATAGAAGCCGTAGCATTTGAAGTTAACATATATATCACGCAATTGCTATGCATAGAAGTTGTATTCATCATATGAAAACAATCCTTCTTTTCAATTATGAATAACAACTTGCAATTGGTGCTTTTGCAGCCTACGGGTAGTTGCATCCATGGCAAGAGTGAGTTATGTCGCTCGCACAAGGAGAAGTGGTAGAAGAGTGACCAGCACGTGCCCAATCTGCGATGCACCTCATCGGATGAATAAAGAACGGGTGATGTCAATGTCACCAATGCTCCGGAAATGTTGTTGACGATGAGCATGTGGCTAAAGGCCGATGTTGTGGCACCATCGACCACGAGCCACACGTCAACCACGGTCAAGGTGCAACTTCAACTAAAAAGATCGGTGCTATAAGAGGTTGGACAAAAGAAGAAATGTTAGCTGCAATTGACGACATAGAGTTCAATGGATATTACGTTCGGGCATCTGCAAAGAAGCATACTATTCCCCCCTTCATCAATACATTATTGGATAAATGGGGTGACTCACACCAAACGTATGGGGCCTGTTACGATTATGATCGAAGAGGAGGAGGCCGAGGTGGTTGAGTGGTGTAAAGAAATGGCCCAATTGGGGACATGGGCTAGATTTGATACAACTCAAATCTACGGTTGCTCAAATCGTCAAGGGAGGCCAAACCCATTCAAAGATGGGTTTCTTGGTAAATCATGGTGGTTTGGGTCTAAAAAAAGGCATCCAAGACCTTGTATTGCGTACAAGTCGAGGGCCTTGACAGAGACAGAGCATTAAATTTGCGCCCTACGGTTGTATGTAAGTTCTATGACACTCTTTCTAGTGCATATGATAAACATTCTTATGCTGTGCAGACCATATATGGAACCGTGATGAAAGCGAGTTTACGAGCGGGAAGGAATTGTGGCATGAGGGTAATTGTGAAAAGAGGTAGCCGAAACGTGCCAAAGATTTTTTCCTAAGATCAGGAATGGATAACCATTTTATGTTGTGTCAATGCAATTGGTGCTTCAATCCCGAGGATTTTATCTTTTCAAAGGTAAAAATCAGTTGAGAAATTATATACAAAACTATGAACTCTGGAGCATGCATGGTTTGCACATCCCCATTCATGGATGACTAAAGAGCCATTTTTAAATTGGCTTTTTCCACTTTGTTGCATACTGTGCCGGTGGTGTCTCACCTAATAACGGACACCCGTTGATATTAGATGGCCATGGAAGCCACATGGCTCTACAAACAATTGAGGAAGCATACAATTTGGGCATTGACCTTTTAACATTGCCCGCTCATACCACTCACAAATTGTAGCCACTTGATGTTAGTGTGTTTGGCCCTTTCAAAAACTATTTCGAGGTCGAACGTGCTTGCATGGATGGCAAAGAATCCGGGGGTTGAGGTCAAAAGGTTCGAGTTAGCAGAGCTTGCAAGTAAGGCTTTTAAAAGGGCTCGACACCATCAAATATCAAGGCTGGCTTTAGAAGGATAGGAATGTGGCCACTAAATTATGATGCTCTTATGCATGATACTTTGCTTGTAGCCAAGCTTTCCATGTGGATGGTCGAGAAGAAAGACGAGGAAGTGGAAGAAGAAGTAAATGAACATGATGATGTGGTTGCAAACGTGATAATATAATTTCCCTCTCTCAAGGACGGTTATATGTCGATGATGATGAGCAGAGTATCCGAAACACGGTATACTTGTCAACAAATTGATGGCAACATTGTTGAACATGCGAGTTGAGAATGCAGATTTTGTTGAAACGAAATTCTTGATATTGTTAATGCAGATTTAGTTCAAAATGAAAATGTTGATATTGTTAATGCGAGAAAATGAAATTGTCGATATTGGGCATGAAATTGAAAATGACCAATTGTCATTGCCTAGCCAAGTAAACCCACCATCATGGCTGGTAGAAAACATGATTAATTTGAACGCCCATAGTGTCTCAAGAACCAATGAGCAAAGCATGAACAAGCCTTCACAAGTGGCTGAATTGAATAGTCAAATTGTTCATTTTTTTGTGGACAATAGATCAATGGAAGAATATGGAGGACATAATGAGGCGACGAGATGAAGAAAACAATATAGTTCAATCAAGTGCCACGAATACTGAAGTGCCAAGCAGTGAAATGCAGGTGGGAGGGAGGGAGAAGTTACTTGGGCGGTTCTTAAAGCTACAAGTAGAAAGAGTGTCAATGAAAAAGAAGCAAGGAACAACCAATAGTCTTCGTTTGGGGCGAAGTTCATAGTTACTCACCTCTGAGGACTATATAAAGCTCCTTGTTGAGTTTGAAAATAAGAAAATGGAAATTCAGGAATTAAAACGAGAAAAAAAAGAAGATCAAGCCAAGAAGAAGAAGACACAAAGGGCTATTGCAACACAACGTTGAGCAGATGAAAGGCTTGAAAGAGAGAGAGCAAGGCAAGAGAAGGAGCAACAAAAAAAAATCTCAAGACAGGAAAAGGAAGCAAGGAAGGCTCAACAAATCCTTGAAAGGGAACAAGATATGTCAAACACTGCAAGATATTTACTTTGTCAAACGCTACAAGATATGGAGAGTAGGGCGTCAACAGTTATGGAGAGTAGGGCGTCAAAATTCATACTTAAGTATATTGGACTTTCATATCTTAATAGATCTCAGATTTGGACTAGAGATTTGGACTTGGACTAGAGATTTGAACTTTTGACGCCCTACTCTCAATATTGGACTAGAGATTTGGACTTTCATATCTTAATAGATCTCGGATTTCCTTAATTACTATTACTATTACTAGATCTCGAGATTTCACAACTACTATATTCAAGTTTTTTTCTTGAAGCTCACAGCTTCACTACATAGTACACATATTGCCAAAAATCATTATAAGAGTGAAGATACGAGATAAAATCCTTAAGAAATTTATTGGTTCACTGTTGCTAGAGCTCACGAGTCACAAGCGAATGCTTTCCAACGAGTTTAAAAAATATACGAGATAACACACACATGAATAGAACATAAGAGTGAACGAAAAACGAGAAAAGCATGAACAAAACAAAACTTACAAGCAAGAACAGAAATCTAAATTTATGAACAAGGAAGTGGAGAACAATACCAAAACTAAGAACATAAAATGCAACAGAGCAAAAGAACTAATAGTAGCCAAGGACTAATTGTAAAACCCATATAAATTTAAACAGGTAAGATTAAGTTGAATGGATAATTAATCCCATTCAAACAAGTAAGATTAAGTTGAATGGATAATTAATCCCATGTTTTTAGAATCAATTAAGTTGAATGGATAATTAGTCCCATGTTTCTAAAATCGATTAATTAGTCCCATGTTTTAAACGTGTAAGATTAAGTTGAATGGACAATTAGTCCCAGGTTGAATTCACAATTAGTACCATCGATTAATTAATCCCATTCAAGCATGTAAGATTAAGTTGAATGGATAATTAATCCCATGTTTTTAGAATCAATTATGTTGAATGGATAATTAGTCCCATGTTTCTAAAATCGATTAATTAGTCCCATGTTTTAAAATTGATTAATATGGGACAATTAGTCCCATATTTTTTAGAATGGATTAAGTTGAATTGAATGGACAATTAGCCCAGGGTTGAATT
Source organism: Pinus albicaulis (assembly GCA_034641835.2). NCBI lineage: Eukaryota > Viridiplantae > Streptophyta > Pinopsida > Pinales > Pinaceae > Pinus > Pinus albicaulis. The sequence continues at coordinate 713,370,611 of CM076569.1, forward strand.
CACAATTAGTACCATGTTTCAAACGATTAAGATTAAGTTGAATGGACAATTAGTCCCATGTTTCTAGAACAGCTGATTATGAATAACGAGTTAGTAGCAACAGAAAATGCAACAGAGCAAAAGAACTAATAGTAGCCAAGGACTAATTGTAAAACCCATATAAATTTAAACAGGTTAGATTAAGTTGAATGGATAATTACTCCCATTCAAACAGGTAAGATTAAGTTGAATGGATAATTAATCCCATGTTTTTAGAATCAATTAAGATGAATGGATAATTAGTCCCATGTTTCTAAAATCGATTAATTAGTCCCATGTTTTAAACGTGTAAGATTAAGTTGAATGGGCAATTAGTCCCATATTTTTAGAATGGATTAAGTTGAATTGAATCGACAATTAGTACCATGTTTCAAACGATTAAGATTAAGTTGAATGGACAATTAGTCCCATGTTTCTAGAATAGCAGTTATGAATAACAGTTATTTCAAACAATTGATTCCAAAACTGCAGCAGTTAGTGCAATAGAAACAGAGTTAAACATGTAGATTACAAATCCCGGACACGATACACTCCGATTGTCGGTGGTTCAATCACCTACTTGCCATTCTCCTTTACACCTTATTGAAAAAAGCGAAAGTTGGTAAAAAGAAACTAGCAAAAGAAAGAACGGAAAACAAAGAATTCATACCAACAATAAAAAGGTTTAACTTAGTCAAATGTGATGTGGTTTGTATTCCCAACTCACGAATCCGTAGGTTTAGCTTAGTCAAATTTGATGTGGTTTGTATTCCCAACTCACATATCGAGTAGGTTTAACTTAGTCAAATGTAACGTGTTTTTTGTCTTCCTAACTTAGAGATCAGTTATTTTTTAAAAAAGTTGGAGATCAATTAGGTTTATAAAGGTTTGTCTTCCCAACTCGGATCGGTCGAACAAAAGATAACTTTGAAATTATAAAAGAAAGAACGACATGCAGAGAACTCAAAACAAGCAATAAGAGGTTTAACTTAGTCAAATGCGATGTGGTTTGTCTTCCTAACTTAGAGATCGTTAACGGACAAAGTAGTGTCCAGTTCCTTTTACGAATCTCTAGCGACCAAGTTGATCTAGAGGTTAAGTACTTGAGACAATGCCCTCTAGCAAACGGTTCTTTTAAAATTTTTACCCCGATAACCCAAACCATCATGCAATGCTCATGAACTTCAAGAACATTTTTGGCTGCAAACATAAAATTCATTAAACAAAAAGGATATTCAAGTTTTTCTTGAAGCTCACAACTTCACTACATAGTACACATATTGCCAAAACTCATTATAAGAGTGGAGATACAGATAAAATCCTTAAGCAATTTATTGGTTCTTTGTTGCTAGAGTTCACGAGTCACAAGCGAATGCTTTCCAACGGTTTAAAAATATACGAGATAACACACACATGAACGAGAACATAAGAGTGAACGAAAAACAGAAAAAGCATGAGCAAAACAAAACTTACAAGCAAGAACATAAATCTAAATTTATGAACAAGGATGTGGAGAACAATGCCAAAGCGAGAACGAAAGAAAATGCAACAGAGCAAAAGAACTAATAGTAGCCAAGGACTAATTGTAAAACCCATATAATTTTTTTTATGAATTCAATAGATTTAGGTGGCACTTGTTCCAAATGGAAAGGATATGCGATCATGTGTATCGTCAGAGGAAAGGAGGAAAGACCAAAACATTAGCAAACCCTGAATCAACACATGAATCAAGCACAACAATGTCATAATTATTTGTTAAGCGGGGTTGATAAAAAAATCAACCACAACAATCTCATAATTTCTCAAACGGGGGAGATAAACACACCTACGCAACCCCAAGTATCTCGGCAAACATCAACGTACACAACTAATTATTTCAGCAAACATCAATGAACATACACAGATATACGACTATATCGGCTTGGCGAACATACACATACACACCCGAGTATTTCAGCAAACATACACAGATATACAAGTATCTCGGCTCGGCAAACATACATGTACACAACGAAGTATTTCACATACACAAATTTACTAGTATCTTGGAAAATATACATACAACCAAGTATTTTAGCAAACATAGAGGTATACACATGCATATCACAGAAACGAGGAAGGCACATGTGCACAGAAATCCTAGACCCTAAACTACATAGGAAGAAGAACAAATAGTGCCAAAACTAGTTCCGTTAACAAACAGGCCGAAGAAGAGCTAAATTGAACCGAAGTAGATTAGAAGTGTTCATAAACACATGTTTTCAAGTGTTGAAAAACACAACAGTGGGTTGGTAGGAATTATTTTCCCACCGGGAGGTGAAGACGCCACGCCAAATGCAGAGGAAAACGTCGATGCGGGAGCGAGCGACGACGAGCTCGAGCAGCACGGTTTGGAAATCCACTGCAAAACCCTCGAAAAATAGCATAAATTAGCCAAAATCTCTATAAAAACCCTTGAAAATGTAAGAAACACAACTTCGCAAAAAATTACCCTTGAAAAAAACCTTCGAAAATGAAAAATTACCTTAAAATCATGGTACTTCGCAAACCATGATGAGGGGGACAAAGCCGTCAACATCTCCCCACGACGATTGAGCGAGTCGAGGAGGACAATTTCACAATGGAGGAGCAAGCTATGGTGGTCGCGAGGAGCCAAACATGTCCACGACAGAGCGCAGGAGCAACATCAACGAAAGAGTGACAAACCAACAAGCCATCCGAACGACAATCGAAACCGCGAGCATTTGGTCAACAAGGGAAAGCGGACATGCACCGGCACTGGCGACACGACACGCGACCACGGGTGGAGCTCTCAGAGCAACATCCCACCCCGAACGAAATGCACAGGGGGTGAGGAACCCATGTTGCAAAACGGTCGTGTGAAACCCTAAAAAGTACGGAAGGAGCTCGAATTTAACTCCCTCACCAACCAAAACACATCAACGATCAGAGTCGACAATTGTCGTACAACGTCGCGTGGTGCTGGCGACGTGGTTTGCGGACGTGGAATGGAGGGCACCCAAGTAATGGCGTCCCTCCCCTAACTATTGTTTATAACTCACACCAAATGCATTGCATTTAATTTAAATAAATCAAAAGTACGAGAGAAATAATTACACGGACCGTACACCACGAGTACACTATTGGAAAACCGAAAAGATTAATTCATTGATCATCAACGAGAAAAAACAAAACGAGTGGATGAGAGTTATTTTACGCTGCATGCAACGACATGATGCGGCTACCTCATGTCTCGACAAACAACAACCTGTGTAAGTAATTGTTAATTAAATTTCCCAACGATATCGTATGTGGAATTTCAAAATAAAAGAAGTAAAAAATATAATTCGTGTTTATGAGATTTCTCATGGCTTATTGGAAGAAAGCTGATAGGGTATTGAGCTGAGGTGATTTAGTCAATTACCACTTTTTAAAACAAAAATATATAATATTTTTTAAAAAAGTTAAAAAATAATAAAAAATAATTTAAAGATATAAAATAAATTATATATGTGTTGAAACACAAAATTCAACATATAAATTTATATATCATATAATGTAACATATCTTAATTCAAAATATTTGGATATTTCTGTTTAATATAAAATCACATCGTTCCAAAAATTAGATTTAATTGGAAGAGAAGGGCAGCAATGAAATGTCTATTTTGGAGCCGTAGATTACACCAAATAATTTCGTAAGTGACACCAAACTAAAACTAAACTATGAAGTAATTCCGGGGAAACTACAACAGAGGAGAAACTAAAGTTGAACGCATTGGAAAGCTTAAACGTACATTATGCAAATGAAAATAAACTATCTGGAATAATCTGAATAGAGATTGGATGAAGAGGTGATGAGGGTTTCTCGTTTACTCCCCAAGAAAGCGAAGAGGAGTGTAATTACACCTGTAATTCCTAACCAAACTGCCCAGCGATGTCTCGTAGACAACCATTAGGGTAGAAAATAGTGACTTCATTAGGGTGGAATTAGGCTTTTCTATGCGCTGCACGCAACCGCCAGAAGTGTGTGCAGCACACAAATAAATAAATGCAGCTGGTCTCTTGGATTTCTTGCCCTAAGGTACTAAAATGTATGGAAAAGAAACAAGATAAAGAAAAATATAACTATGTCTTCTTTATTTAACCAATAAAGAAGCAGCAAAGAAGTAGCAAGGAAAATATTTCTCAGAACTGCAAGGACAATTCTAATTAATCCTTCTTTATTTAATCATTTTTAAATTATCCATGCAAATTTTCCTTTTATAATTATCATGTCAAACTTGGAACTAAAATTACAAAAGAAACAAAAAAAGAACTAGCAAAGAAAGTAATTCACGAATCTACATGGAGTAGAGCATTTGGGAAAGCTAGCTGCATAGACGGCCAAATGAACAGAATGTCAAAATAAGAAATAAAAAGGTTAGGGCATTTATGCAACGAAACGAAAACTGAATCGTACCTAGCAGTGAGTGTTAGGTACAGTAGTCCTTTCGTTTGATTTTTTTGCACCTCCTCCCATCGCATGTCACAAACGACATGATCGACTTTGCATGAATCTGATTCCTCATCACACATACACAGACGCCCAACCACAGACATATCAGAGCACACATAGAAATATCGGAACAGACCAGAGGTACATGACGAAGTGGGAAATTTCTGCAACCTTCGAAAGATATATGTAGGATTTTTTCAACGGATATATTGGCCTTTTTTTATTTGAATCAAAGACAAATCCCGTGTCTCGTCTCTTCCACAAATGAGGGAGAATTTAAAATTGGTCCACCCACCGTCTTAAAAATAGCAGGGCATAAAACGGTCGCATGCTTTTTCTCCTTTAATTCCGATTCATGCTTTTTTATTTTTCACTTTGTTTTAATCATTGTTTTATTTTATGATCTTTTATTGGACATTATTAGTGTTTTATTTTATGATCTCTTATTTGACATTATTTTTTTAAAATTTAGAATAATTTTCATATGACACAGGGCAGAATCGAACCAACCTAACCCAAAATTTTAAGACATTTCAATTGTCTGACTAATTAGCATAAGTTTCTTTAACGAATATATCGACCTATTTTCTTGAATAACCGTTTCACGGACAGAGATCTCTTATTTCTCCTATAAATGAGTGAAAAATTAAGAAATTAATTTTTAACTATAGTTTGTAAATTATAATTAACTATTTTGTATTACTTGTTTTTTGAAATATCTCATTTTATGGATATACGAGTTTAGATATAAATAAAATATTTCTATTTTTGTATAGAGAATTTACGCAACAATAAATAAATATATATATCTATATATATAAACGTTTCTTTTAATGTCTTTTAATCAAACATTCTATATATATAATTTTTAAATAAAATTGCATTAGTCCACCTTCACATCTTTTATATATATATATATATATATATATATATATATATATATATATAATAGCTTTAGTCTACCTTTACATCCTCTCTCTCTCTATATATAATTGGTTTAGTCCACCTTCTTTAAAAAAGCAGCCAAAAAAAAGTTTTAGTCAACTTTCTTTTAAAACACAACCAAAAAAATAAGTTTTAGTCCACCTTCTTCAAAAACGCAACTAGAAAAGAGTTAACATGCTTTTCTTTTCTTTTAATTTTAACTTATGCTTTTTGTGTCCACATTCTAAAAATAAAAAAGAAAAAAAAGTTTCCATGTAAAATTTTAATTTATGTTTTTGTGTTCATTGCATTTAAAAATAACATTTAATTTTGATTTATGTTTTTTGTTTTCAATTTATATTTACTTTGATTGACCATTATTTTTTTTTAATTTTGAAAAATAATCCAAGTTGTTTAACACAATGTAGTTGACAATTCTTTAAAACATAGATCACTTAATGATTCAACTAAAAGGCAAAGACCAATTCCCCCTAATATGTTAGTGATAATTTCTTATTGAATTGAATTGAAAAACTCACTTATTGGCTCCACCCATTAGGATTTCATCCCACAAGATATAAAGTTGAAATTTTTTTAGGAAAGGTTGATAAAGTGGATAATAGGGTAAACATGATTATGGATTCATGTAAATCATTTTTTTATTTATTATAGACAATCTCAACTAAATAAACATCAATAAAAGAAGTAATTACTACATAATTAATAATTTAAGGTAAGGGAACTCTATTTTCAAATCAAACAAATGTGATGTCAAATAAGTATCAGTGAAAAAAGTAATAATTACTTGATTAATAATTTAAGGTAAGGAGACTCTATTTTCAAATCAAACAAATATGATTCCAAATAACAATCTCGGTGTCATAAATGTATTACACGTCTAAGGTAAGGCCATGGTATATTTGAGTAGTTAGAATATACCACATGGATCAATATTAACTATGGATGTAACATGAGCTGAGAGAAAGATCAAATTAATTTCAAGCTTTTTTTAGAATGCAAAAAAATAATGTGTATTTTATTATTATTTAAATCGTATTATTATTTAAATCTTATTTTTAAATGTTATAGAGATTACATAACACGTGCATTGAACCATTTTAATATCTCACATTAAACTTGTATTTACTATTATTGTTAATATATTTTTAATTATATGTCAATATTTATTTATTTTAAAATATTTAACTCAAAACTCACATTTGATATTTTATTCTATACAACATTAAAGTCTGTTATTTTAGCATGTTTATATATAGAAATATATATGAAGTTGATATATTTTTGAAAAGTATAAAGTTTAAATATCTTACTCATATATGTTTTATGAAATTATATTAGATCATATGGACAACTAATTAAATATGCATAGCATATTTTTTCTTTTCTTTTCTATTATAGCACATATTATTTTTATACTCATAGAATATTTTATTTTAAAATAGACAAACATACTTACACATAGCCTTCACAGTGGGCTTTAGAATGAGCCTATCCCATCAATCATTCAATGAGTACCTTTTAAAATTGATCAGGTATGAGAAATCCTTTAGATGGAATGATTTTCTTAAGTTTTATAATAATAATAAAAATTCCATGCAATATTTTCATATAGGGATGTAAGAGTTTTTGAAATGGTTCTTAATCTTAAATATTAATATGAAGGTGTATCCATGTAAGAAACACTTCAATTTATAAAGAAAAGTTAAAGTAAATAACAATGAGAAGAGAATATTATTCAAGAGTCGAAAAATAAATCCACCTTGTGTCTAATATGAGTGGTGATAGAAAAAAAAATCCATTAAAAACACACTTGATATTTTGAAGTGTAGAAAAATGAGTACACAAGTAATATTTAAAGACTTTAATGATATAGAAAATGATCCTCAAGAAAAAAAAATATGATGAAGGGTATCTCATTCATTTTTGTAATGTTGTTAGGTGACATGATTGTCTAACTTATGATAAGAGAGTTAGATCTAAAACACGTTAGATTTAAAGGGAGTTAAGTGACATTACTATCTAAATAATCATAAGAAGTTTGAATCACTATTAATAGAATCTGATTTGTCAATTAAGTATGTTAGTTTGGAAATTGTGCATATTCTCTTTTACTATCAACATTTAATTTTAAGTTTAATATTTGTATAATCATGAGAATATATTGACTCAATTCATCTATGCATAAAATAGTTTTTTCACATGTTAGATCATAATCCGATTATAGATGAATAAAATATATGATTTTTTTAATCCTATTTCTATTCACAACTAATATTAATGTTGTTGTCTTGTCACATGCATAAACTATTATTTTATTATCTTTCATTTCACATTATTAGTGTTTTATTTTATGATCTTTCATTTGACATTATTTTTTTGAAGTTAAAATAATTTTCATATGACCTAGGTGGAATCGAACCAACCGAACCCAAAATTTTAAGACATTAGAAATGGAATTGTCACCTTTGGTTAGCATAAGTTTCTCTAACGGATATACCAACCTATTTTTTTAATAATCGTTTCACATACATATCTCTTATTTTTTCTTTAATGGATATATCGAACTATTTTTTTGAATAACTGTTTCATAGACATTTCTCCAACTTCTACTATAAATGAGTGAAAAATTAGGAAATTACTTTTCAAGTATAGTTTGTAAGTTATAGCTAACTATGTAATTTTTATTTTAACGTTTTTAATTGAAAATTTTATATATATATATATATATATATATATATATATATATATATTTTTAAAATGGATATATTGAATAACTGTTTTTGAAATCTTAAAATTGGTTTAGTTCATTTTTTTTAAAAGGGCAGCAAAAAAAAGTTAACATGTTGTTGCTTTATTTTTTTTGGATTTATGCTTTTTGTGTCTACATCTTAAAAAAACAAAAAAGTTTTGGTTGATAAGGCTGCCTGTTGTGCGTTCGTGCTCTAGCCGATGTCGTGCTTTCACAGTTGCAACATCGAACAACCAACAACTAGATGAATATTAAATTTGTATTTTGCCTCTCTCATAAGCTCTTTGGGAACCCAGCGAACTAGACCAGCCGCCACAAAGTTTGTTAAAAAGCTGAAATCCATTCCAGAGATCTCCCTACCTCCATCGGTGCCAAGGAAAGCCGAAATCTCTCTGGCGGAAAAAGGACTAGTTGGTAAATTTATAGGATTATGGCCCTCACCCAAAACAGTGCATAAATGGGTTGAGAGGAACTGGATCCAGTTTATACAAGGTAAAATTGCCATAATATTTTTTGGTGAGGGATGTCACTACCTTTTCATTTTGAGACTAAAAAGTGATTGAGATCTTATATACTGAAGTGAGCCTCACTTCATGGACACGAGGGGTTTGTAGCTTAGCAGGTAGGAATCTGGATTTTTGATCTAGAACTAGATGTTCCCGGTGCGGTACACGAGTATGGGTAAGATTGTCGCACCTCCCTCTACACTAGTGGAGTGATGACTCAGTTCATGCAATAGGAAATGGAGTGGGAAAATACATCGACAAAAGTGAACCCAAAGACAACATGCAGGCATGCGTATGAATTTGTGTTGAGGTGGATCTATTAAAGGGCCTCTCGGAAGCGGTCAAAATCAAGGTGGATGTTGATCGTGTTAGCCCCCTATTAAATTTTGACAAGTAAATAGGGGGTCAAACTGTCTCTAAACTTTGGAGGTATGCTTTCCCTCTAAATTCACATCATCCTTGAAAGCCTTTTCAGGTCCTCTGCCCTTTAATTATTTTCCTCTTCGATTTCTTAAGTCAATAAGCTTCATTGATTGTGAAAAATTATGCCCCAAGAGGCCTTCATTTTCCCCTTGTGCCCTTGCAGATTTCTCCATTTCATCCCCTCTTCCTCTTTTTCCTAACCTCCCTTTTTACCCCAAAATCCCTCCCCCTAATCCTTCTGACCCATCCAAAAATCCCCTTTAAACCATACTCACACCCTTGTTTGGTTTAAAAAACCCCTCATTCCACTTATTGTTACTCTTTCCTAACCCCAAATTGCATTAAAAAGGGCTGAAAACCCACATTTGAAAATATATAAGGTTTAGCACCTCATGACTAACCCCTCAACCTTTTGCTCCACGGAACTCGGGCGCTAGACCAAGCGCTAGCACTGAGATCTCCATCCAACGATCATCGCACCTCGAAGATACGCGGGATTTAACCCAAGTGCTCATCTGCACCCCGGCCGCCAATCCATCGCCCTCCGACACGTCTTTAGCCGTCTATCTCCTCTTGATATCGGATGGTTCGAATTGGTTGCCTCCGCACCATCGACACGTGTCCTCCGCCCCGTGACCATTCCACATGTTTGTCATTCGTTAGTCAAATTTCAATGTTTACGTTAAAAACCTCCACGAGTCCATCCTCCATCATTTCACTGTGTTTTAATCACCACCCTGCATTGTTTGATAATTTTTCCATGTCTACGCAACCATTTTCATTGATCCTACCACGTCCATCATCCCCATGCCTGGTTTTCCTAACGAGTTTGCGGGTTTTGCAGGGTTACAGCGGCGGAAAACTGCCATGACTTACAGTCTCTATTACTGTAATAGAGAGCGCATAAAAGGACCATTTTTTAGAGGGCTTTGTGATTATGGAGAAAGGCACTGGGATGGTATGTCGACAAGACTTCCATTAAAGAAGCGAGGGTTAAAATCTGTCAAACCCTCCCGAGTCATTCAAAGCACAGATTGCGCAGTTGGAGATATTAATGGAGCAGCGGAGAAATATCAGTGAATGATCAAGGAATTCAAAGTTCACCATTGAAGAACTTAAACCGTAATTCAGGGTTTAGAAGGAAGAGGGTACCATTCACAGAAAACAATACCTTAAAGCTTTCTTTTCAGCACCATTTTCTTTCAGGAAAGGACGGAATGTCTCTGTGATTTTAATTCTTTGCCGTGTTCCTGAACAGACTTCTACCCAGTGAATTTATTTCAGTAAGCGAGGGGCGATGAGAGTACATACAGCGCATACGAGTCATCCGAAATATGGGCATGCACGTTTTCCCGCCATGTTGTCTTAATGAGGCAAATTAAATTTTCATCACCTACTCCCTTTTCGAGCTTTCTTTTTTCTCCTATAAAGCTCCCAAAGAACGGATGATTTAGAGTTCCAGATTTTATCGAGAAAATTATCTTGTGAAAGGATTTTTTGTATACATTTTGTGAACTCTTGTATGAAGGCTCGAAACACGTAGGGTCTCGGTGAGGAGGAGGTCCGATCTATTAAGAGGATTCTGGTCTTTGGTATTTCACAGTTTGTAACTTTCTCTATATGTGTTACTTTAATAGATCATTTCATTTCATCCAACTTTCTCGTATCATGTTTCGGAATGCGAGTGGCTCACTTTGATTTTTGGTATGGATTTATAGAAGTTGATACCCATGCTCGTATTGTTCAAGCACTTTAAATATGGCTCCGGAATGATATATTGTTTCACTATTCACTCAAACCATACTTCCGTTATATTAGTTTCTTTGAGAGGTTATTTTTTAAAACGCTATTGTCATGTATGGATTCTTAAATTGGCAAGCCCCATTACATGGTGATATTGTGTATCCGGATATCGACTCATTGACAAATAGTATCCTCTCAATCTTTCATTCACAGACAAACACCTTCGATAATCTATTTGTGTGAGGTATTTACGATTTCACCCTCTTTACGGTAAGTTGTCTCTGAATTGTTTGTTGCTTTTATATTAGATTTTTTCACATTTCTCCGAGTACTCTCTTCTCGTGACGGTTTCGAGGGTCTTGGTCCCATTCAAAATTAACATTCCCTCTGTTTTCAGGGGAGATAGCATGAGAGCCTTTTTATTGATAAATTCCTCTGCTATACATTATGCTCCTTGCTATATATAAGATGTCCTAGGCACTTTGGTCTTTCAAAACTCAAGGTTGTCTCTAGGAACTACAACGAGTGGACAAGCTCGGATCCACATTCAATAATTGGACTATGAACAAATCCCGTTCAAATGTAAGGTATGTCGGGAATACGGTCATTTCGCCAATAGATGTAGTAAAAGAGAGAACCTAAAAAAAACATTAGGAAAAACATCAGATTCAAAAATGCAAATAATAAAAAATGAATCTAGGACTCCTCTCATCCTCCTTCTCCGCTAGGATCTCCCCTCCCCTCTCAACCAACCTCCCTCATGGGGACAAATCCTTTTGACATCCTCTCATCTTCTCTCATCCCATCTGACTTGATCATCACCTCCTCCCCCATTCACACCCTCCTCTCATATCCCATTCCTACCCCTCTTGGTTCCCCTCCTCAACCGGACAAGCCTCTCCTCCCAAATTCGGACCGAGTCCTCACAAGAAACCAAACAAAAGAAACCCCTCAAAATATTGAGAATACAAAAAAATTTGGAAGGATATTGAACAAAGAAATAAGAGATGAAGAAGGAGCCAAAGATATCTCATTGGGAACACAACATGGATTGGAGAATTTTCTAGAAAAAGGACCAAAGAATAAAGAAAAATTACATCAAGCAAACAAAGGGAGGGATCCTAAAACAACCCCAAATAATAAATAATGATAGTTGTCTCTTGGAATTGTAGAGGGTTGGGTCACCCCTCCAAAATTAACTTTTTAAAAGACCTGATAAAAAGTGAAAAACCTGACATCCTCTTAATTCAAGAGACAAATCTTAGTCAAGAAATTGATGTGATCAGAAAAATCTAGGATCTATGAAGGATAAGCAATATCAACTACTGGAGCTTGAAGAGGAATAAGAACTATATGGAAAAAAGTGAAATGGAAACTGCAATAGCACACGAAGATAGACCACTGGATAAACACTAAACTGGAGAATGTTGAAACTCACAGGATAGTCAGCATCTACAACATATACTCCCCCAACCATTATAAGGACAAGGAAATATGCTTTGGAAACCTTAAAAAATAGCATTGGGGACGAGCAAGAAGATAACCTTCATGTTGGCGGAGATCTAAAGTTAGCCTAGCCTACTAACCCACTCTAAGTTAGCCCTAAGCTAGCTTACTCTACTCTAACATGTTCTAGCCTACCCTAGTCTAGCCTATATTATTCTACTCTAAATCTATATAGCCTAGCCTAGCCTACTCTAGCTTACTCTATCCTAGCATAGCATACTCTAACCTAGTATACTATAGTCTAAACTACTCTAGGCTAGCCTAACTCAGCCTACTCTACTCTCAGCCTACTAGTCTAATCAAGCTCATGCTAACCTACTTTATCCTACTCTAGTATAGCTTAGCTCTAGTCCAGCTTACCCTCACCTACTCTATCTTTACCTCCTAGCTCTATGCGTACCCCTAACATGGGCTAGCCTCTCGTTTCCTAGCCTTTCACGGCATTACCTTGCCTTGCCTAGCCTACTTTACCCTACTCTAGCCTATCCTATTCTACTTTATCCTACTCCTATCCTAATCTAACCTAGCTTAATGTAGCCTAATTTACTCCAACCTATCCTCCTACTATATTGAAAGCTCTAGCCTTACTGCGGCTAACTTAGTCTAGCCCTAGCCTAGACTACTTTATCCTATACTATCCTAGCCAAATCTCTCTTAATCTAGCCTAGTCTACTATAATATAGCCTAGCTTACTCTCCCCCTAACTTAGCCTAGCCTAGCTCGACCTACTCTAGGCTACTACGGGACTATCCCAACCAACTCTATCTTACTCTATCCCTAACCTAACATATTGTATCCTAGTTTATCCTAGCCTTCTCGAGCATACTCTATCCCTGATCCTAGCCTCACTGCGGCCCTAACCCTAACCTAACCCTAAGTTAGCCTCAATCTTGCGTAGCTTTGCCTAGCTCTATCCTTTTTTACCTATCCTTCTATAGCCTAGCCTACACTAACTCTGGCCTATTCTATAGTATTACCTACTCTTGTGTAGCATAGCTTAGCCTACTATACTCTAGACTACTAGGATACTTTTAGTCTTGCCTAGCCTACTTTGGCATCGCGTGGCCTAAACCCTACCTTAGCATGTTCTATCTTATTCTAGCTCAAATTAACCCTAATCTGAGGCCATTCTAGCTTAGCCTACACTACTTTATAATACTAGGCTACTCTAGACTAGCCCACCTTACTTTAGCCTCTCTTATCCCTAGCCTCAGCCTCATCCTAGCATGTTTATCCTATCTCTACCCTATTCTACTCTAACCTACTAGCCTAATCTAGCCTAGCATAACTTACTTTAGCCTAGACGAGTTCTAGCCTATCCTATTCTACTCCAAATTACTCTAGCCTACTGTTCCCCACTCTATCCCTACTCTAACCTAGCTTAGTATACTCTAGCTTATCGTATTAGAGTCTAACCTACTCTAGCCTCCCCTAACTTAGCCTATTCTACTCTAACCTTGCCTAGCTTAGCTTACTCTACGCTAGCCGACAAGGCTACTCCATCCTAGCCTATCCAAGTTGAAATTGTTTTAGGAAAGGTTGATAAAGTGGATGATAGGGTAAACATGATTATGGATCAATGAAAATACCATCTCATCTAAATAAACATAAAAAAAAGAAGTAGTTACTACATGATTAATAATTTAAGGTAAGGGAACTTTATTTTCAAATCAAACAAATGTGATGTCAAATAAATCTCAACTAAATAAATATCAATGAAAGAAAGTAACTATTACTTGATTAATAATTTAAGGTAAGGAGACTCTATTTTCAAATTAAACAAATTTGATGCCAAATAACAATCTTGGTGTCATAAATGTATTACATCTAAAAGATAAGACTATGGTATATATGAGCGATTAGAATATACAAACATGGATCCATGTTAAGCATGGATGTAACATGAGCTGAGAGAAGGATCAAATTTATTTAAGTTCAAACTTATTTTTAGAGTGCAAAAAAATAATATGTATTTTATTATTATTTAAATCGTATTTTTAAATGTTATAGGGATTACATAACACATGCATTGAGACATTTTATTAGCTCACATTAAACTTGTATTTACTATTCTTATTAATATATTTTTAATTATATGTCGAATTGAACATATTTTGGTTGATAAGGCTGCCTGTTGTGCATTCGTTCCCTAGCCGATGTCGTGCTTTCACAGTTGCAACATCGAACAACCAACAACCAGATGAAGATTCAACTGTTTTTACCTCTCTCATAAGCTCTTTGGGAACCCAACATACTAGACCAACTACCACAAAGTTTGTTAAAAAGTTGAAATCCATTCCAGAAATCTCCCTACCTTCATTGGTGCCAAGGAAAGCCGAAATCTCTCTTGCGGAAAAAGGACTAGTTGGTCAATTTATAGGATTATGGCCCTCACCCAAAATAGTGCAGAAATGTGTTGAGAGGAACTAGATCCAGTTTATACAAGGGAAAATCGCCATAATATTTTGTGGCCGGGGATGTTATACCTTTCATTTTGAGACTAAAAGTGATTGAGATCTTATATTCCAAAGCGAGCCTTACTTCATGGACACAAGGGGTTTGTACCTTAACCGATGGACTCTAGATTTTCATCCAGAACTAGATTTTCCCAGTGAAGTACCAGTATGGGTAAGATTTCCGCACCTCCCTCTACACTGGTGGAGTGATGACTCAGTTCGTGCAAGAGGAAATGGAGTGGGCAAATACATCAACAAAATTGAACCCAAAGACAACATCCAGGCATGCACATGAATCTTTTTTGAGGTGGATCTAGGAAAGGGCCTCTTGGAAGCGGTAAAAATCAAGGTGGAATGCTCTAAACTGTCTCTAAACTTTCGAGGAATGCTTTCCCTCTGAATTCACATCATCCTTGAAAGCCTCTTCAGGTCCTCTGCCCTTTAATTATTTCCCTCTGTTATTCTTAAGTCAATAAGCCTCATTGATTGTGAAAAATTGTGCCCCAAGAGGCCTTCATTTTCCCCTGCAGATTTCTCAATTTCATCCCCTCTTCGTCTTTTTCATAACCTCCCTTTTTACCCCAAAATCCCTCCCCCTAATCCTTCTAAACCATCCCAAAATCCCCTTTAAACCATAATCACACCCTTGTTTGGTTTAAAAAAACCCCTCGTTCCCCTTATTGTTACTCTTTCCCAGCCCCAAATTGCATTAAAAGGGGCCGAAAACCCACATCTGAAAATATATAAGGTTTAGCACCTTTCGGCCCTAGCCCCTCAACCTTTTGCTCCATGTAACTTGTGGGCTAGACCAAGCGCTAGCCTGGAGAGCGCTTATCCCAGGCGGATATCGAGCGCATTATTATCCGTCGATCTGTATAGATCGGACGACCTTCAGTGATCAGCGTCGTGCCCGTGGCCCAACCCGTTTACCTCTCTGATCGCCTATCCACCGCTCGATCAATCTGTAAATCAACGGTCAGCAGCTCACCTACCCTTTTGGTCCCCGCGCCCAAAAGCACTTTTCAAAAACCGGTGGTATCCATCGCACTGCCTTTGGAGGGCGGGCGGTATTTTCCATTTCGGAGCGATTCCACTCATCGCACGACACGTGGCTCCGTCACTATTTCAAAACCGCCACCCCATCGTGCGTTATTGTTCGAAATTTGACCCAGCACGATATTCATATCAACCGTCCAATCTGGGGCTCTCCATCCAACAATCATCGCACCCCGAAGATGCACAGGATTTAACCCAAGGTATCTGTACCGCTGGCTCGCCAATCCGTCGCCCTCTGACGCGTCTTCAGCCGTCGATCTCCTCCTCAGATCGAACGGTCTAGATTTCTTGCCTCCCCACCATCGACATGTGTCCTCCACCCCGTCACCGTTCCACATGTTTGTCGTATTTTTCCTCTGCCATTATACATTTCATTCATTAGTAAAATTTCAATGTTTACGTTAAAAACCTCCACCAGTCCATCCTCCATCATTTCGCTGTGTTTTAATCGCCACCCTGCATTGTTCCATCATTTCGCCATGTCCACACAACCATTTTCATTGATCCCGCCACGTCCATCATCCAGATACCTGGTTTTCCTAACGAGTTTGTGGATTTTGCAGGGTTACAGCGGCGGAATCGCCATGACTTACAGTCTCTATTACTGTAATAGAAAGCGCATCAAAGGGCCATTTTTCAGAGGCTATGATTATGGAGAAAGGCCTGAGAAGGTATGTCGACAAGACTTCCATTAAAGAATCAGGGTTAAAATCTGTCAAACCCTCCCGAGTCATTCAAAGCACAGATTGTGCAGATGGAGATATTAATGGAGCAGCGGAGAAATATCAGTGAATTATCGAGGATTTCAACATTCGGCATTGAAGAAATTAAACCATAATTCAGGGTTTAGAAGGTAGAGGGTACCATTCACAGAAAAAAATACCTTAAAGCTTTCTTTTCAGCACCATTTTCTTTTAGGAAAGGAATGAATGTCTATGTTATTTTACTTCTTTGACGTCTTCTTGAAGAGACTTCTACCCAGTGCATTTATTTCGATAGCAGGTGAGCAAAGTACATACGACTACTACGTAGTCATCCAGACAATATGGGCATGCACATTTCCACCATCTTGTCTTTATGAGGAAAATTAAATGTTCATCACCTAGTCCCTTTTCAGGCTTTATTTTTCTCCTATAAAGCTCCCGAAGAACAGATGATTTAGGGTTCCATATTTTATCAGAAAATTATGCAGTGAAAGGATTTTTTGTATACATTTTGTGAAATCTTGTATGAAGGCTCAAAGCCCGTAGGGTCTCAGTGAAGAGGAGTTCGATCTGTTAAGAGGATTCTGGTCTTTCGTATTTCACATTTTGTAACTTTCTCCTATATGTGTTACTTTAATAGATCATTTCATTTCATCCATTTTTCTCGTATCATGTTTCTGGAATGCGAGTGGCTCATCGATTTTGGTATGGATTTATCCTAGTTGATACCCATGCTCGTATTGGTCAAGCGCTTTAAATATGGCTAAGGCATGATATACTGTTTCACTATTCACTCAAACCATACTTCTGTTATATTAGTTTCTTTGGGAGGTTATTTTTAAAATGCTATTGTCATGTATGGATTCTTAAATTGGTCACCCCATTACATGGTGATATTGTATATCTGGATATCATCTCATTGACAACTAGTATCCTCTCCATCTTTCATTCACAGCAAACACCTTCTGATAATTTATTTCTGTGAGGTATTTATGAACTGACCCTCTTTGCAGTAAGATGTCTCTGAATTGTCTGTTGCTTTTATATTAGATTTTTTTTCACATTGCCTCTGCAGTACTCCCTTCTCGTGTCGCTTTCTGAGGGTTCTTGGTCCCATTCAAAATTAACATTCCCCTGTTTTTCGTGAGATAGCATGAGAGCCTTTTATTGATAACTTCCTCTCGTTATACATTATGCTCCTTGCTATATATAAGATGTCCTAGGCACCTGGTCTTTCACAACTCAAGGTTGTCTCTAGGAACTACAACAGTGGACAACTGGATCCACATTCAATAGCTGGACTATGAACAAATCCCCTTCAAATGTAAGGTATGTCAGGAATACGGTCATTTCGCCAATAGATGTAGTAAAAGAGAGGAACCTGAAAAAAAAATTGAATAAACATCAGATTCAAAATGAAAATAAGTAAAAATGAAAAATACTGCATCTAAACCCGCCTCTGGCTATCATCCTCCTCCTCTGCTAGGATCTCTCCTCCCCTCTCAACCAACCTCCCTCATGGGGACAAATTCTTTTGACATCCTCTCATGTGCTCTCATCCCATCTTACTTGATCATCACCTCCTCCCCAATTCACACCCTCCTCTCATCTCCCATTCCTACCCCTCTTGGTTCCCCTCCTCAGCCAGACAAGCCTCTCCTCCTAAATTCAGACCGAATCCTCACAAGAAACCAAACAAAAGAAACCCCTCAAAATATTGATAATACAAAAAAATTTGGAAGGAGATTGAACAAAGAAATAAGAGATGAAGAAGCAGCCAAAGATATCTCATTGGTACCACAATAGGGATAGGAGAATTTTCTAGAAAAAGGACCAAAGAATAAAGAAAAGGTACAACAAGCAAACAAAGGGAGCGGTCCTACAACAAACCCAAATAATAAATAATGATAATTGTCTCTTGGAATTGTAGAGGGTTGGGTCACCCCTCCAAAATTAACTTTTTTAAAAGACACGATAAAAAAGTGAAAAACCCCGACATCCTCTTAATTCAAGAGACAAAGCTAAGTAGTCAAGAAATTGATGTGATCTGTAAAAATCTAGGATCTATGAAGGATAAGCAATATCAGCCACCGGAGCTTCAGGAGGAATAAGCACTATATGGAAAAAAGGGAAATGGGAAACTGCAGCAGCACATGAAGATAGACCACCGGATAAACGACTAAACCTGGAGAATGTTGAAACTCACGAGATAGTCACCATCTACAACATATAGGATGATTGACTCAAGAAGATAACCTTCTTGTTGGGGGAAATCTAAAGTTAGCCTAGCCTACTAACCCACTCTAAGTTAGCCTAAGCTAGCTTACACTACTCTAGCATGTTCTAGCCTAGCCTAATCTAGCCTATATTATTCTACTCTAACCTACTATAGCCTAGCCTAGCCTACTCTAGCCTATATTATTCTACTCTAACCTACTATAGCCTAGCCTAGCCTACTCTAGCCTACTCTATCCAAGCATAGCATACTCCAACCTAGTATACTATAGTCTAAACTACTCTAGGCTAGCCTAACTTAGCCTACTCTACTCTAGCCTACTAGTCTAATCAAGCTCATGCTAACCTACTTTATCCTACTCTAGTATAGCTTAGCCTAGCCTAGCCTACCCTCACCTACACTACTTTATCCTAGTCTAGCCTTGCCTACCCTAACATTGGCTAGCCTACTATTTCCTAGCCTTTCTCGGCATTACCTTGCCTTGCTCAGCCTACTTCTACCTTTACCTCTAGCTCTAGCCTACTCTAGCCTATCCTATTCTACTTTATCCTACTCTATCCTAATTCTAACCCTAGCATCATTGTAGCCTAATTTACTCCAACCTATCCTCCCACTACAATGTAGCCTAGCCTACTTTCGGCCCTAACTTAGCCTAGCCTAGCCTCAGACTTCTTTATCCCTATACTATCCTAGCCAAATCTTCTCTTACTCTAGCTCTAGTCTACTATAATATAGCCCTAGCTTACTCTCCCCTAACTTAGCTCAGCCTAGCTCACGCCTACTCTCAGGCTACTCTGGACTATCCCAACCAACTCTATCTTACTCTGAGACTAACCTAACATATTGTATCCCTAGTTTATCCCAGCCTACTCGAGCACTACCTCTATCCCATCCCAGCTCACTCTGCCTAACCCATCTAGCCTAAGTTAGCCTATCTCTTGCGTAGCCTTGCCTAGCCTATCCTTTTTTACCTATCCTTCTGCAGCCTAGCCTACACGAACCTGGCCTATTCTAGTATTACCTACTCTTGTGTAGCACAGCTTAGTCTCACTATACTCTAGACTACTAGGATACTTTAGTCTAGCCTAGCCTACTTTGGCATCGCGTGGCCCAACCTACCTTAGCATGTTCTATCCTATTCTAGCTCAAATTAACCTAATCTAGGCTGGTCTAGCTTAGCCCTACACTACTTTATAGTGCTAGGCTACTCTAGACTAGCCCACCCTTACTTTAGCCTATCCCATCCCAGCCTCAGCCTATCCTAGCATGCTTTTATCCTATCCTACCCTAGTCTCACTCTAACCTACTAGCCCTAATCTAGCCTAGCATAACCTACTTTAGCCTAGACCCGAGTCTAGCCTCATCCTATTCTACTCCAAATTACTCTAGCCTCGCCTAACCCACTCTATCCTACTCCAACCCAGATTAGTATACTCTAGCTTATCGTATTAGAGTCTCAACCTACTCTAGCCTTGCCCTAACTTAGCCTATTCTACTCTCAACCTCGCCTAGCTTAGCTTACTCTATGCTAGCCGACAAGGCTACTCCATCCCTAGCCTATCATACTTTAGCGCTACCCCTAGGCTAGCGCTACTCTGATCCCATACCTACGCCTACCCTCCTACTCTAGCCCCCTACTAACTCTACTTAGCCCAGTCTAGCCTACTCTATCCTAGCCATTTATATCCTATCATATGATATTCTACTCTAACCTAATCTAGCCTACCCTACCCTACTTTATCCCTACACTATGTCTAAGCTATTCTAGCTTATCCTATTGTAGCCCATCCTATTCTAGTCTAACCCTACTGTATCCCTAGCCTACCTTACTCCCTACTCTACTCTACCCTACTAGGATACCCTAGCCTCAGCCTAGCATAACCCTAGCTTAGTCTATCCTACTTTGGCCTACATTAGCCTACTCTAGCCTCAGCCTATTCTAGTCTAACTCTGCTTTAACCCAGCCTCAGCTTAGCTTACACTACTCTAGCCTCAGCCTAGCCTACTCGCGCTACCCTAGCCTAGCCTCAAGTTAACCTACTCTATCCTATCTTACCCTCATCCCTAACCTACATTTATCCTAGTCTAACCCGCTTTAACCTAGCTCTAGCTTAGCTTACTCTACTCTAGCCTAGCCTCAGCCTACTCTACGCTACCTTAGCCTAGCCTAACTTAACCTACTCTATCCTATCTCACCCCTATCCTAACTTACCTATATCCTAGCCCAGCCTAGCCTACTCTAGCCTACACTGGCCTAGCCTATCTACCCTATTTTACTCTAAACCCTACTCTATCCTATCTTACCCTATCCCTACGCCTAGCTACCTCATCCTAGCCTAGCCAACACTACTCTAGCCTAATCTAGCATAGCCTATCATACCCTATTTTACTCTAACCTACTATAGCCTAGTGTAGACTACTCTATCCTACTCTAGTCTAACGTACTCTACCTTAGCCTACTCTAGCCTAGCCTATTCTAGTCTAGCCAACTCTAGACTAACCTAGCTTACGATACTCTACTCTATCCTAACCTTTCCTATCGTAGCCTAGCCTGCCTTAGCCTACTCTATCATATCCTATCCTAGACTATCCTATCCTATTCTATCCTACTCTACTCTAGCCTTTTCCCCTACCCTACCCCTACTCTACCCTAGCTTAGCTTATCCTACTCTGCTCTAGCCCAGCTACGCTCTGCCTCTAGCCTACCACCTATTCTATCATCTCCCAGTGTAGCCCTATCCCACACTACCCTACTCAGCCCTAGCCTAGCTTATTCTAGCCTAACATAGCCTACTATACCCTAGCTTAGCCTACTCTACCATAACTTAGCTTAGCCTACTCTAGTCCACTAGTTTACTCTAGCCTAGCTAAACCGAGTCTACTTTAGCCTAACCTAGCCTAGCATTACTTAGCCTACTCTAGCCTACTCTAGCCTAGCCTAGCTTAGCTTACTATACTCTAGCCTACTAGACTACTCTAGTCTAGCCTAGCCTACTTTAGCCTACCCTAGCCTAGCCTACCTTTGCCTACTCTATTCTAAGCTAATCTAGCCTAATAAATTTATAAGAATATATATATATATATATATATAATTGAGACAATTAATAAAACAAGTATTCAAAGTGAATGTTAAAAAACATTTACATAGAATTTAATTTTATAATATATATTTAAATGTAAAAACATTGTGATTTTAATAAAAAATATATTCAAAATAGGTAAAAGCACAATTGGAGATCTTTTAATAAAGCCATTTAATACAAAACCACAACGTTCGTTCAAGAGACTAGATTTAGTTATAAGGAGGGGTAGCCGCGAAAAAATGGATTTTGAGGCCACAGATTAGACTAACTATTGTTTATAACTCACACCAAATGCATTGCATTTAATTTAAATAAATCAAAAGTATACAGAAATAATTACACGGACCGTACACCACAGTACACTATTGGAAAACCGAAAGATTAATTCATTGATCATCAACAGAAAAACAAAAACGGGTGGATGAGAGTATGCTGCATGCAAGGACATGATGCAGCTACCTCATGTCCCGGCAAACAACAACCTCTGTAAGTAATTGTTACTTAAATTGCCCAACGATATCGTATGTGGAATTTCAAAATAAAAGAAGTAAAAAATATAATTCGTGTTTATGAGATTTCTCTGGCTTATTGGAAGAAACTGAATAGGGTATTGAACTGAGGTGATTTAGTCAATTACTACTTTTAAAACTAAAATATATAATATTTTTAAAAAGTTAAAAATAATAAAAATAATTTAAAGATATAAAATAAATTATATATGTGTTGAAACACAAAATTCAACATATAAATTTATATATCATATAATGTAACATCTCTTAATTCAAAATATTTGGATATTGCCGTTTAATATAAAATCACATCGTTCCAAAAATTAGATTTAATTGGAAGAGAAGGGCAGCAATGAAATGTCTATTTTGGAGCCGTAGATTACACCAAATAATTTTATAAGTGACACCAAACTAAAACTAAACTATGAAGTAATTCCGCGGAAACTACAACAGAGGAGAAACTAAAGTTGAACGCATTGGAAAGCTTAAACGTACATTATGACTATCTGGAATAATCTGAATAGAGATTGGATGAACAGGTGATGAGGGTTTCTCGTATACTCCCCAAGAAAGCGAAGAGGAGAGTAATTACACCTGAAAATGGAATTAAGTAATTCCTAACCAAACTGCCCAGCGATGTCTCGTAGACAAACATTAGGGTAGAAAATAGTGACTTCATTAGGGTGGAATTAGGCTTCTCTATGTGCTGCACGCAACCGCCAGAAATGTGTGCACACAAATAAATAAATGCAGCTGGTCGCTTGGATTTCTTGCCCTAAGTTACTAAGATGTATGGAAAAGCAACAAGAAGCAGCAAAGAAGTAGCAAAGAAAATATTTCTCGGAACTGCAATTAAAATGACAAGGAACTGCAATTCTCGGAACTGCTTTCTTTATTTAATCATTTTTAAATTATCTATGAAATTTTCCTTTTATAATTATCATGTCAAACCTCGAACTAAAATTACAAAAAGAGCTAGCAAAGAAAGTAATTCACGAATCTACCTTGAGTAACAGAATGAACAAAATGAACGGCATTTATGCAACGAAACGAAAACTGAATCGTACCTAGCAGTAGGTACGAGTAGTGCTTTCGTTTGACTGTTTTGCACCTCCTCCCATCGCGTGTCACAAACGACATGATCGACTTTGCACAAACACAGACGCCCAACCACAGACATATCAGAGCACATGACGAAGTGGGAAATTTCTGCAACCTTCGAAAGATATATGTAGGATGTTTTCAACGGATATATTGGCCTTTTTTATTTGAATCGGAGAATTTAAAATTGGTCAACCCCACCGTCCTAAAAATAGCAGGCATAAAACGGTCGCATTCTTTTTCTCCTTTAATTTAGATTCATGCTTTTTGTTTTTCACTTTGTTTTAACCAGTGTTTTATTTTATGATCTTTCATTGGACATTATTAGTGTTTTATTTTATGATCCTTCATTGGACATTATTAGTGTTTTATTTTATGATCTCTTATTTGACATTATTTTTTTAAAAGTTAGAATAATTTTCATATGACCTGGGCAGAATCGAACCAATTTAACTCAAAATTTTAAGACATTTCAATTGTGAGACTGATTAGCATAAGTTTCTTTAACGGATATATCGACATATTTTCTTGAATAACCGTCTCACAGACAGAGCTCTTATTTCTCCTATAAATGAGTGAAAAATTAAGAAATTAATTTTTAACTATAGTTTGTAAATTATAATTAACTATTTTGTATTACTTGTTTTTGAAATAGCTCATTTTATGGGTATACAGGTTTAGATATTAATAAAATATTTCTATTTTTGTATAGAGAATTTCTACAACAATAAATAAATATATATATCTATATATATAAACGTTTCTTTTAATGTCTTTAATCAAACATTCTATATATATAATTTTAAATAAAATTGCATTACACACACACACACACACATATATATAATAGGTTTAGTCTACCTTTACATCCTCTATATATATATAATTGGTTTAGTCCACCTTCTTTAAAAAAGCAGCCAAAAAAGAGTTTTAGTCAACTTTTATTTAAAACACAACCAAAAAAATAAGTTTTAGTCCACCTTTTTCAAAAACGCAGACAGAAAAAAGTTAACATGCTTTTCTTTTCTTTTAATTTTGATTTATGCTTTTTGTGTCCACATTCTAAAAATAAAAAAGCAAAAAAAGTTTCCATGCTTTTTTTTTTTTTTTTTTTAATTTTAATTTATGTTTTTGTGTTCATTGTATTTCAAAATAACATTTAATTTTGATTTATGTTTTTTGTTTTCAATTTATATTTACTTTGATTGACCATTATTTTTTTTTAATTTTGAAAAATAATCCAAGTTGTTTAACACAATGTAGCTGACAATGCTTTAAAACATAGATCACTTAATGATTCAACTAAAAGGAAAAGACCAATTCCCCCTAATATGTTAGTGATAATTTCTTATTGAATTGAATTGAAAAACCCACTTATTGGCTCCACCCATTACGATTTCATCCCACATGATATAAAGTTGAAATTGTTTTAGGAAAGATTGATAAAGTGGATAATAGGGTAAACATGATTATGGATTCATGTAAATCATTTTTTTATTTATTATAGACAATCTCAACTGAATAAACATCAATAAAAGAAGTAATTACTACATAATTAATAATTTAAGGTAAGGGAAGTCTATTTTCAAATCAAACAAATGTGATGTCAATTAAATATTAGTGAAAAAGTAATTATTATTTGATTAATAATTTAAAGTAAGGAGACTCTATTTTCAAATCAAACAAATATGATTCCAAATAAAAATTTTGGTGTCATAACTGTATTACACATCTAAGGTAAGGCCATGGTATATTTGAGTAGTTAGAATATACCACATGGATCCATATTAACTATGGATGTAACATGAGGAGAGAAAGATCAAATTTCTGTAATTTCAAACTTTTTGTAATTTCAAACTTTTAAATCTTATTTTTAAATGTTATAGAGATTACATAACACGTGCATTGAACCATTTTAATAGCTAACATTAAACTTGTATTTACTATTATTATTAATATATTTTTAATTATATGTCAATATTGATTTATTTTAAAATATTTTACTCAAAACTCACATTTGATATTTTATTCTATACAACATTAAAGTATGTTATTTTAGCATGTTTATATATAGAAATATATATGAAGTCGATATATTTTTGAAAAGTATAAAGTTTAAACATCTTACTCATATATGTTTTATGAAATTATATAAGATCATATGGACAACTAATTAAATATGCATAGCATATTTTCTTTTTGTTTTCTATTATAGCACATATTATTTTTATATTCATAGAATATTTTGTTTTAAAAGAGACAAACATACTTACACATAGCCTTCATAGTGGGCTTTAGAATAAGCCTATCCCATCAATCATTCAATGAGTATCTTTAAAAATTGATCAGGTATGAGAAATCCTTTAGATGGAATGATTTTCTTAAGTTTTATAATAATAATAAAAATTCCATGCAATTTTTTCATATAGGGATGTAAGAGTTTTTGAAATGGTTCTTAATCCTAAATATTAATATGAAGGTGTATCCATGGAAGAAACACTTCAATTTATAAAGAAAGTCAAGTAAATAACAAGGAAGAGAATATTATTCAAGGCTGGAAAAATAAATCCACCACGTGTCTAATATGAGGGGTGATAGAAAAAAAAAATCCATGAAAAACACACTTGATATTTTGAAGTGTAGAAAAATGAGTACACAAGTAATATTTAAAGACTTTAATGATATAGAAAATGATCCTCAAGAAAAAAAATATGATGAAGGGTATCTCATTCATTTTTGTAATGTTGTTATGTGATTTGTTATTTTATATAATATAAAATATTATAGACAAAATATAATGTTACTTATTAACTATTCTAGATATCTATTTACATATTATAAATTCATAAAGAAAGTTTGTATTTTTATCTTGAAAGTTTGTATTTTTATCTTGTATTTTTTAAGTGACATTACTATCTAAATAATCATAAGAAGTTTGAATCACTAGTAATAGAATCTGATTTGTCAATTAAGTATGTTAGTTTGTAAATTGTACATATTTTGTTTTATTATCAACATTTAATTTGAAGTTTAATATTTGTATAATCATGAGAATATATTGACTCAATTGAGCTATGCATAAAATAGTGTTTTCACATGTTAGATCATAATCAGATTATAGATGAATAAAAT
This sequence comes from Pinus albicaulis, assembly GCA_034641835.2. Lineage (NCBI taxonomy): Eukaryota > Viridiplantae > Streptophyta > Pinopsida > Pinales > Pinaceae > Pinus > Pinus albicaulis. The sequence goes on from CM076569.1 coordinate 713,397,275, forward strand.
ATATGATTTTTTCTATCTTATTTCTATTCACAACTAATATTAATGTTGTTGTCTTGTCGCATGTATAAACTATTATTTTATCATCTTTCATTTCACATTATTTGTGTTTTATTTTATGATCTTTCATTTGACATTATTTTTTTAAAGTTAGAATAATTTTCATATGACCTGGGCAGAATCGAACCAACCGAACCCAAAATTTTAAGACATTAGAAATGGAATTGTCACACTGGTTAGCATAAGTTTCTTTAACGTATATACGACCTATTTTTTTAATAACCGTTTCACATACATATCTCTTATTTTTTCTTTAATGGATATATCAACCTATTATTTTGAATAACTGTTTCATAGACATTTCTCCAACTTCTGCTATAAATGAGTGAAAAAATAGGAAATTACTTTTCAAGTATAGTTTGTAAGTTATAGCTAACTATTTTGTATTACTTGTTTTTGAAATAGTGAATTAGTTCATTTTATGGATATACATGTTTAGATATTAATAAAATGTTTCTGTTTTTGTATCAAAGAAATTTTGCAACAATATCTATATATGTAATTTTTCTTTTGACGTTTTTAACTGAACAACTTATATATATATATATATATATATATATATATATATATATAATTTTAAAATGGATATATTGAATAACCATTTTTGAAATCTTAAAATTGGTTTAGTTCATTTTTCTTAAAAAGGCAGAAAAAAAATTTAACATGTTGCTGCTTTTTTTTTTTGGATTTATGCTTTTTGTGTCTACTTCTTAAAAAAACAAAAAAGTTCAGTTGTTTTTATTTTATTTTAATTTTGATTTATGTTTATGTTTTTGTGTTCGTTGTATTTCAAAAAAATATTTAATTTTGATTTATGTTTTTTGTTTTTAATTTATATTAACTTTGATTGACCATTATTTTTCTTAATTTTGAAAAATTACCCAAGTTGCTGAACAAAATGTTGATGACAATTTTTTAAAATAACATAGATCACTTAATGATTCTACTAAAAAAGAAAGACCTATTCCTCCTAATATGTTGGTGATAATTTCTTATTGAATTTAATTGAAAAACTCACTTATTGGCTCCACCCTTTAGGATTTCATCCCACAAGATATAAAGTTGAAATTGTTTTAGGAAAGGTTGATAAAGTGGATGATAGGGTAAACATGATTATGGATCAATGCAAATACCATCTCATCTAAATAAACATAAAAAAAAGTAGTTACTACATGATTAATAATTTAAGGTAAGTGAAATTTATTTTCGAATCAAACAAATGTGATGTCAAATAAATCTCAACTAAATAAATATCAATGAAAGAAGTAACTATTACTTGATTAATAATTTAAGGTAAGGAGACTCTATTTTCAAATTAAACAAATCTGATGCCAAATAACAATCTTGGTGTCATAAATCTATTACACATCTAAAGTAAGGCTGTGGCATATATGAGAAGTTAGAATATACAAACATGGATCCCTATTAAGCATGGATGTAATATGAGCAGAGAAGGATCAAATTTCTTTAAGTTTAAACTTATTTTAGAGTGCAAAAAAATAATGTGTATTTTATTATTATTTAAATCGTATTTTTAATTGTTATAGGGATTACATAACACATGCATTGAGCCATTTTATTAGCTCACATGAAACTTGTATTTATTATTATTATTAATATATTTTTAATTATATGTCGAATTGAACATATTTTGGTTGGTAATGCTGTCTGTTGTGCATTCGTGCCCTAGCCGATGTCATGATTTCACAGTTGCAACATCAAACAACCAGCAATCGGATGAAGATTCAGCTATTTTTGCCTCTCTCTTAAGCTCTTTGGGAACCCAATGAACTAGACCAGCCGCCACAAAGTTTGTTAAAAAGCTGAAATCCATTCCAGAAATCTCCGTACCTCCATCGGTGCCAAGGAAAGTCGAAATCTCTCTAGCGGAAAAAGGACTAGTTGGTCAATTTATAGGATTATGACCCTCACCCAAAACAGTGCAAAAATGGGTTGAGAGGAACTGGATCCAGTTTATACAAGGGAAAATTGCCATAATATTTTGTGGCTGGGGATGTTATACCTTTCATTTTGAGACTAAAAGTGATTGAGATCTTATATTCCGAAGCGAGCCTTACTTCATGGACACAAGGGGTTTGTACATTAATCGATGGACTCTGGATTTTGATCTAGAACTAGATGTTCCCAATGCAGTACTAGTATGGGTAAGATTTCCGCACCTACCTCTACACTGGTGGTGTGATGACTCAGTTCATGCAATAGGAAATGGAGTGGGAAAATACATCAACAGAAGTGAACCCAAAGACAACATGCAGGCATGCGCATGAATTTGTGTTGAAGTGGATCTAGGAAAGGGCCTCCCGGAAGCGGTCAAAATCAAGGTGGATGTTGATCATGTTAGCCCCCTATTAAATTTTGACAAGCAAATAGGGGGTCAAACTGTGTCTAAACTTTCGAGGAATGCTTTCCCTCTAAATTCACATCATCCTTGAAAGCCTCTTCAGGTCCTCTACCCTTTAATTATTTCCCTTTGCTATTCTTAATTCAATAAGCCTTATTGATTGTGAAAAATTATTACCTAAGAGGCCTTCATTTGCCCCTTGTGCACCTTCATTTGCCCCTTGTGCCCCTGCAAATTTCTCCATTTCATCCCCTCTTCCTCTTTTTCATAACCTCCCTTTTTACCCCAAAATCCCTCCCCCTAATCCTTCTAAACCATCCCAAAGTCCCCTTTAAACCATACTCACACCCTTGTTTGGCTTAAAAAACCCCTCATTCCCCTTATTGTTACTCTTTCCTAGCCCCAAATTGCATTAAAAAGGGCCGAAAACCCACGTTTGAAAATATATAAGGTTTAACACCTTTCGGCCCTAGCCCCTCAACCTTTTGCTCCACGTAACCTGGGTGCTAGACCAAGCGCTAGACTGGAGAGCGCTTATCCCAGGCGGATATCGAGCGCAGTATTACCGTCGATCTAAACAGATCGGACGGCCTTCATTGATCAGCATCGTGCCGGTGGCCCAACCTGTTTACCGCTCCGATCGCCTGTCCACCGTCCGATCAATCTGTAAATCAATGGTCAGCAGCTCACCCGCCCTTGTGGTCCCTGCGCCCAAAAGCACTGTTCAAAAACCAGTGGTATCCATCGCACCGCCTTTGGAGGATGGGTGGTATTTTCCGTTTCAGAGCGATTCCACTCATCGCATGACACGTTGTTCCATCACTATTTTAAAACCGCCCCCCATCATGGGTTATCGTTCGACATTTGACCCAGCGCGATATTCATATCAACCGTTCGATCTGGGGTTCTCCATCCAACAGTCATCACACCCTGAAGATGCACGGGATTTAACCCAAGCTATCCATACCCCTGGCTCGCCAATCCGTCGCCCTCTGAAGCGTCTTCAGCCATTGATATCCTCCTCAGATGGGACAGTCCAGATTTCTTGCCTCCCCTCCATCGAGACGTGTCCTTTGCCCCGTCACCATTCCACGTGTTTGTCGTATTTTTCCTCCACCATTATACATTTCATTCGTTTGTCAAATTTCAATGTTTACGTTAAAAACCTCCACCAGTCCATCCTCCATCATTTCACTGTGTTTTAATCGCCACCCTGCATTATTCCATCATTTCGCCATGTCCGCACAACCATTTTCATTGATCCTTCCACGTCCATCATCCCCATGCCTAGTTTTCCTAACGATTTTGTGGGTTTTGTAGGGTTACACTGGCGGAAAACTGCCATCACTTAAATTCTCTATTACTGTAATAGAGAGCGCATCAAAGGACCATTTTTCAGAGGTTTTGATTATAGAGAAAGGCCTGGAAAGGTATGTCGACAAGACTTCCATTAAAGAAGCAGGGTTAAAATCTGTCAAACCCTCCTGAGTCATTCAAAGAACAGATTGCGCAAATGGAGATATTAATGGAGCAGCGGAGAAATATCAGTGAATTATTGAGGAATTCAACGTTCAGCATTGAAGAACTTAAACCGTAATTTAGGGTTTAGAAGGCAGAGGGTACCATTCACAGAAAACAATACCTTAAAGGTTTCTTTTCAACACCATTTTCTTTCAGGAAAGGAAGAAATTTCTGTGTGATTTTACTTCTTTGTCGTGTTCCTAAAGAGACTTCTACCCAGTGCATTTATTTCAGTAAGCAGGCAGCAAAGTACATACAGTGCTATAGAGTCATCCAGCAATATGGGCGTGCACATTTCCGCCATCTTATCTTAATGAGGCAAATTAAATGTTCATCACCTACTCCCTTTTCGAGCTTTATTTTTCTCCTATAAAGCTCCCGAAGAATAGATGATTTAGGGTTCTAGATTTTATCAGAAAATTATGCAGTGAAAGGATTTTTTGTATACATTTTGTGAACTCTTGTATGAAGGCTCAAAGCCCATAGGGTCTCAGTGAGGAGGAGTTCCATATGTTAAGAGGATTCTGGTCTTTGGTATTTCACAGTTTGTAACTTTATCTTATATGTTTTACTTTAATAGATCATTTCATTTCATCCATCTTTCTCGTATCATGTTTTTGGAATGCGAGTGGCTCACTGATTTTTGGTATGGATTTATCCTAGTTGATATCCATGCTTGGATTAGTCAAGTGCTTTAAATATGGCTCATGCATGATATATTGTTTCACTATTCACTCAAACCATACTTCTGCTATATTATTTTCTTTGGGAGGTTATTTTTAAAACGTTATTGTCATGTAGGGATTCTTAAATTGGTAAGCCCATTACATGGTGATATTGTGTATCTGGGTATCAGCTAATTGACAACTAGTATCCTCTCAATCTTTCATTCATAGAAAACACCTTCTGATAATTTATTTCTGTGAGGTATTTCTGAACTGGCCCTCTTTACAGTAAATTGTCTCTAAATTGTCTGTTTCTTTTATATTAGAGTTTTGCACGTTGCCTCTGCAGTACTCCCTTCTCTGTGTCAGTTTCTGAGGGTCTTGGTCCCATTCAAAATTAACATTCCCTGATTTCAGGAGATAGCATGAGAGCATTTTATTGATATCTTCCTCTGTTATACATTATGATCCTTGCTCTATATAAGATTTCCTAGGCACTGGTCTTTCACAACTCAAGGTTGTCTCTAGGAACTACAACATATTTTTGGCACCGTTGCTGGGGAACAAAGTTGAGAAAATCTAAATCCCTAGGCCTCAACAAAACCTAATTCACTCTTCAGAAAGGTGAGCATGAAGGGTTGAGAGTTGTAGATCCCTCACCTTGGTGACTCCACAGTTCCTAAATCATTAAAATACTCCACTAGTGATCAGTAGGCCGCTGATTATCTTGGTTTCATGAGACTCCACTGGGAGATCATGCAACAGTACAGCATCAGCCGTGCTGAAGGCCAAGTCACTTCACCAATGTAAGACTCTGAGCAGTTTGCAAAAATGCATCCAGGTTTCATAGCAGAGTGTCGAGATTAAATCTCACATGCCTTGGCAATACTGGAAGTGGAGGACCTTCCATGGGCTATTCTTCTTCCCAGCTTAATTTCTAAACCCATGCTTAAGAAAATCTTTCAAGAATTGGTGGTTGAAAGATATGAAGCCGAGGTTGAATTTCTGAACTCACAAGAAAAATCATATCAGTTCAGAGACCCCAAAGCCTTTCTGGAAAGTCTCCCTCCTCCTAAAAAAGAAGAGATCCCACTTCCTTTCGAAATACAAGAAGAAGGTGATTGGAATTTCAAGAGCCACATTGAAGATGCAGTGGAAAATGCAATAATCAAAGTTGCCCAGGATGGAGACAGCCTGCCAGTCATGGCAGGCCTAAAGGAAGAAAGCTTACACCATATGTTCTCCGATCCTGTAGCAGAGTACATGGAGGCCTTGATCAGTCCAAATGCTCTAGCATTGATCCTTCCCAAGGGCCAGTTTCATCAAGAGTGGTCACCACTGATGGTGACCTCAGTTTTGAAGGACCACCAGAAGAACACCCTGTGGTTATCTTTGACAGGAAGTCAGTGCTCCTATCCATTTTTGCTGCTGCTTAACTGGTTGCATTGGAATTATTGTATCACCTAGAACATTAGAGATTTCCAGGTTAGATTAGAGTAGGTAGGAATACTGAAATAAAGCTCAGCCTGTGAACATGTAGTTAGTTGTTTTAATTTATGCAAGGTCCAGCAATCCAGATAGTCTAATCATGGCTTGGTTGTTTTTCAATTTCTATTTTAGAATGTAGAGAACAAACTGTTAGACAGTTTAATCCTAGTAGATGTAGTTTAGGTAGAGAAAATGTGAGACCAACAGTGTAATCTGGTCTCATGGAGTAATAAGGGTAGGAGTAGAATAGGTTTATTTTTCCTGTCTGTAAAAATTGATGATGTAGGTGGTCTGTGAAGTTCTCGACACACCCAAGGATGAGCGTGCTGTCCCCAGGTGGAGCCAATGTTGATCATGTTAGCCCCCTATTAAATTTTGACAAGCAAATAGGGGGTCAAACTGTCTCTAAAATTTCAAGGAATGCTTTCCCTCTAAATTCACATCATCCTTGAAAGCCTCTTTAGGTCCTCTGCCCTTTAATTATTTCCCTCTATTGTTCTTAGGTCAATAAGCCTCATTGATTGTGAAAAATTGTGCCCCAAGAGGCCTTCATTTTCCCCTTGTGCCCCAGCAAATTTGTCCACTTCATCCCCTCTTCCTCTTTTTCATAACCTCCCTTTTTACCCCAAAATCCCTCCCCCTAATCCTTCTAAACCATCCCAAAATCCCCTTTAAACCATACTCAAACCCTTGTTTGGTTTAAAAAACCCCTCATTCCCCTTATCGTTACTCTTTCCCAGCCCCAAATTGCATTAAAAACGGTCGAAAACCCACATTTGAAAATATATAATGTTTAGCACCTTTCGGCCCTAGCCCCTCAACCTTTTGCTCCACGTAACCTGGGTGCTAGACCAAGTGCTAGCCTGGAGAGCGCTTATCCCAGGCAGATATCAGGTGCAGTATTATCCGTCGATTTGTACAGATCGGATGACCTTCATTTATCATCGTCGCACTCGTGGCCCAACCCATTTACCGCTCCGATTGCCTGTCCACCGTCCGATCAATCTGTAAATCAACGGTTAGCAGCTCGCCCGCCCTTGTGGTCCCCACGCCCAAAAGCACTTTTCAAAAACTAGTGGTATTGATCACACCGCCTTTGGAGGGCGGGCAGTATTTTCCATTTCGGAGCGATTCCACTCATCGCACGACACGTGGCTCAGTCACTATTTCAAAACCGCCCCCCCATCATGCGTTATCATTAAAAATTTGACCGAACGCGATATTGATATCAACCGTCCGATTTGGGGCTCTCCAGCCGTCATATCCTCCTGATATCGGACAGTCAAAATTGCTTGCCTCCCCACCATCGACACGTGTCCTCCACCCTGTCACCGTTCCATGTGTTTGTCGTATTTTTCCTCTGCCATTATACATTTCATTCGTTAGTCAAATTTTAATGTTTACGTTAAAAAACTCAACCAGTCCATCCTCCATCATTTCACTGTATTTTAATCGCCACCCTGCATTGTTCCATCATTTCGCCTTGTCCGCACAACCATTTTCATTGATCTCGCCACGTCCATCATCCCCATACCTGGGTTTCCCAATGATTTTGCGGGTTTTGCAGGGTTACAGTGGCGGAAAACTGCCATGACTTACATTCTCTATTACTATAATAGAGATCGCATCAAAGGACCATTTTTCAGAGGCTGTGATTATGGAGAAAGGCCTGGGAAGGTATGTCGACAAGACTTCCATTAAAGAAGCAGGGTTAAAATCTGTCAAACCCTCCTGAGTCATTCAAAGAAAAGGTTGTGCAGATGGAGATATTAATGGAGCAGTGGAGAAATATCAGTGAATGATCGAGGAATTCAAAGTTCAGCATTGAAGAACTTAAACCGCAATTCAGGGTTAAGAAGGCAGAGGGTACCATTCGCAGAAAACAATACCTTAAAGCTTTCTTTTCAGCACCATTTCCTTTCAGGAAAGGACAGAATGTCTATGTGATTTTACTTCTTTGTCGTGTTCCTGAAGAGACTTCTACCCAGTGCATTTATTTCAGTAAGCAGGCAGCAGAGTACATACATCGCTATAGAGTCATCTAGCAATATGGGCGTGCACATTTCTGCCATCTTGTCTTAATGAGGCAAATTAAATTTTCATCACCTACTCCCTTTTCGAGCTTTCTTTTTCTCCTATAAAGCTCCCGAAGAATAGATGATATAGGGTTCCATATTTTATCAAAAAATTATGTATTGAAAGGATTTCTTGTATACATTTTGTGAACTCCTGTATGAAGGCTCAGATCCCGTAGGGTCTCAGTGAGGAGTAGATCCATCTGTTAAGAGGATTCTGGTCTTTAGTATTTCACAGTTTGTAAATTTCTCTTATATGTGTTACTTTAATAGATCATTAAATTTCATCCATCTTTCTCGTATCATGTTTCTGGAATGCGAGTGGATCACTGATTTTTGGTATGGATTTATACTAGTTGATACCCATGCTCGAATTAGTCAAGCACTTTAAATATGGCTCAGGCATGATATACTGTTTCACTATTCACTCAAACCATACATCTGCTATATTATCTTCTTTGGGAGGTTATTTTTAAAACACTATTGTCATGTATGGATTCTTAAATTGGTAAGCCCACTACATGGTGATATTGTGTATCTAGATATCAACTCATTGACAACTAGTATCCTCTCAATATTTCATTCACAACAAACACCTTCTGATAATTTATGTCTGTGAGGTATTTCTGAAGTGACCCTCTTTACAGTAAGTTGTCTCTGAATTGTTTGTTGCTTTTATGTTAGAGTTTTTCACATTGCCTCTGCAGTAATCCCTTCTCCGTGTCAGTTTCTGAGGGTCTTGGTCCCATTCAAAATTAACATTCCCTGTTTTCACGAGATAGCATGAGAGCCTTTTATTGATAACTTCCTCTATTATACATTATGCTCCTTGCTATATATAATATGTCCTAGGCACTGGTCTTTCACAACTCAAGGCTGTATCTAGGATCTACAACAGTGGACAACTGGATCCACATTCAGTAGCTGGACTATGAACAAATCCCCTTCAAATGTAAGGTATGTCAGGAATATGGTCATTTGGCCAATATATGTAGTAAAAGAGAGGAACCTGGAAAAAACATTGAAGAAACATAAGATTCAAAATGGAAATAAGTAAAAATGAAAAAGACTGCATCTAAACCCGCCTCTGGCTCTCATCCTCCTCCTCCGCTAAGATCTCCCCTTCCCTCTCAACCAACCTCCCTCGTGGGGACAAATCCTTTTGACATCCTCTCATCTGCTCTCATCCCATCTGACTTGATCATCACCTCCTCTCCCATTCACACCCTCCTCTCATCTCCCATTCCTACCCCTCTTGGTTCCCCTCCTAAGCCGGACAAGCCTCTCCTCCTAAATTCAGACCGAATCCTCACAAGAAACCAAACAAAAGAAATCCCTCAAAATATTGAGAATAAAAAAAAATTTGGAAGGAGATTGAACAAAGAAATAGGAGATGAAGAAGCAGCCAAAGATATCTCATTGGGAACACAACAGGGATTGGAGAATTTTCTAGAAAAAGGACCAAAGAATAAAGAAAAAATACAACAAGCAAAAAAAGGGATGGGTCCTACAACAACCCAAAATAATAAATAATGATAGTTGTCTCTTGGAATTGTAGAGGGTTGGGTCACCCCTCCAAAATTAACTTTTTAAAAGACCTGATAAAAAGTGAAAAACCTTACATCCTCTTAATTCAAGAGACAAAGCTAAGTAGTCAAGAAATTGATGTGATCAGAAAAATCTAGGATCGATGAAGGATAATCAATATTAGCTACTGGAGCTTCAGGAGGAATAAGCACTATATGGAAAAAAGGGAAATGGAAACTGTAGTAGCACATGAAGATAGACCACTGGATAAACACTAAACTGGAGAATGTTGAAACTCGCAGGATAGTCAGCATCTACAACATATACTTCTCCAACCATTATAAGGATAAGGAAATATGTTGGGAAACCTTAAAAGATAGCATTGGGGACGACCAAGAAGATAACCTTCTTGTTGGGGGAGATCTAAAGTTAGCCTAGCCTACTAACCCACTCTAAGTTAGCCTAAGCTAGCTTACTCTACTCTAACATGTTCTAGCCTAGCCTAGTCTAGCCTATATTTATCTACTCTAACCTACTATAGCCTAGCCTAGCCTACTCTATCCTAGCATAGCATACTCTAAGCTAGTATACTATAGTCTAAACTACTCTAGGCTAGCCTAACTTAGCCTACTCTACTCTAGCCTACTAGTCTAATCAAGCTCACGCTAACCTACTTTATCCTACTCTAGTATAGCTTAGCCTAGCCTAGCCTACCCTCACCTATTCTACTTTATCCTACTCTAGCCTTACCTACCCTAACATGGGCTAGCCTAATGTTTCCTAGCCTTTCCTGGCATTACCTTGCCTTGCCTAGCCTACTTTACTCTACTCTAGCCTAGCCTACTCTAGCCTATCCTATTCTACTTTATCCTACTCTATACTAATCTAACCTAGCTTACTGTAGCCTAATTTACTCCAACCTGTCCTCCTACTATAATCTAGCCTAGCCTACTCTGGCCTAACTTAGTCTAGCCTAGCCTAGACTACTTTATCTTATACTATCCTATCCAAATCTCTCTTACTCTAGCCTCGTCTACTATAATATATCCTAGCTTACTCTCCCCTAACTTAGCCTAGCCTAGCCCAGCCTACTCTAGGCTACTCTGGACTATCCCAACCAACTCTATCTTACTCTAGCCTAACCTAACATATTGTATCCTAGTTTATCCTAGCCTACTCGAGCATACTCTATCCTATCCTAGCCTACTCTGGCCTAACCTAAACTAACCTAAGTTAGCCTACTCTTGCGTAGCCTTTCCTAGCCTATCCTTTTTTACCTATCCTTCTATAGCCTAGCCTACACTAACCTGGCCTATTCTAGTATTACCTACTCTTGTGTAGCATAGCTTAGCCTACTATACTCTAGACTACTAGGATACTTTAGTCTAGCCTAGCCTACTTTAGCCTTGCGTGGCCTAACCTACCTTAGCATGTTCTATCCTATTCTAGCTCAAATTAACCTAATCTAGGCTAGTCAAGCTTAGCCTACACTATTTTATAATACTAGGCTACTCTAGACTAGCCCACCTTACTTTAGCCTATCTTATCCTAGCCTAGCCTATCCTAGCATGCTTTATCCTATCCTACCCTAGTCTACTCTAACCTACTAGCCTAATCTAGCCTAGCATAACCTACTTTAGCCTAGACAAGTATAGCCTATCCTATTCTACTCCGAATTACCTAGCCTCGCCTAGCCCACTCTATCCTACTCTAACCTAGCTTAGTATACTCTAGCTTATCGTATTAGATTCTAACCTACTCTAGCCTCGCCTAACTTAGCCGATTCTACTCCATCCTAGCCTATCGTACTTTAGCCTACCCTAGGCTAGCCTACCTTAACCTACTCTATGCTATCCTATCTTAGCCTAGCTTACTTATCCTAGCCTACTCTATCCTAACCTACCCTACCCTACTCTACCCTACTAGCCTACTCTAGCCTAGCTTAGCCTACTCTACTCTAGCTTACTCTATCCTAGCCATTTATATCCTATCATATCATATTCTACTCTAACCTACTCTAGCCTAGCCTACCTTACTTTATCCTACACTATTCTGAGCTATTCTAGCTTATCCTATTGTAGCCTATCCTATTCTAGTCTAGCCTACTGTATCCTAGCCTACCTTAGCCTACTCTACTCTACCCTACTAGGATACCCTAGCCTAGCCTACCATAACCTAGCTTAGTCTATCCTACTTTGGCCTATATTAGCCTACTCTAGCCTAGCCTATTCTAGTCTAACCTGCTTTAACCTAGCCTAGCTTAGCTTACACTACTCTAGCCTAGCCTAGCCTACTCTGCACTACCCTAGCCTAGCCTAATTTAACCTACTCTATCCTATCTTACCCTATCCTAGCCTACTCTATCCTAGTCTAACCCGCTTTAACCTAGCCTAGCTTAGCTTACTCTACTCTAGCCTAGCCTAGCCTACTCTACGCTACCTTAACCTAGCCTAACTTAACCTACTCTATCCTATCTTACCCTATTTTAACGTACTCTATCCTAGCCTAGCCTAGCCTACTCTAGCCTACACTAGCCTAGCCTATCCTACCCTATTTTACTCTAATCTACTCTATCCTATCTTACCCTATCCTAGCCTACTCTATCCTAGCCTAGCCAACACTACTCTAGCCTAATCTAGCATAGCCTATCATACCCTATTTTACTCTAACCTACTATAGCCTAGCGTAGACTACTCTCTCCTACTCTAGTCTAACGTACTCTGCCTTAGCCTACTCTAGCCTAGCCTCTTCTAGTCTACCCTACTTTAGGCTAACCTAGCTTACGATACTCTACTCTATCCTAACCTTTCCTATCGTAGCCTAGCCTACCTTAGCCTACTCTATCATATCCCATCCTAGACTATCCTATCCTATTCTATCCTAGTCTACTCTAGCCTTTCCTACCCTACCCTACTCTACCCTAGCTTAGCTTATCCTACTCTACTCTAGCCTACTACGCTACTCTAGCCTAGGCTAGCCTACCTTAGCCTACTCTATTATATCATATCCTAGTCTAGCCTATCCTACACTACCCTACTCTAGCCTAGCCTAGCTTTTTCTAGCCTAACATAGCCTACTCTACCATAACTTAGCTTAGCCTACTCTAGCCCACTAGTTTACTCTAGCCTAGCTAAACCAAGTCTACTTTAACCTAACCTAGCCTAGCATTGCTTAGCCTACTCTGGTCTACTAGCCTACTCTACCCTAGCCTACTAACCTACTCTAACTTACCGTAGCCTAGCCTACTCTACTCTAGCCTATCATATTCTACTCTTACTCTAGCCTACTCTAGCCTAGCATAGCTTAGCTTACTCTACTCTAGCCTACTAGACTACTCTAGTCTAGCCTAGCCTACTTTAGCCTACCCTAGCCTAACCTACCATTGCCTACTCTATTCTAAGCTAATCTAGCCTAATAAATTTATAAGAATATATATATATATATATACAATTAAGACAATTAATAAAACAATTATTCAAAGTGAATGTTAAAAACATTTACATAGAATTTGATTTTATAATATATATTTAAATATAAAAACATTGTGATTTTAATAAAAAATATATTCAAAATAGGTAAAAGCACAATTGGAGATCTTTTAATAAAGCCATTTAATACAAAACCACAACGTTCCTTCAAGAGACTAGATATAGTTACAAGGGAGGGGTAGCCGCGAAAAATGGATTTTGAGGCCACAGATTAGACTAACTATTGTTTATAACTCACACCAAATGCATTGCATTTAATTTAAATAAATCTAAAGTATACAGAAATAATTACACTAATCTATTAACACAAGACACTATTGGAAAACCGAAAGATTAATTCATTGATCATCAACAGAAAAACAAAACGGGTGGATGAGAGTTATTTCTGCTGCATGCAAGGAAATGATCCAGCTACCTCATGTCCCGGCAAACAACAACCTGTGTAAGTAATTTTTAATTAAATTGCCGAACGATATCGTATGTAGAATTTCAAAATAAAAGAAGTAAAAATATAATTCGTGTTTATGAGATTCTCTGGCTTATTGGAAGAAACTGATAGGGTATTGAACTAAGGTGATTTAGTGAATTACCACTTTTAAAACTAGAATATATAATATTCTTAAAAGTTAAAAATAATAAAAATAATTTAAAGATATAAATTATATTTGTCTTGAAACACAAAATTCAACATATAAATTTATATATCATATAATGTAACATATCTTAATTCAAAATATTTGGATATTGCCGTTTAATATAAAATCACATCATTCCAAAAATTAGATTTTATTTGAAGAGAAGGGCAGCAATGAAATGTCTATTTTGGAGCCGTAGATTACACCAAATAATTTTATAAGTGACACCAAACTAAAACTAAACTATGAAGTAATTCCGCGGAAACTACAACAGAGGGGAAACTAAAGTTGAACGCATTGGAAAGCTTAAATGTACATTATGCAGATGAAATAAACTATCTGGAATAATCTGAATAGAGATTGGATGAACAGGTGATGAGGGTTTCTCGTTTACTGCCCAAGAAAGCGAAGAGGAGAGTAATTACACCTGAAAATGGAATTAAGTAATTCCTAACCAAACTACCCAGCGATGTCTCGTAGACAACCATTAGGGTAGAAAATAGTGACTTCATTAGGGTGGAATTAGGCTTCTCTCTGTGCTGCACGCAACCGCCAGAAATGTGTGCAGCACACAAATAAATAAATGCAGCTGGTCTCTTGGATTTCTTGCCCTAAGGTACTAAAATGTATGGAAAAGCAACTTATAAAGAAAATTTCCAATCGTTCTCTTTATTTAAGCAATAAAGAAGCAAGAAAGAAGTAGCAAAGAAAATATTTCTCGAGGCCGCAATTAAAATGACAAGGGCTTAAGGACACCCTAATTAAGCTTACTTTATTTAATCATTTTTAAATTATCCATGCAAAATTTTCCTTTATAATTATCATGTCAAACCCGAAACTAAAATTACAAAAGAAACAAAAAAAGAACTAGCCAATAAAGTAATTCACGAATCTACCTCGAGGGAGAGCATTTGGGAAAGCTTAGCTGCAAAGACAGCCAAATGAACAGAATGTCAAAATAAGAAATAAAAAGGTTAGGGCATTTATGCAACGAAACGAACGACATGATTGTTTGGTACAGTAGTCCTTTCGTTTGATTGTTTTGCACCTCCTCCCATCGCGTGTCACAAACGACATGATCGACTTTGCGTGAATCTGACACCTCATCACACATACACAGACGCCCAACCACAGACATATCAAAGCACACATAGAAATATCGGACCAGACCAGAGGTACATGACGAAGTGGGAAATTTCTGCAACCTTCGAAAGATATATGTAGGATTTTTTCAACGGATATATTGGCCTTTTTTATTTGAATCAGAGACAAATCCCGTGTCTCGTCTCTTCCACAAATAAGGGAGAATTTAAAATTGGTCAAAATTAACATTCCCTGTTTTCAGGAGATAGCATGGGAACAAAGTTGAGAAAATCTGAATCCCTGGGCCTCGAAAAAACCTAATTCACTCTTCAGAAAGGTGAGCATGAGGAGTTGAGAGTTGTAGATCCCTCACCTTGGTGACTCCACAGTTCCTAAATGATTAAAATACTCCACTGGTGATCAGTAGGCTACTGATTATCTTGGTTTCACGAGACTCCACTGGGAGATTGTGTCACAATATAGCATCAGTCGTGTTGAAGACCAACCCACTTCACCAATGTAAGACTCTGAGCAGTTTGCAAAAATGCATCTAGGTTTCGTAGCAGAGTGTCGAGATGAAATTTCATGTGCCTTGGCAAAACTGGAAGTGGAGGACCTTCCACGGGCTATTCTTATTCCCAGCTTAAGTTCAATTTGGTGCAAGATCAAGATGTGGTAGCATTTTCGCACCTCCCTCTACACTGGTGGAGTGATGACTCAGTTCGTGCAATAGGAAATGAAGTGGGCAAATACATCAACAAAAGTGAACCCAAAGACAACATGCAGGCATGCACATGAATCTTTGTTGAGGTGGATCTAGGAAAGGGCCTCTTGGAAGCGGTCAAAATCAAGGTGGATGTTGATCATGTTAACCCCCTATTAAATTTTGACAAGCAAACAGGGGGTCAAACTGTCTCTAAACTGTCGAGGAATGCTTTCCCTCTGAATTCACATCATCCTTGAAAGCCTCTTCAGGTCCTTTTCCCTTTAATTATTTCCCTCTGCTATTCTTAAGTCAATAAGCCTCATTGATTGTGAAAATTTGTGCCCAAAGAGGCCTTCATTTGCCCCTTGTGCCCCTGCAGATTTCTCAATTTCATCCCCTCTTCCTCTTTTTCATAACCTCCCTTTTTACCCCAAAATCCCTCCCCCTAATCCTTCTAAACCATCCCAAAATCCCCTTTAAACCATACTCACACCCTTGTTTGGTTTAAAAAACCCCTCGTTCCCCTTATTGTTACTCTTTCCTAGCCCCAAATTGCATTAAAAAGGGTCGAAAACCCACATTTGAAAATATATAAGGTTTAGCACCTTTCGGCCCTAGCCCCTCAACCTTTTGCTCCACGTAACTTGGGGGATAACTTGAGAGCGCTTATCCTAGGCGGATATCGGGCACAGTATTATCTGTCGATCTGTACAGATCGGATGGCCTTCATTGATCAGCATTGCGCCCGTGGCCCAACTTGTTTACCGCTCTGATTGCCTATCCACCGTTCGATCAATTTGTAAATAAATGGTCAGCAACTCACCTGCCCTTTTGGTCCCCGCCCCCAAAAGCACTTCTCAAAAACCGATGGTATCCATTGCACCGCCTTTGGAGGGCGGGCGGTATTTTCCATTTCGGAGCGATTCCACTCATCGCACGACGCATGGCTCCGTCACTATTTCAAAACCACCACCCCATCGTGCGTTATGGCTCGAATTTTGACCCAACACGATATTCATATCAACTGTCCGATCTGGGGCTCTCCATCCAACGGTCATCGCACCCCGTAGATGCACGGGATTTAACCCAAGGTATCTGTACCGCTGGCTCACCAATCCGTCGCCCTCTGACGCGTCTTCAGCCGTCGATCTCTTCCTGAGATCGGAGGGTCCATATTTCTTTCCTCCCCACCATCGACACGTGTCCTCCGCCCCGTCACCGTTCCACATGTTTGTCGTATTTTTCCTCCGCCATTATACATTTCCTTCGTTAGTAAAATTTCAATGTTTACATTAAAAACCTCCACCAGTCCATCCTCCATCATGTCACTGTGTTTTAATCACCACCCTGCATTATTCCATCATTTCGCCATGTCCACACAACCATTTTCATTGATCCCACCACGTCCATCATCCCCATGCCTGGTTTTCCTAACGAGTTTGCGGGTTTTGCAGGGTTACAGCGGCGAAAAACTGCCATGACTTACAGTCTCTATTACTGTAGTAGAGAGTGCATCAAAGGACCATTTTTTAGAGGCTATGATTACGAAGAAAGGCCTGGGAAGGTATGTCGACAAGACTTCCATTAAAGAAGCAGGGTTAAAATCTGTCAAACCCTCTCGAGTCATTCAAAGCACAGATTGTGCAGATGGAGATATTAATGGAGCAGCGGAGAAATATCAGTGAATTATCGAGGAATTCAACATTCAGCATTGAAGAACTTAAACCATAATTCAGGGTTTAGAAGGCAGAGGGTACCATTCGTAGAAAACAATACCTTAAAGCTTTCTTTTTAGCACCATCTTCTTTTACGAAAGGAAGGAATTTCTATGTTATTTTACTTCTTTGTCGTCTTCTTGAAGAGACTTCTACCCAGTGCATTTATTTCAGTAAGCAGGTAGCAAAGTACATACAGCACTACAGAGTCATCCAGCAATATGGGCATGCACATTTCCGCCATCTTGTCTTTATGAGGAAAATTAAATGTTCATCACCTACTCCCTTTTCGATCTTTATTTTTCTCCTATAAAGCTCCCGAAGGACAGATGATTTAGTGTTCCATATTTTATCAGAAAATTATGCAGTGAAAGGATTTTTTGTATACATTTTGTGAAATCTTGTATGAAAGCTCAAAGCCCGTAGGGTCTCAGTGAGGAGGATTTCCATCTGTTAAGAGGATTCTAGTCTTTGGTATTTCACAGTTTGTAACTTTCTCTTATATGTGTTACTTTAATAGATCATTTCATTTCATCCATCTTTCTCGTATCATCTTTCTAGAATGCGAGTGGCTCACTGATTTTTGGTATGGATTTATCCTAGTTGATACCAATGCTCGGATTAGTCAAGCGCTTTAAATATTGCTCTGGCATGATATACTGTTTCACTATCCAATCAAACCATACTTCTGCTATATTAGTTTCTTTGGGAGGATATTTTTAAAACACTATTGTCATGTATGGATTCTTAAATTGGTAAGCCCGTTACATGGTGATATTGTGCATCTGGATATCAACTCATTAACAACTAGTATCATCTCAATCTTTCATTCACAGCAAACACCTTCTGATAATTTATTTCTGTGAGGTATTTCTGAACTGGCCCTCTTTACAATAAGCTGTCTCTGATTGTCTGTTTCTTTTATATTAGAGTTTTTCACATTGCCTCTGCAGTACTCCCTTCTCTGTGTCAGTTTCTGAGGGTCTTGGTCCCATTCAAAATTAACATTCCCTGTTTTCAAGAGATAGCATGAGAGCCTTTTATCGATATCTTCCTCTGTTATACATTATGCTCCTTGCTATATATAAGATGTCCTAGGCACTGGTCTTTCACAACTCAAGGTTGTCTCTAGGAACTACAACATATTTTTGGCGCCGTTTCCGGGGAAAAAAGTTGAGAAAATCTAAATCCTTGGGCCTCGACAAAACCTAATTCACTCTTCAAAAAGGTGAGCATGAATATTTGAGAGTTGTAGATCTCTCACCTTGGTGACTCCACAGTTCCTAAATGATTAAAATACTCCACTGGTGATCAGTAGGCCGTTGATTATCTTGGTTTCACGAGACTCCACTGGGAGATCGTGTCACAGTACAACATCAGTCGTGCTGAAGACCAAGCCACTTCACCAAAGTAAGACTCTAAGCAGTTTGCAAAAATGCATCCAGGTTTCGTAGCAGAGTGTCGAGATGAAATGTCACGTGCCTTGGCAAAACTGAAAGTGGAGGACCTTCCACGGGCTATTCTTCTTCTCAGCTCAAGTGTTAAACCCGTGCTTAAGAAAATCTTTCTAGAATTGGTGGTTGAAAGATATGAAGCTGAGATCGAATTTCTAAACTCACAAGAAAAATCATATCAGTTCAGAGATGTCTGTGCCTTTTAGAGTCAGCCGTAGGGTCAGTCACCCCTCCAAAATTAACTTTTTAAAAGACCCGATAAAAAGTGAAAAACCTGACATCCTCTTAATTCAACAGACAAAGCTAAGTAGTCAAGAAATTGATGTGATCAGAAAAATCTAGGATCTATGAAGGATAAGCAATATCAGCTACTGGAGCTTCAGGAGGAATAAGCACTATATGGAAAAAAGGGAAATGGAAACTGCAACAGCACACGAAGATAGACCACTGGATAAACACTAAACTGGAGAATGTTGAAACTCGCAGGATAGTCAGCATCTACATCATTGGGGATGACCAAGAAGATAACCTTCTTGTTGGGGGAGATCTAAAGTTAGCCTAGCCTACTAACCCACTCTAAGTTAGCCTAAGCTAGCTTACTCTACTCTAACATGTTCTAGCCTAGCCTAGCCTACTATAGCCTACTCTGTCCTAGCATAGCATACTCTAACCTAGTATACTATAGTCTAAACTAATCTAGGCTAGCCTAACTTAGCCTACTCTACTCTAGCCTACTAGTCTAATCAAGCTCACGCTAACCTACTTTATCCTACTCTAGTATAGCTTAGCCTAGCCCAGCCTACCCTCACCTACTCTACTTTATCCTATTCTAGCCTTGCCTACCCTAACATGGGCTAGCCTATTGTTTCCTAGCCTTTCCTGGCATTACCTTGCCTTGCCTAGCCTACATTACCCTACTCTAGCCTAGCCTACTCTAGCCTATCCTTTTCTACTTTATCCTACTCTATCCTAATCTAACCTAGCTTATTGTAGCCTAATTTACTCCAACCTATCCTCCTACTATAATCTAGCCTAGCCTACTCTGGCCTAACTTAGTCTAGCCTAGCCTAGACTACTTTATCCTATACTATCCTAGCCAAATATCTCTTACTCTAGCCGATTCTACTATAATATAGCCTAGCTTACTCTCCCCTAACTTAGCCTAGCCTAGCCCAGCCTACTCTAGGCTACTCAGGACTATCCCAACCAACTCTATCTTACTCTAGCCTAACTTAACATATTGTATCCTAGTTTATCCTAGCCTACTCAAGAATACTCGATCCTATCCTAGCCTACTCTGGCGTAACCTAACCTAACCTAAGTTAGCCTACTCTTGCATAGGCTTGCCTAGCCTATCCTTTTTTACCTATCCTTCTGTAGCCTAGCCTACACTAACCTGGCCTATTCTAGTATTACCTACTCTTGTGTATCATAGCTTAGCCTACTATACTCTAGAATACTAGGATACTTTAGTCTAGCCTAGTCTACTTTAGCCTCGTGTGGCCTAACCTACCTTAGCATGTTCTATCATATTCTAGCTCAAATTAACCTAATCTAGGCTAGTCTAGCTTAGCCTACACTACTTTATAATACTAGGCTACTCTAGACTAGCCCACCTAGCATATCTTATCCTAGCCTAACATAATCTACTTTAGCCTAGACGAGTCTAGCCTATCCTATTCTACTCCAAATTAATCTAGCCTCGCCTAACCCACTCTATCCTACTCTAACCTAGCTTAGTATACTCTAGCTTATCATATTAGAGGCTAACCTACTCTAGCCTCACCTAACTTAGACTATTCTACTCTAAACTCGCCTAGCTTAGCTTACTCTACGCTAGCCGACAAGGCTACTCCATCCTAGCCTATCGTACTTTAGCCTACCCTAGGCTAGCCTACCTTAACCTACTCTACACTATCCTATCTTAGCCTAGCTTACTTATCCTAGCCTACTCTGTCCTAACCTACCCTACCCTACTCTACCCTACTAGCCTACTCTAGCCTAGCTTAGTCTACTCTACCCTAGCCTACTCTATCCTAGCCATTTATATCCTATCATATCATATTCTACTCTAACCTACTCTAGCCTAGCCTACCCTACTTTATCCTACACTATTCTAAGCTATTCTAGCTTATGTTATTGTAGCCTATCCTATTCTAGTCTAACCTACTGTATCCTAGCCTACCTTAGCCTACTCTACTCTACCCTACTAGGATACCCTAGCCTAGCCTAGCATAACCTAGCTTAGTCTATCCTACTTTGGCCTACATTAGCCTGCTCTAGCCTAGCCTATTTTAGTCTAATCTGCTTTAACCTAGCCTAGCTTAGCTTACACTACTCTACCCTAGCCTAGCCTACTCTGCGCTACCCTAGCCTAGCCTAAGTTAACCTACTCTATCCTATCCTACCCTATCCTAGCCTACTCTATCCTAGTCTAACCTACTTTAACCTAGCCTAGCTTAGCTTACTCTACTCTAGCCTAGCCTAGCCTACTCTACGCTACCTTAGCCTAGCCTAACCTAACCTACTCTATCCTATCTTACGCTATCCTAACTTACTATATCCTAGCCTAGCCTTGCCTACTCTAGCCTACACTAGCCTAGCCTATCTTACCCTATTTTACTCTAACCTACTCTATCCTATCTTACCCTATCCTAGCCTACTCTATCCTAGCCTAGCCAACACTACTCTAGCCTAATCTAGCGTAGCCTATCATACCCTATTTTACTCTAACCTAATATAGCCTAGCGTAGACTACTCTATCCTACTCTAGTCTAACGTACTCTACCTTAGCCTACTCTAGCCTAGCCTATTCTAGTCTAGCCTACTCTAGGCTAACCTACCTTACGATACTCTACTCTATCCTAACCTTTCCTATCATAGCCTAGCCTACCTTAGCCTACTCTATCATATCCTATCCTATTATATCCTACTCTACTCTAGCCTTTCCTACCCTACCCTACTCTACCCTAGCTTAGCTTATCCTACACTACTCTAGCCTAGGCTAGCCTACCTTAGCCTACTCTATTCTATCATATCCTAGTCTAGCCTATCCTACACTACCCTACTCTAGCCTAGCCTAGCTTATTCTAGCCTAACATAGCCTACTCTACCCTAGCTTAGCCTACTCTACCATAACTTAGCTTAGCCTACTCTAGCCCACTAGTTTACTCTAGCCTAGCTAAAGCGAGTCTACTTTAACCTAACCTAGCCTAGCATTGCTTAGCCTACTCTAGCCTACTAGCCTACTCTACCCTAGCCTACTAACCTACTCTAACTTACCCTAGCCTAGCCTACTCTACTCTAGCCTATCATATTCTACTTTACTCTAGCCTACTCTAGCCTACTCTAGCCTAGCCTACCTTAGCTTACTCTACTCTAGCCTACTAGACTACTCTAGTCTAGCCTAGCCTACTTTAGCCTACCCTAGCCTAGCCTACCTTTGCCTACTCTATTCTAATAATTCAGTCAATATATTGAGACAATTATCAAAAACATATTCAAAGTGAATGTTAAAAACATTTACATAGAATTTAATTTTATAATATATATTTAAATGTAAAAACATTGTGATTTTAATAAAAAATATACTAAAACAGGTAAAAGAACAATTGGGAATCTTTTAATAAAGCCATTTTATACCAAACCGCAACGTTCGTTCAAGAGACTAGATTTAGTTATATGGGAGGGGTAGCCGCGAAAAATGGATTTTGAGGCCACAGATTAGACTAACTATTGTTTATAACTCACACCAAATGCATTGCATTTAATTTAAATAAATCTAAAGTATAGAGAAATAATTACACGGACCGTACACCACAGTACACTATTGGAAAACCGAAAGATTAATTCATTGATCATCAATAGAAAAACAAAACGGGAAGATGAGAGTTATTTCTGCTCCATGCAAGGACATGATGCAGCTACCTCATGTCCCGGCAAACAACAACCTGTGTAAGTAATTGTTAATTAAATTGCCCAACGATATCGTATGTGGAATTTCAAAATAAAAGAAGTAGAAATATAATTTGTGTTTATGAGATTTCCTTGGCTTATTGGAAGAAACTCATAGAGTATTGAACTGAGGTGATTAACTAAAATATATATAATTTTTAAAAAGTTAAAAATAATAAGAATAATTTAAAGATATAAATTATATATGTGTTGAAACACAAAATTCAACATATAAATTTATATATCATATAATGTAACATATCTTAATTCAAAATATTTAGATATTGCCGTTTAATATAAAATCACATCGTTCCAAAAATTAGATTTAATTGGAAGAGAAGGGCAGCAATGAAATGTCTATTTTGGAGCCGTAGATTACACCAAATAATTTTATAAGTCACACCAAACTAAAATTAAACTATGAAGTAATTCCGCGGAAACTACAACAGACGAGAAACTAAAGTTGAACGCATTGGAAAGCTTAAACGCACATTATGCAGATGAAAATAAACTATCTGGAATAATCTGAATAGAGATTGGATGAACAGGTGATGAGGGTTTCTCGTTTACTCCCCAAGAAAGCGAAGAGGAGAGTAATTACAGTAATTCCTAACCAAACTGCCCAGCGATGTCTCGTAGACAACCATTAGGGTAGAAAATAGTGACTTCATTAGGGTGGAATTGTTTCTATGTGCCTATTAAATCGCCAAATGTGTGCGTATTAATAAATAAATAAAAATAAATGCAGCTGGTCTCTTGGATTTCTTGCCCTAAGGTACTAAAATGTATGGAAAAGCAACCAGATAAAGAAAAATCTAACTATGTCTTCTTTATTTAAGCAATAAAGAAGCAGCAAAGAAGTAGCAAAGAACAATTAAAATGACAAGGACAATTCTAATTAAGCTTTCTTTATTTAATCATTTTTGAATTATCCATGCAAATTTTCCTTTTATAATTATCATGTCAAACCTGAAACTAAAATTACAAAAGAAACAAAAAAAGAACTAGCAAATAAAGTAATTCACGAATCTACCTCGAGGAGAGCATTTGGGAAAGCTAGCTGCATAGACGGCCAAATGAACAGAATGTCAAAATAAGAAATAAAAAGTTTAGGGCATTTATGCAACGAAACGAAAACTGAATCGTACCTAGCAGTGAGTGTTAGGTACGAGTAGTCCTTTTGTTTGATTGTTTTGCACCTCCTCCCATCGCGTGTCACAAACGACATGATCGACTTTGCATGAGTCTGACACCTCGTCACACATACACAGACGCCCAACCACAGACATATCAGAGCACACATAGAAATATCGGACCAGACCAGAGGTACATGACGAAGTGGGAAATTTCTGCAACCTTCGAAAGATATATGTAGGATTTTTTCAACGGATATATTGGCCTTTTTTATTTGAATCAGAGACAAATCCCGTGTCTCGTCTCTTCCACAAATAAGGGAGAATTTAAAATTGGTCAAAATTAACATTCCCTGTTTTCAGGAGATAGCATGGGAACAAAGTTGAGAAAATCTGAATCCCTGGGCCTCGAGAAAACCTAATTCACTCTTCAGAAAGGTGAGCATGAGGAGTTGAGAGTTGTAGATCCCTCACCTTGGTGACTCCACAGTTCCTAAATGATTAAAATACTCCACTGGTGATCAGTAGGCTGCTGATTATCTTGGTTTCACGAGACTCCACTGGGAGATTGTGTCAAAATATAGCATCAGTCGTGTTGAAGACCAACCCACTTCACCAATGTAAGACTCTGAGCAGTTTGCAAAAATGCATCTAGGTTTCGTAGCAGAGTGTCGAGATGAAATTTCACGTGCCTTGGCAAAACTGGAAGTGGAGGACCTTCCACGGGCTATTCTTCTTCCCAGCTTAAGTTCTAAACCAGTGCTTAAGAAAATCTTTCTAGAATTGGTGGTTGAAATATATGAAGCCGAGGTTGAATTTCTGAACTCACAAGAAAATTCATATCAGTTCAGAGACCCCAAAGCCTTTTTGGAAAGTCTCCCTCCTCCTAAAAAAAAAGAAATCCCACTACTTTTTGAAATACAAGAAGAAGGTGATTGGACTTTCAAGAGCCACATTGAAGATGCAGTGGAAGATGCAATAATCAAAGTTTCCTATGATGCAGACAACCTACCAGTCATGGCAGGCCTAAAAGAAGAAAGCTTACACCATATGTTCTTCGATCCTGTGGCAGAGTACATGGAGGCCCTGATCAGTCCAAATGCTCCAGCATTGATCCTTCGCAAGGGCCAAATTCATCAACAGTGGTCACCACTGATGGTGACCTCAGTTTTGAAGGACCACCAGAAGAACACCCTGTGGTTATCTTTGACAGGAAGTAAGTGCTCCTATCCTTTTTTGCTACTACTTAACTTGTTGCATTGGCATTATTGTATCACCTAGAACATCAGATATTTCTAGGTTAGATTAGAGTAGGTAGGAAGACTGAAATAAAGCTCAGCCTGTAAGCATGTAGTGAGTTGTTTTAACTTCTGCAAGGTCCAGCAAGCCAAACAGTCTAATCATGGCTTGGTTGTTTTTCAATTTCTGTTTTAGAATGTAGAGAAGAAATCTGCTAGACAGTTTAATCCTAGCAGATGTAGTTTAGGTAGAGAAAATGTTAGACCAACAATGTAAACTGGTCTCATGGAGTAATAAGCTATTCTAGTCTAAGCTACTATATCCTAGCCTACCTTACCCTACTCTTCTCTTCCCTACTAGGATACCCTAGCCTAGACTAGCATAACGTAGCTTAGTCTATCCTACTTTGGCCTACATTAGCCTACTCTAGCCTAGCCTATTCTAGTCTAACCTGCTTTAACCTAGCCTAGCTTAGCTTACACTACTCTAGCCTAGCCTAGCCTACTCTGCGCTACCCTAGCCTAGCCTAAGTTAACCTACTCTATCCTATCTTACACTATCCTAGCCTACTTTATCCTAGTCTAACCCGCTTTAACCTAGCCTAGCTTAGCTTACTCTACTCTAGCCTAGCCTAGCCTACTCTACGCTACCTTAGCCTAGCCTAAATTAACCTACTCTATCCTATCTTACCCTATCCTAACTTACTATATCCTAGCCTAGCCTAGCCTACTATAGCCTACACTAGCCTAGCCTGTCTCACCCTATTTTACTCTAACCTACTCTATCCTATCTTACCCTATCCTAGCCTACTCTATCCTAGCCTAGCCAACACTACTCTAGCCTAATCTAGCATAGCCTATCATACCCTATTATACTCTAACCTACTATAGCCTAGCGTAGACTACTCTATCCTACTCTAGTCTAACGTACTCTACCTTCGCCTACTCTAGCCTAGCCTATTTTAGTCTAGCCTACTCTAGACTAACCTAGCTTACGATACTCTACTCTATCCTAACCTTTCCTATCGTAGCCTAGCCTGCCTTAGCCTACTCTATCATATCCTATCCTAGACTATCCTATCCTATTCTATCCTACTCTACTCTAGCCTTTCCTACCCTACCCTAATCTACCCTAGCTTAGCTTATCCTACTCTACTCTAGCCTACTACGCTACTCTAGCCTAGGCTAGCCTACCTTAGCTTACTCTATTCTATCATATCCTAGTGTAGCCTATCCTACACTACCCTACTCTAGCCTAGCCTAGTTTATTCTAGCCTAACATAGCCTACTCTACCCTAGCTTAGCCTACTCTACCATAACTTAGCTTAGCCTACTCTAGCCCACTAGTTTACTCTAGCCTAGCTAAACCGAGTCTACTTTAGCCTAACCTAGCCTAGCATTGCTTAGCCTACTCTAGCCTACTAGCCTACTCTACCCTAGCCTACTAACCTACTCTAACTTACCCTAGCCTAGCCTACTCTACTCTAGCCTATCATATTCTACTCTTACTCTAGCCTACTCTAGCCTAGCCTAGCTTAGCTTACTCTACTCTAGCCTACTAGACTACTCTAGTCTAACCTAGCCTACTTTAGCCTACCCTAGCCTAGCCTACCTTTGCCTACTCTATTCTAAGCTAATCTAGCCTAATATATATATATATATATATATATATATATATATAATTGAGACAATTAATAAAACAAGTATTCAAAGTGAATATTAAAAACATTTACATAGAATTTAATTTTATAATATATATTTAAATGTAAAAACATTGTGATTTTAATAAAAAATATATTCAAAATAGGTAAAAGCACGATTGGAGATCTTTTAATAAAGCCATTTAATACAAAACCACAACGTTCGTTCAAGAGACTAGATTTAGTTATAAGGAAGGGGTAGCCGCGAAAAATGGATTTTGAGGCTTAGACTAACTATTGTTTATAACTCACACCAAATGCATTGCATTTAATTTAAATAAATCAAAAGTATAGATAAATAATTACACGGACCGTACACCACAGTACACTATTGGAAAACCGAAAGATTAATTCATTGATCATCAACAGAAAAACAAAACAGGTGGATGAGAGTTATTTCTGCTGCATGCAAGGACATGATGCAGCTACCTCATGTCCCGGCAAACAACAACCTCTGTAAGTGGAATTTCAAAATAAAAGAAGTAAAAATATAATTCGTGTTTATGAGATTTCTCTGGCTTATTGGAAGAAACTCATAGGGTATTGAACTGAGGTGATTTAGTCGATTACCACTTTTAAAACTAAAATATATAATATTTTTAAAAAGTTAAAAATAATAAAAATAATTTAAAGATATAAAATAAATTATATATGTGTTGAAACACAAAATTCAACATATAAATTTATATAAATTTATATATCATATAATGTAACATATCTTAATTCAAAATATTTGGATATTGCCGTTTAATATAAAATCACATCGTTCCAAAAATTAGATTTAATTGGAAGAGAAGGGCAGCAATGAAATGTCTATTTTGGAGCCGTAGATTACACCAAATAATTTTATAAGTGACACCAAACTAAAACTAAACTATGAAGTAATTCCGCGGAAACTATAACAGAGGAGAAACTAAAGTTGAACGCATTATGCAGATGAAAATAAACTATCTGGAATAATCTGAATAGAGATTGGATGAACAGGTGATGAGGGTTTCTTGTTTACTCCCCAAAGAAAGCGAAGAGGAGAGTAATTACACCTGAAAATGGAATTAAGTAATTCCTAACCGAACTGCCCAGCGATGTCTCGTAGACAACCATTAGGGTAGAAAATAGTGACTTCATTAGGGTGGAATTAGGCTTCTCTATGTGCTGCACGCAACCGCCAGAAATGTGTGCAGCACACAAATAAATAAATGCAGCTGGTCTCTTGGATTTCTTGCCCTAAGGTACTAAAATGTATGGAAAAGCAACAAGATAAAGAAAAATCTAACTATGTCTTCTTTATTTAACCAATAAAGAAGTAGCAAAGAAGTAGCAAAGAAAATATTTCTCAGAACTGCAAGGACAATTCTAACTAAGCTTTCTTTATTTAATCATTTTTAAATTATCTATGCAAATTTTCCTTTTATAATTATCATGTCAAACCTTGAACTAAAATTACAAAAGATACAAAAAAGGAACTAGTCAAGAAGATTGGGATTCGAGTTAAGAATCTCTACAAGCTGGATGTAGATGGATGCGCAGCATTGATGGGCAAGGCAGACAAAGTGGTGAGTCGGGAAGAGGGTGAGTAATTCACGAATCTACCTGGAGTAGAGCATTTGGGAAAGCTAGCTGCATAGACAGCCAAATGAACAGAATGTCAAAATAAGAAATACCTAGCAGTGAGTGTTAGGTACGAGTAGTCCTTTCCTTTGATAACAAACGACATGATCGACTTTGCATGAATCTGACACCTCATCACACATACACAGACGCCCAACCACAGAGCACACATAGAAATATCGGACCAGACCAGAGGTACATGACGAAGTGGAAAATTTCTGCAACCGAAAGATATATGTAGGATTTTTTCAACGGATATATTGGCCTTTTTTATTTGAATCAGACACAAATCCCGTGTCTAGTCTCTTCCACAAATGAGGGAGAATTTAAAATTGGTCCACCCCACCGTCCTAAAAATAGCAGGCATAAAACGGTCGCATGCTTTTTCTCCTTTAATTTAGATTCAAGCTTTTTGTTTTTCACTTTGTTTTAATCATAGTGTTTTATTTTATGATCTTTCATTGGACATTATTAGTGTTTTATTTTATGATCTTTTATTTTACATAATTTTTTTAGAAGTTGGAATAATTTTCATATGACCTTGGGAGTATAGAATCAACCTAACTCACAATTTTAATACATTTCAATTGTCAGACTGATTAGCATAAGTTTATTTAACGGATATATCGACCTATTTTCTTGAATAACCGTTTCACAGACAGATCTCCTATTTCTCCTATAAATGAGTGAAAAATTAAGAAATTAATTTTTAACTATAGTTTGAAATTATAATTAACTATTTTGTATTACCTGTTTTTGAAATAGCTCATTTTATGGATATACAGGTTTAGATATTAATAAAATATTTCTATTTTTGTATAGAGTTACAACCTCTCTCTCTCTCTCTCTCTCTCTCTATATATATATATATATATATATATAATTGGTTTAGTCCACCTTCTTTAAAAAAGCAGCCAAAAAAAAGTTTTAGTCAACTTTCTTTTAAAACACAACCAAAAAAATAAGTTTTAGTCCACCTTCTTCAAAAACGCAGCCAGAAAAAAGTTAACATGCTTTTATTTTCTTTTAATTTTGATTTATGCTTTTTGTGTCCACATTCTAAAAATAAAAAAGCAAAAAAAGTTTCCATGCTTTTTCTTTTTCTTTTTTTAAATTTTAATTTATGTTTTTGTGTTCATTGTATTTCAAAATAACATTTAAATTTGATTTATGTTTTTTGTTTTCAATTTATATTTACTTTGATTGACCATTATTTTTTTTTAATTTTGAAAAATAATCCAAGTTGTTTAACACAATGTAGCTGACAATTCTTTAAAATATAGATCACTTAATGATTCAACTAAAAAGCAAAGACCAATTCCCCCTAATATGTTAGTGATAATTTCTTATTGAATTGAATTGAAAAACTCACTTATTGGCTCCACCCATTAGGATTTC
Organism: Pinus albicaulis; assembly: GCA_034641835.2. Taxonomy (NCBI): domain Eukaryota; kingdom Viridiplantae; phylum Streptophyta; class Pinopsida; order Pinales; family Pinaceae; genus Pinus; species Pinus albicaulis. The sequence goes on from CM076569.1 coordinate 713,427,082, forward strand.
ATCCCACAAGATATAAAGTTGAAATTGTTTTAGGAAAGGTTGATAAAGTGGATAATAGGGTAAACATGTTTATGGATTCACATAAATCATTTATTTATTTATTATAGACAATATCAACTGAATAAACATCAATGAAAGAAGTAATTACTATATAATTAATAATTTAAAGTAAGGGAACTCTATTTTCAAATCAAACAAATGTGATGTCAAATAAATATCAGTGAAAAAAGTAATTATTACTTGATTAATAATTTAAGGTAAGGAGACTCTATTTTCAAATCAAACAAATATGATTCCAAATGAAAATCTCGGTGTCATAAATGTATTACACATCTGAGGTAAGGCCATGGTATATTTGAGTAGTTAGAGTATACCACATGGATCCAGATTAACTATGGATGTAACATGAGCAGAGAAAGATCAAATTTCTATAATTTCAAACTTTTTTTAGAATGCAAAAAAATAATGTGTATTTTATTATTATTTAAATCTTATTTTTAAATGTTATAGAGATTACATAACACGTGCATTGAACCATCTTAATAGCTCACATTAAACTTGTATTTACTATTATTATTAATATATTTTTAATTATATGTCAATATTGATTTATTTTAAAATATTTTACTCAAAACTCACATTTGATATTTTATTCTAGACAACATTAAAGTATGTTAATGTAGCAGGTTTATATATAGATATATATATGAAGTTGATATATTTTTGAAAAGTATAAAGTTTAAACATCTTACTCATATATGTTTTATGAAATTATATTAGATCATATGGACAACTAATTAAATATGCATAGCATATTTTCATTTTCTTTTCTATTATAGCACATATTATTTTTATATTCATAGAATATTTTGTTTTAAAAGAGACAAACATACTTACACATAGCCTTCACAGTGGGCTTTAGAATGAGCCTATCCCATCAATGATTCAATGAGTATCTTTTAAAATTGATCAGGTATGAGAAATCCTTTAGATGGAATGATTTTCTTAAGTTTTATAATAATAATAAAAATTCCATGCAATTTTTTCATATAGGGATGTAAGAGTTTTTGAAATGATTCTTAATCCTAAATATTAATATGAAGGTGTATCCATGGAAGAAACACTTCAATTTATAAAGAAAGTCAAGTAAATAACAAGGAAGAGAATATTATTCAAGGCTGGAAAAATAAATCCACCATGTGTCTAATATGAGTGGTGATAGAAAAAAAATCCATGAAAAACACACTTGATATTTTGAAGTGCAGAAAAATGAGTACACAAGTAATATTTTAAGACTTTAATGATATAGAAAATGATCCTCAAGAAAAAAAATATGATGAAGGGTATCTCATTCATTTTTGTAATGTTGTTATGTGATCTGTTATTTTATAGAATATAAAATAATATAGACAAAATATAATGTTACTTATTAACTATTCTAGATATCTATTTACATATTATAAATTCATAAAGAAAGTTTGTATTTTTATCTTGAGAGGGTGTAGACGTTAGGTGACATGATTGTTTAACTTATGATAAGAGAGTTAGATATAAAACCCGTTAGATCTAAAGGGAGTTAATTGACATTACTATCTAAATAATCATAAGAAGTTTGAATCACTAGTAATAGAATCTGATTTCTCAATTAAGTATGTTAGTTTGTAAATTGTGCATATTCTTTTTTATTATCAACATTTAATTTTAAGTTTAATATTTGTATATTCATGAGAATATATTGACTCAATTGAACTATGCATAAAATAGTTTTTTCACATGTTAGATCATAATCACATTATAGATGAATAAGATATATGATTTTTTTTATCCTATTTCTATTCACAACTAATATTAATGTTTTTGTCTTGTCGCATGCATAAACTATTATTTTATGATCTTTCATTTCAAATTATTAGTGTTTTATTTTATGATCTTTCATTTGACATTATTTTTTTAAATTTAGAATATTTTTCATCTGACTTGGGCGGAATCGAACCAACCGAACCCAAAATTTTAAGACATTAGAAATGGAATTGTCACACTGGTTAGCATAAGTTTCTTTAACGGATAAACCGACCTATTTTTTTAATAACCATTTCACATACATATCTCTTATTTTTTTCGTTAATGGATATATCGACCTATTTTTTTGAATAACTGTTTCATAGACATTTCTCCAACTTCTGCTATAAATGAGTGAAAAATTAGAAAATTACTTTTCAAGTATAGTTTGTAAGTTATAGCTCACTATTTTGTATTACTTGTTTTTGAAATAGTGAATTAGCTCATTTTATGGATATACATGTTTAGATATTAATAAAATATTTCTATTTTTCAATCAAAGAAATTTTGCAGCAATATCTATATATCTAATTTTTCTTTTAACATTTTTAATTCAACATATATATATATATCATTTTAAAATGGATATATTGAATAACCATTTTTGAAATCTTAAAATTGGTTTAGTTCATTTTTTTTAAAAAGGAAGCAAAAAAAAAAAAAAAAAGTTAACATGTCACTGCTTTTTTTTTTGGATATATGCTTTTTGTGTCTACATCTTAAAAAAACAAAAAAGTTTGGTTGCTTTTCTTTTCTTTTAATTTTGATTTATGTTTATGTTTTTGTGTTCATTTTTTTTTTTTGCTAAATTGTGCTATTTCTATTATGAACATAATATTACAAAACTGCCATGGCTCAGCTGAGGAAGCCTGAGACCGGGCTTGATTGCCACATTCAGTCTAGATATGGAACTGCCCATAAACGGGAAACCAGTTCGATTGTAAGTGATTACACCGCCCAGGAACTAGGAAAGCGGCGAAGAGTTAACTACATTCAGCATAAGAAAGCTAGAGAAATACAAAATATGCATGCAGCTATATCTGCTATGAGTTATCATTGAAACGCAAAACCTTGCAAAAAGTTTTAAGCAGAGTTCATACTGGAAACTGGTCATGGAAGCGAGTGAACAATTAGTCTGAAGCAGTTTGCTCCTCCACAATTCTGTAGCCATACTGATTGTCCAGGTCCACTTCAGCAATCTTATCTTCTTCTTCGCCTGACAGGCCTGCGTCCATCTACATATAAAAAGGTCCTGAGGAAGAAGGGACGGGGGCAGGAGGAGCACCAAAAAAGGGAATGAACGGAGCAGGTTCAGGACCAGAAGGAGGAACAAAGGCAGGCGCAGAAGGAGTCTGCAAGTGACTAGGGGGCGAGGCAGGAGGGAAGGGGAGTTCTTCGCTCAGCGTAACTGTTAAGAAGACAGTGATAGGGCGGTCAAACACATAGTCGAAGCGCAACTTAGTTTGTTGCGTGGTTTGTCTGAGGAACCGACTGCCAGGGGAAGGAGGGGAGGCGGCGACGTGAGGCTGGGGCGAGGACAAAGGAGGAGCAGAGGGAGCAAGGGGCGGAGGGAAAGATAGAGGAGGCGCGGTAGCATGGATGTCACGGAGAAGACCAGGAGGGTCTGAAAATTTTTGAGCCGAACGCCTTGCAGAAGGCTCCAAGGAGAAGTCAACACTGGGGCTGTGGGGAGGGCGCTCGCCCATGGATCTGCCCCGAGAAGCTCCCCTCCTGCAAGACATTCACTGCCTTAGTCTGGGCATGGTGAAATTCTTAGAAGAATCCACCCAAACTCTGGAGGGAGTTGCAATTATAGGAGTAAGATGACCAACAAAAACAGGAGGAGCTTGAAAATTGAAATGAACCGGACAGAAGTTACTGTGCGTGTAGTGGAAGCCTGGAACGGTTTCCAAGCAGCAATGCAACGCGCACCGTCGACCTGTGGCTGTTCTTTCCCCACCTGTAGCAGAGCCTCCCGGGCAGAGCGAGCTCAATGGCGACAGAGGACGGTGGCCATCGACAAAGCAATCTGGAGAATTCGAACGGAAATGCGCCATTTGATAGCGTGTGCGCTGATCAAGGCAGAGGAGGTGACGGCGAACATGTTTAAATGCCCATCGCAGATGGTTAATGAAGACTGCATTTAAGGCACCATGGGGGGCCATGTGGCCACCCCAAGTGAATTGCCTTGGGAGCAGAACCAGGCCTAGTGGCCTCTGCGCAGAACTAAACATCTGCATCCGAAGAAAAAGGTAGTGGGCTTGGCCCGGTTTAGACTAACTACTCGCACGACGAGCTACGGCCTTGCTCGGGATCGAACACAAGACCGGTCCGTCATTACGAGGCCGACTTTACCACTACGCCGCCTCCACAACCTTCTTTTTGTGTTCATTATATTTCAAACAAACATTTAATTTTTATTTATGTTTTTTTTTTTTCAGTTTATATTAACTTTGATTGACCATTATTTTTCTTAATTTTGAAAAATTACCCAAGTTGCTTAACACAATGTTGATGACAATTTTTTAAAACAACATAGATCACTTAATGATTCTACTAAAAAAGAAAGACCTATTCCTCCTAATATGTCGGTGATAATTTCTTATTGAATTTAATTGAAAAACTCACTTATTGGCTCCACCCATTAGGATTTCATCCCACAAGATATAACGTTGAAATTGTTTTAGGAAAGGTTGATAAAGTGGATGATAGGGTAAACATGATTATGGATCAATGCAAATACCATCTCATCTAAATAAACATAAAAAAAAGAAGTAGTTACTACATGATTAATAATTTAAGGTAAGGGAACTTTATTTTCAAATCAAACAAATGTGATGTCAAATAAATCTCAACTAAATAAATATCAATGAAAGAAGTAACTATTACTTGATTAATAATTTAAGGTAAGGAGACTCTATTTTCAAATTAAACAAATCTGATGCCAAATAACAATCTTGGTGTCATAAATGTATTACACATCTAAAGTAAGGTTGTGGTATGTATGAGCAGTTAGAATATACAAACATGGATCCATATTAAGCATGGATGTAACATGAGCAGAGAAGGATCAAATTTCTTTAAGTTCAAACTTATTTTAGAGTGCAAAAAATTAATGTGTATTTTATTATTATTTAAATCGTATTTTTAAATGTTATAGGGATTACATAACACATGCATTGAGCCATTTTATTAGCTCACATTAAACTTGTATTTATTATTATTATTAATATATTTTTAATTATATGTCGAATTGAACATATTTTGGTTGGTAATGCTGTCTGTTGTGTGTTCGTTCCCTAGCCGATGTCGTGCTTTCACAGTTGCAACATCGAACAACCAGCAATCAGATGAAGATTCAGCTGTTTTTGCCTCTCTCATAAGCTCTTTGGGAACCAAACGAACTAGGCCAGCCGCCACAAAGTTTGTTAAAAAGCTGAAATCCATTCCAGAAATCTTCCTACCTCCATCGGTGCCAAGGAAATCTGAAATCTCTCTCGCGGAAAAAGGACTAGTTGGTCAATTTATAGGATTATGGCCCTCACCCAAAACAGTGCAGAAATGGGTTGAGAGGAACTGGATCCAGTTTATACAAGGGAAAATCACCATAATATTTTGTGGTCGGGGATGTTATACCTTTCATTTTGAGACTAAAAGTGATTGAGATCTTATATTCCGAAGCGAGCCTTACTTCATGGACACAAGGGGTTTGTACCTTAATCGACGGACTCTGGATTTTGATCCAGAACTAGATGTTCCCAATGCAGTATCAGTATGGGTAAGATTGTCGCACCTACCTCTACACTAGTGGAGTGATGACTCAGTTCATGCAATAGGAAATGGAGTGAGCAAATACATCGACAGAAGTGAACCAAAAGACAACATGCAGGCATGCGCATGAATCTGTGTTGAGGTGGATCTAGGAAAGGGCCTCCGAGAAGCGGTCAAAATCAAGGTGGATGTTGATCATGTTAGCCCCCTTTTAAATTTTGACAAGAAAACAGGGGGTCAAACTGTCTCTAAACTTTCGAGGAATGCTTTCCCTCTGAATTCACATTATCCTTGAAAGCCTCTTCAGGTCCTCTGCCCTTTAATTATTTTCCTCTGTTGTTCTTAAGTCAATAAGCCTCATTGATTGTGAAAAATTATGCCCCAAGAGGCCTTCATTTGCCCCTTGTGCCCCTGCAGATTTCTCCATTTCATCCCCTCTTCCTCTTTTTCATAACCTCCCTTTTTACCCCAAAATCCCTCCCCCTAATCCTTCTAAACCATCCCAAAATCCCCTTTAAACCATACTCACACCCTTGTTTGGTTTAAAAAACCCCTCATTCCCCTTATTGTTACTGTTTCCCAGCCCCAAATTGCATTAAAAAGGGCCGAAAACCCACATTTCAAAATATATAAGGTTTAACACCTTTCGGCCCTAGCCCCTCAACCTTTTGCTCCATATAACCTGGGTGCTAGACCAAGCGCTAGCCTGGAGAGCACTTATCCCAGGCGGATATCGGGCACAGTATTATCCGTCGATCTGTATAGATCGGACGGCCTTCATTGATCAGTGTCGCGCCCGTGGCCCAACCCGTTTACCGCTCCGATCGCCTGTCCATCGTCTGATCAATCCGTAAATCAACGGTCAGCAGCTCACCCACCGTTGTGGTCACCGCGCCCAGAAGCACTGTTCAAAAACCGATGGTATCCATCGCACTGCCTTTGGAGGGCGGGCGGTATTTTCCATTTCGGAGTGATTCCATTCATCGAACGACACGTGGCTTTGTAACTATTTCAAAACTGCCCCCCCCCCCCATCGCGCGTTATCGTTTGACATTTGACCCAGCGCGATATTCATATCAACCGTCCGATCTGGGGCTCTCCATCCAACGGTCATCGCACCCCGAAGATGCACGAGATTTAACCCAAGGTATCCGTACCTCTGGCTCTCCAATCCGTCGCCCTTTGACGCGTCTTCAGCCATCGATCTCCTCCTGAGATCGTACAGTCCAGATTTATTGCCTCCCCACCATTGACACGTCTCCTCCACCCTGTCACCGTTCCACGTGTTTGTCATATTTTTCCTCCGCCATTATACATTTCATTCGTTAGTCAAATTTCAATGTTTACGTTAAAAACCTCCACCAGTCCATCCTCCATCATTTCACTGTGTTTTAATCACCACCCTGCATTGTTCCATCATTTCGCCATGTCCGCACAACCATTTTCATTGATCCCGCCACGTCCATCATCCCCATGCCTGGTTTTCCTAACGAGTTTGCGAGTTTTGCAGGGTTACAGCGGTGAAAAACTGCCATGACTTATAGTCTCTATTACTGTAATAGAGAGTGCATCAAAGGAGCTTTTTTCAGAGGCTGTGATTATGGAGAAAGGCCTGGGAAGGTATGTCGACAAGACTTCCATTAAAGAAGCAGGGTTAAAATCTGTCAAACCCTCCCGAGTTATTCGAAGCACAAATTGTGCAGATGGAGATATTAATGGAGCAGCAGAGAAATATCAGTGAATTATCGAGGAATTCAATGTTTAACATTGAAGAACTTAAACCGTAATTCAGGGTTTAGAAGGTAGAGGGTACCATTCACAGAAAACAATACCTTAAAGATTTCTTTTCAGCACCATTTTATTTCAGGAAAGTAAGGAATGTCTATGTGATTTTAATTCTTTGCCATGTTCCTGAAGAGTCTTCTACCCAATGCATTTATTTCAGTAAGTAGGCATCAAAGTACATACAATGCTACAGAGTCATCCAGCAATATGGGCGTGCACATTTCTGCCATCTTGTCTTAATGAGGCAAATTAAATTTTCATCACCTACTCCCTTTTCGAGCTTTATTTTTCTCCTATAAAGCTCCCAAAGAACAAATGATTTACGGTTCCAGATTTTATCAGAAAATTATGCAGTGAAAGGATTTTTTGTATACATTTTGTGAACTCTTGTATGAAGGCTCAAAGCCGGTAGGGTCTCAGTGAGCAGGAGTTCCATCTGTTAAGAGGATTCTAGTCTTTGGTATTTCACAATTTTTAACTTTCTCTTATATGTGTTACTTTAATAGATCATTTCATTTCATCCATCTTTCTTGTATCATGTTTCTGGAATGCGAGTAGCTCACTGATTTTTGGTATGGATTTATCCTAGTTGATACCCATGCTCAGATTAGTCAAGCGCTTTAAATATGGCTCAGGAATGATATATTGTTTCACTATTCACTCAAACCATACTTCTGCTATATTAGTTTCTTTGGAAGGTTATTTTTAAAATGCTATTGTCATGTATGGCTTCTTAAATTGGTAAGCCCATTACATGGTGATATTGTGTATCTGGATATCATCTCATTGACAACTAGTATCCTCTCAATCTTTCATTCACAACAAACACCTTCTGATAATTTATTTCTGTGAGGTATTTCTGAACTAGCCCTCTTTACAGTAAGCTATCTCTGAATTGTCTGTTTCTTTTATATTAGAGTTTTGTACATTGCCTCTGCAGTACTCCCTTCTCTGTGTCAGTTTCTGAGGGTCTTGGTCCCATTCAAAATTAACATTCCTTGTTTTCAGGAGATATCATGAGAGCCTTTTATTGATATCTTCCTCTGTTATACATTATGCTCCTTGCTATATATAAGGCACTGGTCTTTCACAACTCAAGGTTGTCTCTAGGAACTACAACATCTTTTTGGCGCCATTGCCAGGGAATGAAGTTGAGAAAATCTAAATCCTTGGACCTCGACAAAACCTAATTCACACTTTAGAAAGGTGAGCATGAAGAGTTGAGAGTTGTAGATCCCTCACCTTCGTGACTCCACAGTTCCTAAATGATTAAAATACTCCACTGCTGACCAGTAGGTCACTGATTATCTTGCTTTCACGAGACTCCACTGAGAGATCATGTCACAGTACAGCATCAGCCATGCTCAAGACCAAGCCACTTCACCAATGTAAGACTCGGAGCAGATTGCAAAAATGCATCTAGGTTTTGTAGCAGAGTGTCGAGATGAAATGTCACGTGCCTTGGCAAAAATGGAAGTGTTGGACCTTCCACGGGCTATTCTTCTTCCCAGCTTAAGTTCTAAACCCGTGCTTAAGAAAATATTTCTAGAATTGGTGGTTGAAAGTTATGAAGCTGAGGTTGAATTTCTAAACTCACAAGAAAAATCTTATCAGCTCAGAGACCCCAAAGCCTTTTTGGAAAGTCTCCCTCCTCCTAAAAATAAAAGATCCCACTGCCTTTCGAAACACAAGAAGAAGGTTATTGGACTTTCAAGAGCCACATTGAAGATGCAGTGGAAGATGCAATAATCAAAGTTTCCCAGGATGCAGACAGCTTACCATTCATGGCAGGCCTAAAAGAAGAAAGCTTACACCATATGTTCTTCGATCCTGTGGCAGAGTACATGGAGGCCCTGATCAGTCCAAATGCTCCAGCATTGATCCTTCACAAGGGCCAGATTCATCAAGAGTGGTCACCACTGATGGTGACCTAAGTTTTGAAGGACCACCAGAAGAACACCCTGTGGTTATCTTTGACAGGAAGTCAGTGCTCCTATCCTTTTTTGCTACTGCTTAACTAGTTGCATTGCCATTATTTTATCACCTAGAACATCAGAGATTTCCAGGTTAGATTAGAGTAGGTAGGAATACTGAAATAAAGCTCAGCCTGTGAGCATGTAGTTAGTTGTTTTAATTTTTGCAAGGTCAAGCAAGCCAGATAGTCTAATCATGGCTTGGTTTTTTTTCAATTTCTGTTTTAGAATGTAGAGAAGAAATCTGCTAGAGATTTTAATCCTAGAAGATGTAGTTTAGATAGAGAAAATGTGAGACCAACAGTGTAATCTGCTGTCATGGAGTAATAAGGGTAGGATTAGAATAGGTTTATTTTTCATGTCTATAAAAATTGATGATGTAGGTGGTCTGTGAAGTTCTCGACACACCCAAGGATGAACATGTCGTCCCCAGGTGGAGCCAATGTTGATCATGTTAGCCCCCTCTTAAATTTTGACAAGCAAACAGGGGGTCAAACTGTGTCTAAACTTTCGAGGAATGCTTTCCCTCTAAATTCACATCATCCTTGAAAGCCTCTTCAGGTCCTCTGCCCTTTAATTATTTCCCTCTACTGTTCTTAGGTCAATAAGCCTCATTGATTGTGAAAAATTGTGCCCCAAGAGGCCTTCATTTGCCCTTTGTGCCCTTGCAGATTTCTCTATTTCATCCCCTCTTCCTCTTTTTCATAACCTCCCTTTTTAACCCAAAATCCCTCCCCATAATCCTTCTAAACCATCCCAAAATCCCCTTTCAACCATACTCACACCCTTTTTTGGTTTAAAAAACCCCTCATTCCCCTTATCGTTACTCTTTCCCAACCCCAAATTGCATTAAAAAGGGTCGAAAACCCACATTTGAAAATATATAAGGTTTATCACCTTTCAGCCCTAGCCCCTCAACCTTTTGCTCCACGTAACCTGGGCGCTAGACCAAGTGCTAGCCGGGAGAGCGCTTATCCCAGGGAGATATCAGGTGCAGTATTATCCGTCGATCTGTACAGATCAGACGACCTTCATTGATCAGCGTCACACCCGTGGCCCAACCCGTTTATCGCTCTGATCGCCTGTCCACCGTCTGATCAATCTATAAATCAACGGTTAGTAGCTCACCCACCCTTGTGGTCACCATTACCAAAAGCACTTTTCAAAAACTGGTGGTATCCATCGCACCGCCTTTGGAGGGCGGGCGGTATTTTCCATTTCGAAGCGATTCCACTCATCGCATGACACGTGGTTCCGTCACCATTTCAAAACCACCCCCACATCATGCGTTATCGTTCGAAATTTGACCCAGCGCAATATTCATATCAACCGTCCGATCTGGGGCTCTCCATCTAATGGTCATTGCACCCTGAAGATGCGCAGGATTTAACCCAAGGTATCCATACCCCTGGCCCGCCAATCCATCGCCCTCCAACGCGTCTTCAGCCGTCGATCTCCTCCTGAGATCGAAAGGTCCAGATTTCTTGCCTCCCCACCATCGACATGTCTCCTCCACCCCCTCACCGTTCCACATGTTTTTCGTATTTTTCCTCTGCCATTATACATTTCATTCATTAGTCAAATTTCAATGTTTACATTAAAAACCTCCACAAGTCCATACTCCATAGTTTCAATGTGTTTTATTTGCCACCCTACATTGTTCCATCATTTCTCCATGTCCGCACAGCCATTTTCATTGATCCCGCCATGTCCATCATCCCCATGCCTGGTTTTCCTAACGAGTTTGCGGGTTTTGCAGGGTTACAGCGGCAGAAAACTGCCATGACTTACAGTCTCTATTACTGTAATAGAGAGCGCATCGAAGGATCTTTTTTCAGAGGCTATGATTATGGAGAAAGTCCTGGGAAGGTATGTCGACAAGACTTCCATTAAAGAAGCAGGGTTAAAATCTTTCAAACCCTCCCGAGTCATTCAAAGCACAAATTGCGCAGATGGAGATATTAATGGGGCAGCAGAGAAATATCAGTGAATGATCTAGGAATTCAATGTTCAGCAATGAAGAACTTAAACTGTAATTCAGGGTTTAGAAGGCAGAGGGTATCATTCGCAGAAAACAATACCTTAAAGCTTTCTTTTCAGCACCATTTTCTTTCAGGAAAGGAGAGAATATATATGTGATTTTACTTCTTTGCCGTGTTCCTGAAGAGACTTCTACCCAGTGCATTTATTTCACTAAGAAGGCGGCAGAGTACATATAGCGCTATAGAGTCATCTAGTAATATGGGCGTGCACATTTCCGCCATCTTGTCTTAATGAGGCAAATTAAATTTTCATCACCTACTCCCTTTTCAAGCTTTCTTTTTCTCCTATAACACTCCCAAAGAACAAATGATTTAGGGTTCCAGATTTTATCAGAAAATTATGTAGTGAAAGGATTTTTTGTATACATTTTGTGAACTCTTGTATGAAGGCTCAGAGCCCGTAAGGTCTCAGTGAGGAAGAGTTCCATCTGTTAAGAGGATTCTGGTCTTTGGTATTTCATAGTTTGTAACTTTCTCTTGTATGTGTTACTTTAATAGATCATTTCATTTCATCCATCTTTCTCGTATCATGTTTTTGGAATGCGAGTGGCTCACTAATTTTTGGTATGGATTTATCCTAGTTGATACCCATGCTCGGATTAGTTAAGCGCTTTAAATATGGCTCAGGCATGATATACTGTTTCACTATTCACTCAAACCATACTTCTGCTATATTAGTTTCTTTGGGAGTTTATTTTTAAAACGCTATTGTCATGTATGGATTCTTAAATTGGTAATCCCATTTCATGGTGATATTGTGTATCTAGATATCAGCTCATTGACAACTAGTATCCTCTCAATCTTTCATTCACAGCAAACACCTTATGATAATTTATTTATGTGAGGTATTTCTGAACTGACCCTCTTTACAGTAAGTTGTCTCTGAATTGTCTGTTGGTTTTATAATAGAGTTTTTCACATTACCTCTGCAGTACTCCCTTCTCTGTGTCAGTTTCTGAGGGTCTTGGTCCCATTCAAAATTAGCATTCCCTGTTTTCAGGAGATAGCATGAGAGCCTTTTATTGATAACTTCCTCTGTTATACATTATGCTCCTTGCTATATACAAGATGTCCTAGGAACTGGCCTTTCACAACTCAAGGCTGTCTCTAGGAACTACAATAGTGGACAACTAGATCCACATTCAATAGCTGGAGTATGAACAAATCCCCTTCAAATATAAGGTATGTCAGGAATACGGTCATTTCAGCAATAGATGTAGTAAAAGAGAGGAACCTGAAAGAAACATTGAAGAGACATCAGATTCAAAATGGAAATAAGTAAAAATGATAAAGACTGCATCTAAACCCGCCTCTATCTCTCATCCTCCTCCTCCGCTAGGATCTCCCCTCCCCTCTCAACCAACCTCCCTCATGGGGAAAAATCCTTTTGACATCCTCTCATCTGCTCTCATCCCATCTGACTTCATCATCACCTCCTCCCCCATTCACACCCTCCTCTCATCTCCCATTCCTACCCCTCTTGGTTCCCCTCCTCAGACGGACAACCCTCTCCTCCTAAATTCAGACCGAATCCTCACAAGAAACCAAACAAAAGAAACCCCTCAAAATATTGAGAATACAAAAAAATTTGGAAGGAGATTGAGCAAAGAAATAAGAGATGAAGAAGCAGCCAAAGATGTCTCACTGGGAACACAACAGCGATTGGAGAATTTTCTAGAAAAAGGACCAAAGAATAAAGAAAAAGTACAACAAGAAAACAAAGGGAGGGGTCCTAAAACAACCCCAAATAATAAATAATGATAGTTTTCTCTTGGAATTGTAGAGGGTTGGGTCACCCCTCAAAAATTAATTTTTTAAAAGACCTGATAAAAAGTGAAAAACCTGACATCCTCTTGATTCAAGAGACAAAGCTAAGTAGTCAAGAAATTGATGTGATCAGAAAAATATAGGATCTATGAAGGATAAGCAATGTCAGCTACTAGAGCTTCAGGAGGAATAAGCACTATATGGAAAAAAGGAAATGGAAACTGCAACAGCACACGAAGATAGACCACTGGATAAACACTAAACTGGAGAATGTTGAAACTAGTCAGCATCTACAACATATACTCCCCCAACCATTATAAGGACAAGGAAATATGTTGGGAAACCTTAAAATATAGCATTGGGGACGACCAAGAAGATAACCTTCTTGTTGGGGGAGATCTAAAGTTAGCCTAGGCTAGTAACCCACTCTAAGCAGGCCTAAGCTAGCTTTCTCTACTCTAACATGTTCTAGCCTAGCCTATTCTAGCCTATATTATTCTACTCTAACCTACTATAGCCTAGCCTAGCCTACTCTAGCCTACTCTATCCTAGCATAGCATACTCTAACCTAGTATACTATAGTCTGAACTACTCTAGGCTAGCCTAACTTAGCCTACTCTACTCTAGCCTACTAGTCTAATCAAGCTCACGCTAACCTACTTTATCCTACTCTATTATAGCTTAGCCTAGCCTAGCCTACCCTCACCTACTCTACTTTATCCTACCCTAGCCTTGCCTACCCTGACATGGGCTAGCTTACTATTTCCTAGCCTTTCCTGGCATTACCTTGCATTGCCTAGCCTACTTTACCCTTGATGTAGGGAGGGCCTGCAAACCCCAGAATCTTTTCTTACCGTGCATTTAAACATGCATTGAAATCACTGCCCAATTAAGATTCCAATCTGGGCAATTTCATACATTTCCCAATTGCGGAAGCTATCATATGGTTCACAACCAGAACCAACCATCTTCATACAAAAGTTTCCTCATGAATTGAAACTTATCAAAACATAAGATTCAAACACAATTCAATCCAAAACCAAAGCTTGAATTTTACATGAACCTTTTTCATTCCCAATCCAATTAACATTCAACGGTCTCATCATTTAGACCCATTACGTCTCATACACCATCACAATTACATTCATATATGATGGATTCAATTAAAGAGTGCACCCTTACTTTTATATTCAACCTGGCAACTTATATAATTTAAACCCCAATGCTTAATTCCCACACGTTTTCCAATTAACTTTAAACACATTACTTTTGGTTTTAAATCTCAAACATCAAACTGCTCACTCAGTTTTCATATCATTTATTCCCAACCTGCAAATACGGATTTTCAAACAAATCTCCATAAACAAATGCGCCCATGTTTGAAGACTGAGTCTAGGAATTTAATACGAACATATATCATCTTTATGCAAACACCAACATATCTTACCTGTTCGAATTTCGGCAATATATCAACCTCTGGACCGCCTTCAAATTCTGGACTTCACCAGCAATTGAACCATTCAATTCCACTGTGCTCTGCAACTGAACAAATTGACTGGGCTTTAAAACCCTTGAATCCATTTCAAAGTTTGATCATCATGCTGTCCACGTTTCTCTGCAATTAGATTTGTCCACACTGTCTGGCAATCTCTGCGTCTTATCACACAATGAACGGTAGCCTTCCAATGCAGAACGGTGTGGCCAGACTCTACACTACCTTTGACAAACTGCTTCACTGGTTTACAATCTCCATCCTCTGGATTCGCTTAACAGAACATTCCAACTTCAGTATTCATGACGCATTCTCCTTCACTTCGGTCCACAATTTGTTTTAAAATAAAAACTGTCATTACCAGCGTTTTCACTCCACGCTTTTCTGCACCATCGATTCAACATAAAACTATTCAGATCACCATAAAACTTCTACAGAGTAAATGAATTCAAACCGGATTTTTGTTTCCACTGCATACGTTGCCACTGAATTGAAATCGAACCTGCGCCTTGTTCAAAACTTCCAACAAGCTACAAACTGATATAAACCCCATCGATTTACCAAACACACGTTAAAATCGTTCAAATGGGAACAATTCAACATTTGATTTCAATTCAATAAAAGTTTTACCTCCAATCCAGCTTCATAACGCTGGTCAATCAACTGAATTATGAAACGATTTAATTCTTCAACGTTAAATAACAAATCCCTCTACGCCCAGATCACCGCTACGATCCACAAGATATCGACTTAAAACTGCCATCGCTCTACATCACCGCACAGTCAATACAGCAGTTGGATTTTTTTAATAACGCATATAAAAGTACCCATGTTCATACCCATCTTAACGCCTTCCATAAAGTCGACTCTCCAAGTCGATGTGCCAACGCTATTCAATTGACATTCATCTAATCCTCTTCCAAGAGGATCGACACCTATTCCTGCATTCTTTCAACAATACACATTCAACTCACAATATTATATGGGTTGTGATGCCAGATATCCAATATCAAGGTCGATTTCAGTATTTCTTTGAAGTTCCGCATACAATGTTTCCATAAGACAATTAATCCATGCGCTAACCACTTTTTCCACAGGAATTAACGCACTAATTACTAGCAAATCAAATACCAGCAAATTCACTATTTCAACATAGAAATTGAACCATACTCGAATTGACCAAGTTAAGTTGCATAAATCAAAACCAACACTTTCATAAAAGTGAATTTACTTACAGCAACAATTCTCCGTGGCCTGATTTACAATTCATTGGCCCTTACAATCTGCCCGAAGGCTTACAGCCTTGGCTGTTCAAAACCTACTCTCAACCACTCTCACTATTCAAGTCTATTTTCCTCACAAAAACCACTCCTATTTATACACAAATAATGCATTTAATTCACTCAAAATATCTCTCCACCTAATCCTCAACTAATCCCATACATAGAAATCCTAATCCCAAATTTTGCTCCTAAACTATTTCTCTCATATCCTTTTATTTATTAAAAGAATATTTATATAATCCTCACTTTTCATAATTATGTCCTATTTTATTAAAAATAACAAATTAATTAATAAAATATTAAAAATTGTCACACCCCCTTTTCTAACATATTTACAAATGAAAAATGCCCTTGATGCTCCTGCATCAGACTCCCAACGTTTAAATAATCATGATCGCCTGATCATGTGTTCGGATCTATGTATGTCTGGATCCCATATCTTGTGCTGCAACTTCCCACTTGTCGTTGCTTCCATCTGTTGTTCTTCTCTAGGTCTCCATACTTTATGTTGCATCACTCCACTGATTAGGCTTTTACAATCTTTTTTTGTCTTTCTTCTGCTGCTTTTCCTTTGTTTTACTGCTGCTGGCCTCTTCCGGGATACTTTCATCATCATCCGCCTCATCAGCTCAATTTCTCTGTCTAATATACTTTCTCCAGCATCTTCAATAAAACCTGTACACACAAAACAATTGTTAGAATAAAAACCATAAGGCTTTAGTGCCCCCATAGATTTTGCTGCTGTCAGTGTTGCCTCAGCTGTCACCATAAATGTCGTCAACATTGGATTCACTCCTGGAGATGCTACCCCACATGTTGCCCTAGCTGTCACTATGGATGTTGCTGCCTCCCAAACTTCCTGTCCCTCTGCAACATTCCTTTGCTCACCACCTGTAATTTCATCTGCAATTTCTTTCTCTGGTTCAAATGTCTCTAGCAAACATTTCAGTCCTTTCACCTCAAGCATTTCATCAACATGCTGCAAATTAACTCCAGCATAACCTCCATCTTCCTTTTCGACAATCTTCAGTAATTGTCCATCATCATCTTGATTGATTCTGGTAATCAAATCAATTTCTTTCACCACTGTAGCCTCATCATCTATTACTGTAGTAGCTCCAAAATTTTGTCCACCAGTCTTCTCTTGGCTATACAGACAAGCCAACTCTTTCTTGTCACCCACGGTAACAAGCTTCTGATTATGAGACATGATTCTCTCATCTTCTACCTGCAACAGTTCTTCTTCTTCCAAGACATTTCCAAATGATGGACTGTCTAGTATATCACCTGTAAACACAATCAAATTGTCAGCATCCAAATCACAAGACCCAATGGTCTCACTTGTTGATTCAGTCAACAAGTTTTCCCTCTGCAGCTCCAAGTCTTCTTCAGGACTCAGAAAATCTTCACTGGCTTTCTCCTCAGCTTCCTCTGGCAACACTTCAGTATGCTACTCTGAGTTCCTTTCAAACTTCTTTGTCAGCACATCAGTATGCTGATTTGCATTCACCATGAGACTGTCAGCTAGTCTCTCCCTCTTACCATTCTCTGCTTCATGACTTTCCTTTATGAAAACTTTCCTTCCTTGCTTCCTCAGCAAATTATCATGTACATAAGTCCTCTATCTCTCCAATTCTCTTCTTTGAAGATCTAGTTTCCTATACAATTCAACAACTTCATTAGGAGTAGAACTTGGAAACTTCACACAGTTTTCCATATCTTCACCAGCTTTCGACCAATCATCAGCTGGTCTTCCTTCTTCTGCACCAAGATTCGGATTAGACTCCTTCGTCTTCATTCCCTCCTGAGATCTTGCTATTTCAGCATCGATTTGAACAGCCTTCAGATTCAATTCTCTCTCTTGAAAAAAATCTAAAGCTTGCTCATCTCCCTGTACTGTACCTGCAAACATACACAACTCATCATTTTTAAAACCACAAGACTTTTCAGTCTTGACTGCTTCCTCTAATACTTCCTTCTGAACAAATCTGCATGTGGAATCTTCAAATTCCATCTCTGGCTCAAGAAATCTAAGTCCTTTCTTCAATAAGGCAATCACACTTTGCCTCAACTTCATCTGCAATGGTTGCCAAATCACTCTCTTTCCCTTCAGTGGAAAGATCCATCTTGTTTTCTGGTTTTCCTGCTCTTGCAGCCATTCCTCCAGTACCTGCAATTGTATCCTCATTACTGCAATTTCTCTTTCTTTGACTTCATCAGTCATCTTACCTCTATGGCATTCCTCTGAACCTTTTCTCTGATCCTCCATGATCATTTTCTCCCTGAGTTTCTCACTCATCATGAGTTGCACTAGCCTCTGCAACAGAAAGGTCTCCTGCTGCCACCACTTACCTCACCAAGCTCTCCTCACTCAGTCTTTTGGTAAGTACTGGTTCACTGCCTCTGGAACCCTTTGAGCACTCTCCTTTGCTCTCTCTCTAGGCCATCTCTTCAACTCACTTTCTCTTTAGGACACTGCAATTGTCCTCTCTATCCAGCCTTTATCTGAATGTCAGGTTTGCTGCCATCATCTTGTCTTCAATCATAAACTTCAATCATAATTTCAAATCAGAAAATCAACTCACCTTTAAGATCTTGCAGGATCTTGTTCTCCCGTCGTTTCTGCAATCATGTTCACGGCAATTGTGTAGCTTGCATATCGGATTTAAAAATTTGATCTTCCTTTCAGTCATTCATCACACATTCAAAGAAACACACTTTAGTTCTCAACAAAACGTTCTGTCCTCATTCAAAAAAACAAACATCTTCAATTTCAACAGAGCCAAGCTCTGATACCAAAAATGATGCAGGCAGGGCCTGCATACCCCAGAATTTTTTCTTACCGTGCATTTAAACATGCATTGCAATCACTGCCCAATTAAGATTCCAATCTGGGAAATTTCATACATTTCCCAATTGCAGAAGCTATCATATGGTTCACAACTAGAACCAACCATCTTCATACAAAAGTTTCCTCATGAATTGAAACTTATCAAAACATAAGATTCAAACACAATTCAATCCAAAACCAAAGCTTGAATTGTACATGCACCTTTTTCATTCCCAATCCAATTAACATTCAACAGTCTCATCATTCAAACCCATTACGTCTCATACACAATCACAATTTCATTCACATATGCTGGATTCAATTAAAGAGTGCGCCCTTACTTTTATATTCAACCTGGAAAATTTTATAATTTAAACCCCAATGCTTAATTCCCACACGTTTTCCAATTAACTTTAAACACATTACTTTTGGTTTTAAATCTCAAACATCAAACTTCTCACTCAGTTTTCATATCATTTATTCCCAACCTGCAAATACGGATTTTCAAACAAATCTCCATAAACAAATGCGCCCATGTGTGAAGACTGAGTCTGGAAATTTAATATGACCATATATCATCTTTATGCAAACACCAACATATCTTACCTGTTCGAATTTCGGCAATATATCAACCTCTGGACCGCCTTCAAATTCTGGACTTCACTAGCAATCGAACCATTCAATTCCACTGCACTCTGCAACTGAACAAATTGACTGGGCTTTAAAACCCTTGACTCCATTTCAAAGTTTGATCATCATGCTGTCCACGTTTCTCTGCAATTAGATTTGTCCACACTATTTGGCAATCTCTGCGTCTTATCACACAATGAACGGTAGCCTTCCAACGCAGAACAGTGTGGCCGGACTCTACGCTGCCTTTGACAAACTGCTTCACTGGTTTACAATCTCCATCCTCTGGATTCGCTTAACAGAACATTCCAACTTCAGTATTCATGACGCATTCTCCTTCACTTCGATCCACAATTTGTTTTAAAATAAACACTGTCATTACCAGCGTTTTCACTCCACGCTTTCCTGCACCATCGATTCAACATAAAACTATTCATATCACCATAAAAATTCTACAGAGTAAATGAATTCAAACCGGATTTTTGTTTCCACTGCATACGTTGCCACTGAATTGAAATCGAACCTGTGCCTTCTTCAAAACTTCCAACAAGCTGCAAACTGATATAAACCCCATCGATTTACCCAACACACGTTAAAATTGTTTAAATGGGAACAATTCAACATTTGATTTCAATTCAATAAAAGTTTTACCTCCAATCCAACTTCATAACGCTGGTCAATCAACTAAATTATGAAACAATTTAATTCTTCAACGTTAAATAACAAATCCCTCTACGCCCAGGTCACCGCTACGATCCACAAGATATCGACTTAAAACTGCCATCGTTCTACATCACCGCATAGTCAATACAATAGTTGGATTTTTTTATTAACGCATATAAAAGTACCCATGTTCATACCCAGCTTAACGCCTTCCATAAAGTCGACTCTCCAAGTTGATGTGCAAACGCTATTCAATTGACATTCATCTAATCCTCTTCCAAGAGGATCGACACCTATTCCTGCATTCTTTCAACAATACACATTCAAATCACAGTATTATATGGGTTGTGATGCCAGATATCCAATATCAAGGTCGATTTCAGTATTTCTTTGAAGTTCCGCATACAATGTTTCCATAATACAATTAATCCATGCGCCAACCACTTTTTCCACAGGAATTAACGCACTAAATACTAGAAAATTAAATACTAGCAAATTCACTATTTCAACATAGAAATTGAACCATACTCGAATTGACCAAGTTAAGGTGCATAACTCAAAACCAACACTTTCATAAAATTGAATTTACTTACAGCAACAATTCTCCGTGGCCTGATTTACAATTAATTGGCCCTTACAATCTGCCCGAAGGCTTACAGCCTTGACTGTTCAAAACCTACTCTCAACCACTCTCACTATTCAAGTCTATTTTCCTCACAAAAAACACTCCTATTTATACACAAATAATGCATTTAATTCACTCAAAATATCTCTCCACCTAATCCTCAACTAATCCCATACATAGATATCCTAATCCCAAATTTTTCTCCTAAACTATTTCTCTCATATCCTTTTATTTATTAAAATAATATTTACATAATCCTCACTTTTCATAATTATCTCCTATTTTATTAAAAATAACAAATTAATTAATAAAATATTAAAAATTGTCACACCCCCTTTTCTAACATATTTACAAATGAAAAATGCCCTTGATGCTCCTGCATCAAACTCCCAACGTTAAAATAATCGTGATCGCCTGATCATGTGTTCGGATCTATGTATGCCTGGATCCCATATCTTGTGCTGCAACTTCCCACTTGTCGCTGCTTCCATCTGTTGTTCTTCTCCAGGTCTCCATACTTTATGTTGCATCACTCCACTGATTAGGCTTTTACAATCTTTTGTTGTCTTTCTTTTGCTGCTTTTCCTTTGTTTTACTGCTGTTGGCCTCTTTTGGGATACTTTCATCATCATCCGCCTCATCAGTTCAATTTCTTTGTCTAATAGACTTTCTCCAGCATCTTCAATAAAACCTGTACTCACAAAATAGTTGTTAGAATAAAAACCATAAGGCTTTAGTGCCCCCATAGATGTTGTTGTTGTCAGTGTTGCCTCAGTTGTCACCATAAATGTCGTCAACATTGGTTTCACTCCTGCAGATGCTACCCCACATGTTGCCCTAGCAGTCACTATGGATGTTGCTGCCTCCCAAACTTCCTGTCCCTCTGCAACATTCCTTTGCTCACCACCTGTAATTTCATTTGTAATTTCTTTCTCTGGTTCAAATGTCTCCAGCAAACACTTCAGTCCTTTCTCCTCAAGCATTTCATCAACATGCTGCAAATTAACTCCAGCATAACCTCCATCTTCCTTTTCGAGAATCTTCAGTAATTGTCCATCATCGTCTTGATTGATTCTAGTAATCAAATCAAGTTCTTTCACCACTGTAGCCTCATCCCCTATTACTTTAGCAGCTCCAAAATTTTGTCCACCAGTCTTCTCTTGGCTATACAGACAAGCCAACTCTTTCTTGTCACCCATGGTAACAAGCTTCTGATTATGAGACATGATTCTCTCATCTTCTACCTGCAACAGTTCTTCTTCTTCCAAGACATTTCCAAATGATGGACTGTCTACTATATCACTTGTAAACGCAATCAAATTATCAGCATCCAAATCACAAGACCCAATGGTCTCACTTGTTGATTCAGTCACCAAGTTTTCCCTCTGCAGCTCCAAGTCTTCTTCAGGACTTAGAAAATCTTCACTGGCTTTCTCCTCAGCTTCCTCTGGCAACACTTCAGTATGCTGCTCTGAGTTCCTTTCCAACATCTTTGTCAGCACATCAGTATGGTGATTTGCATTCACCATGAGACTGTCAGCTAGTCTCTCCCTCTTACCATTCTCTGCTTCATGACTGTCCTTTATGAAAACTTTCCTGCCTTGCTTCCTCAGAAAATTATCATGTACATAAGTCCTCTGTCTCTCCAATTCTCTTCTCTGAAGATCTTGTTTCCTATACAATTCAACAACTTCATTAGGAGTAGAGCTTGGAAACTTCACACAGTTTTCCATATCTTCACCAGCTTTCGACCAATCATCAGCTGGTCTTCCTTCTTCTGCACCAAGATTCAGATTAGACTCCTTCGTCTTCATTCCCTCCTGAGATCTTGCTATTTCAGCATCGATCTGAACAACCTTCAGATTCAATTCTCTCTCCTGAAAAAACTCTAAAGCTTGCTCATCTCCCTGTACTGTACCTGCAAACTTACACAACTCATCAGTTTTAAAACCACAAGACTTTTCAGTCTTGACTGCTTCCTCTAATACTTCCTTCTGAACAAATCTGCATGTGGAATCTTCAAATTCCATCTATGGCTCAAGAACTCTAAGTCCTTTCTTCAATAAGGCAATCACACTTTGCCTCAACTTCATCTGCAATGGTCACCAAATCACTCTCTTTCCCTTTCGTGGAAAGATCCATCTTTTTTTCTGGTTTTCCTGCTCTTGCAGCCATTCCTCTAGTACCTGCAATTGTATCCTCATTACTGCAATTTCTCTTTCTCTGACTTCATCAGTCATCTTACCTCTATGGCATTCCTCTGAACCTTTTCTCTGATCCTCCATGATCATTTTCTCCCTGAGTTTCTCACTCATCATGAGTTTCACTAGCCTCTGCAACATCAAGCTCTCCTGCTGCCGCCGCTTACCTCACCAAGCTCTCCTCACTCAGTCTTTTGGTAAGTACTGGTTCACTGCCTCTGGAACCCTTTGAGCACTCTCCTTTGCTCTCTCTCTAGGCTATCTCTTCAACTCACTTTCTCTTCAGGACACTACAATTTTCCTTTCTATCCAGCCTTTAGCTAAATGTCAGGTTCACTGCCATCATCTTGTCTGCAATCATAAAATTCAATCATAATTTCAAACAAGAAAATCAACTCACCTTTAAGATATTGTAGGATCTTGTTCTCCCATCGTTTATGCAATCATGTTCACGGCAATTGTGTAGCTTGCATATCAGATTTAAAAATCTGATCTTCCTTTCAGTCATTCATCACACATTCAAAGAAACACACTTTAGTTCTCAACAAAACCCTCTGTCCTCATTCAAAAAAACAAACATCTTCAATTTCAACAGAGCCAAGCTCTGATATCAAAAATGATGCAGGCAGGGCTTGCAAACCCCAAAATCTTTTCTTACCGTGCATTTAAACATGCATTGCAATCACTGCCCAATTAAGATTCCAATATGGGCAATTTCATACATTTCCCAATTGCGGAAGCTATCATATGGTTCAGAACCAGAACCAACCATCTTCATACAAAAGTTTCCTCATGAATTGAAACTTATCAAAACATAAGATTCAAACACAATTCAATCCAAAACCGAAGCTTGAATTGTACATGCGCCTTTTTCATTCCCAATCCAATTAACATTCAACAGTCTCATCATTCATACCCATTACGTCTCATACACCATCATAATTACATTCACATGTGCTGGACTCAATTAAAGAGTGCACCCTTACTTTTATATTCAACTTGGAAACTTATATAATTTAAACCCCAATGCTTAATTCCCACACGTTTTCCAATTAAATTTAAACACATTACTTTTGGTTTTAAATATCAAACATCAAACTGCTCACTCAGTTTTCATATCATTTATTCCCAACCTGCAAATACGGATTTTCAAACAAATCTCCATAAACAAATGTGCCCATGTGTGAAGACTGAGTCTAGCAATTTAATATGACCATATATCATCTTTATGCAAACACCAACATATCTTACCTGTTCGAATTTCGGCAATATATCAACCTCTAGACCGCCTTCAAATTCTGGTCTTCACCAGCAATCGAACCATTCAATTCCACTGCGCTCTGCAACTGAACAAATTGACTGGGCTTTAAAACCATTGACTCCATTTGAAAGTTTGATCATCATGTTGTCCACGTTTCTCTGCAATTAGATTTTTCCACACTGTCTAGCAATCTCTGCATCTTATCACACAATGAACGGTAGCCTTCCAACGCAGAACGGTGTGGCCGGACTCTACGCTGCCTTTGACAAACTGCTTCACTAGTTTACAATCTCCATCCTCTGGATTCGCTTAACAGAACATTCCAACTTCAGTATTCATGACGCATTCTCCTTCACTTCGGTCCACAATTTGTTTTAAAATAAACACTGTCATTACCAGCGTTTTCACTCCACGCTTTTCTGCACCATCGATTCAACATAAAACTATTCAGATCACCATAAAACTTCTACAGAGTAAATGAATTGAAACCGGATTTTTGTTTCCACTGCATACGTTGCCACTGAATTGAAATCGAACCTGCGCCTTGTTCAAAACTTCCAACAAGCTGCAAACTGATATAAACCCCATCAATTTACCCAACACACGCTAAAATCGTTCAAATGGGAACAATTCAACATTTGATTTCAATTCAATAAAAGTTTTACCTCCGATCCAGCTTCATAACGCTGGTCAATCAACTGAATTATGAAACGATTTAATTCTTCAACGTTAAATAACAAATCCCTCTACGCCCAGGTCACCGCTACGATCCACAAGATATCGACTTAAAACTGCCATCATTCTACATCACCGCACAGTCAATACAACAGTTGGATTTTTTTTATTAACGCATATAAAAGTAACCATGTTGATACCTAGCGTAACGCCTTCCATAAAGTCGACTCTCCAAGTCGATGTGCCAACGCTATTCAATTGACACTCATCTAATCCTCCTCACGAGGATCGATTCCTCTCCATGCGTTCTTAATACACATTCAATTCACAGTATTATATGGGTTGTGATACTAGATATCCAATATCAAGGTCGATTTCAGTATTTCTTTGAAGTTCCGCCTACAATGTTTCCATCATACAAATAATCCATGCGCCAACCACTTTTTCCACAGGAATTAACGCACTAATTACTAGCAAATTAAATACCAGCAATTTCACCATTTCAACATAGAAATTGAACCATACTCGAATTGACCAAGTTAAGGTGCATAACTCAAAACCAACACTTTCATAAAAGTGAATTTACTTACAGCAACATTACTCCCTGGCCTGATTTACAATTCATTGGCCCTTACAACCTGCCCGAAGGCTTATAGCCTTGGCTGTTCAAAACCTGCTCTCCACCACTCTCACTATTCAAGTCTTTTTCTTCACAAAACCCACTCCTATTTATACACAAATAATGCATTTAATTCACTCAAAATATCTCTCCACCTAATACTCAACTAATCCCATACATAGAAATCCTAATCCCAAATTTTGCTCCTAAACTATTTCTCTCATATCCTTTTATTTATTAAAAGAATATTTACATAATCCTCACTTTTCATAATTGTCTCCTATTTTATTAAAAATAACAAATTAATTAATAAAATATTAAAATTTTTTACACCCCCTTTTCTAACATATTTACAAATGAAAAATGCCCTTGATGCTCCTGCATCAACCCTACTCTAGCCTAGCCTACTCTAGCCTATCCTATTCTACTTTATCCTAATCTATCCTAATCTAACCTAGGTTACTGTAGCCTAATTTACTCTAACCTATCCTCCTACTATAATGTAGCCTATCCTACTCTGGCCTAACTTAGTCTAGCCTAGCCTAGACTACTTTATCCTATACTATCCTAGCCAAATCTCTCTTACTCTAGCCTAGTCTACTATAATATAGCCTAGCTTACTCTCCCCTAACTTAGCCTAGCCTAGCCCAACCTACTCTAGGCTACTCTGGACTATCCCAACCAACTCTATCTTACTCTAGCCTAACCTAACATATTGTATCCTAGTTTATCCTAGCCTACTCGAGCATACTCTATCCTATCCTAGCCTACTCTGGCCTAACCTAACCTAACCTAAGTTAGCCTACTCTTGTGTAGCCTTGCCTAGCCTATCGTTTTTTACCTATCCTTCTGTAGCCTAGCCTACACTAACCTGGCCTATTCTAGTATTACCTACTCTTGTGTAGCATAGCTTAGCCTACTATACTCTAGATTACTAGGATACTTTAGTCTAGCCTAGCCTACTTTAGCATCGCGTGGCCTAACCTACCTTAGCATGTTCTATCCTATTCTAGCTCAAATTAACCTAATCTAGGCTAGTCTAGCTTAGCCTACACTACTTTATAGTACTAGGCTACTCTAGACTAGCCCACCTTACTTTAGCCTATCCCATCCTAGCCTAGCCTATCCTAGTATGCTTTATCCTATCCTACCCTAGTCTACTCTAACCTACTAGCCTAATCTAGCCTAGCATAACCTACTTTAGCCTAGACGAGTCTAGCCTATCCTATTCTACTCCAAATTACTCTAGCCTCGCCTAACCCACTCTATCCTACTCTAACCTAGATTAGTATACTCTAGCTTATCGTATTACAGTCTAACCTACTCTAGCCTTGCCTAACTTAGCCTATTCTACTCTAACCTCGCCTAGCTTAGCTTACTCTATGCTAGCCGACAAGGCTACTCCATCCTAGCCTATCATACTTTAGGCTACCCTAGGCTAGCCTACTCTATCCTAACCTACCCTACCCTACTCTACCCTACTAACCTACTCTAGCCTAGCTTAGCCTACTCTATCCTAGCCATTTATATCCTATCATATGATATTCTACTCTAACCTAATCTAGCCTACCCTACCCTACTTTATCCTACACTAGTCTAAGCTATTCTAGCTTATCCTATTGTAGCCTATCCTATTCTAGTCTAACCTACAGTATCCTAGCCTACCTTACCCTACTCTACTCTACCCTACTAGGATACCCTAGCCTAGCCTAGCATAACCTAGCTTAGTCTATCCTACTTTGGCCTACATTAGCCTACTCTAGCCTAGCGTATTCTAGTCTAACCTGCTTTAACCTAGCCTAGCTTAGTTTACACTACTCTAGCCTAGCCTAGCCTACTCTGCGCTACCCTAGCCTAGCCTAAGTTAACCTACTCTATCCTATCTTACCCTATCCTAACCTACTTTATCCTAGTCTAACCCGCTTTAACCTAGCCTAGCTTAGCTTACTCTACTCTAGCCTAGCCTAGCCTACTCTACGCTACCTTAGCCTAGCCTAACTTAACCTACTCTATCCTATCTTACCCTATCCTAACTTACTCTATCCTAGCCTAGCCTAGCCTACTCTAGCCTACACTAGCCTCGCCTATCTTACCCTATTTGACTCTAACCTACGCTATCCTATCTTACCCTATCCTAGCCTACTTTATCCTAGCCTAGCCAACACTACTCTAGCCTAATCTAGCGTAGCCTATCATACCCTATTTTACTCTAACCTACTATAGCCTAGCGTAGACTACTCTATCCTACTCTAGTCTAACGTACTCTACCTTAGCCTACTCTAGCCTAGCCTATTCTAGTCTAGCCTACTCTAGGCTAACCTAGCTTACGATACTCTACTCTATCCTAGCCTTTCCTATCGTAGCCTAGCCTACCTTAGCCTACTCTATCATATCCTATCCTAGATTATCCTATCCTATTCTATCCTACTCTACTCTACTCTAGCCTTCCATACCCTACCCTACTCTACCCTAGCTTAGCTTACCCTACTCTACTCTAGCCTAGGTTAGCCTACCTTAGCCTACTCTATTCTATCATATCCGAGTGTAGCCTATCCTACACTACCCTACTGTAGCCTAGCCTAGCTTATTCTAGCCTAACATAGCCTACTCTACCCTAGCTTAGCCTACTCTACGATGACTTAGCTTAGCCTACTCTAGCCCACTAATTTACTCTAGCCTAGCTAAACCGAGTCTACTTTAGCCTAACCTAGCCTAGCATTGCTTAGCCTACTCTAGCCTACTACCCTACTCTACCCTAGCCTACTAACCTACTCTAACTTACCCTAGCCTAGCCTACTTTACTCTAGCTTTTACTCTAGCCTACTCTAGCCTACTCTAGCCTAGCCTAGCTTAGCTTACTCTACTCTAGCCTACTAGACTACTCTAGTCTAGCCTAGCCTACTTTAGCCTACCTTTGCCTACTCTATTCTAAGCTAATCTAGCCTAATAAATCTATAAGAATATATATATATATATATATATATGTAATTGAGACAATTAATAAAACAAGTATTCAAAGTGAATGTTAAAAACATTTACATAGAATTTAATTTTATAAAATATGTAAAAACATTGTGATTTTAATAAAAAATATATTCAAAATACGTAAAAGCACAATTGGAGATCTTTTAATAAAGCCATTTAATACAAAACCACAACGTTCGTTCAAGAGACTAGATTTAGTTATAATGGAGGGGTAGCCGCGAAAAATGGATTTTGAGGCCACAGATTAGACTAACTATTGTTTATAACTCACACCAAATGCATTGCATTTAATTTAAATAAATCTAAAGTATAGAGAAATGATTACACGGACCGTACACCACAGTACACTATTGGAAAACCGAAAGATTAATTCATTGATCATCAAAAGAAAAACAAAACGGGTGGATGAGAGTAATTTCCGCTGCATGCAAGGACATGATGCAGCTACCTCATGTCCCGGCAAACAACAACCTGTGTAAGTAATTGTTAATTAAATTGCCCAACGATATCGTATGTGGAATTTCAAAATAAAAGAAGTAAAAATATAATTCGTGTTTATGAGATTTCTCTGGCTTATTGGAAGAAACTGATAGGGTATTGAACTAAGGTGATTTAGTCAATTACCACTTTCAAGACTAAAATATATAATATTTTTAAAAAGTTAAAAATAATTTAAAGATATAAATTATATATGTGTTGAAACACAAAATTCAACATATAAATTTATATATCATATAATGTAACATATCTTAATTCAAAATATTTGGATATTGCCGTTTAATATAAAATCACATCGTTCCAAAAATTAGATTTAATTGGAAGAGAAGGGCAGCAATGAAATGTCTATTTTGGAGCCGTAGATTATACAAAATAATTTTATAAGTGACACCAAACTAAAACTAAACTATGAAGTAATCCCGCGGAAACTACAACAGAGGAGAAACTAAAGTTGAACGCATTGGAAAGCTTAAACGTACATTATGCAGATGAAAATAAACTATCTGGAATAATCTGAATAGAGATTGGATGAACAGGTGATGAGGGTTTCTCGTTTACTCCCCAAGAAAGCGAAGAGGAGAGTAATTACACCTGAAAATGGAATTAAGTAATTCCTAACCAAACTGCCCAGCGATGTCTCGTAGACAACCATTAGGGTAGAAAATAGTGACTTCATTAGGGTGGAATTAGGCTTCTCTATGTGCTGCACGCAACCGCCAGAAATGTGTGCAGCACACAAATAAATAAATGCAGCTGGTCTCTTCGATTTCTTGCCCCAAGGTACTAAAATGTATGGAAAAGCAACCAGATAAAGAAAAATCTAACTCTGTCTTCTTTATTTAACCAATAAAGAAGCAGCAAAGAAAATATTTTTCAGAACTGCAATTAAAATGACAAGGACAATTCTAACTAAGCTTTCTTTATTTAATCATTTTTAAATTATCCATGCAAATTTTCCTTTTATAATTTATCAAACCTGGAACTAAAATTACAAAAGAAACAAAAAAAAGAACTAGCAAAGAAAGTAATTCACGGCCAAATGAACAGAATGTCAAAATAAGAAATAAAAAGGTTAGGGCATTTATGCAACGAAACAAAAACCGAATCGTACCTAGCAGTGAGTGTTAGGTACGAGTAGTCCTTTCGTTTGATTGTTTTGCACCTCCTCCCATCGCGTGTCACAAACGACATGATCGACTTTGCATGAATCTGACACCTCATCACACATACACAGACGCCCAACCACAGAAACATACATAGAAATATTTGACCAGACCAGAGATACATGACGAAGTGGGAAATTTCTGCAACCTTAGAAAGATATATGTAGGATTGTTTCAACGGATATATTGGCCTTTTTATTTGAATCAGAGACAAATCCCGTGTCTCGTCTCTTCCACAAATGAGGGAGAATTTAAAATTGGTCCAGCCCACCGTCCTAAAAATAGCAGGCATAGAACGGTCGCATGCTTTTTCTCCTTTAATTTAGATTCATGCTTTTTGTTTTTCACTTTGTATGATTTTTCACTAGTGTTTTATTTTATGATCCCTTATTTGACATTATTTTTTTAAAAGTTAGAATAATTTTCATATGACCTGGGCAGAATCGAATTATATCAGATTATAGATGAATAAAATATATGATTTTTTTTAACCTATTTCTATTCACAACTAATATTAATGTTGTTGTCTTGTCGCATGCATAAACTATTGTTTTATGATCTTTCATTTCACATTATCAGTTTTTTATTTTATGATCTTTCATTTGACATTATTTTTTTAAAGCTAGAATAATTTTCATATGACGTCGGCGGAATCGAACCAACCGAACCCAAAATTTTAAGACATTAGAAATGGAATTGTCAAACTGGCTAGCATAAGTTTCTTTGACGGATATACCGGCCTATTTTTTTAATAACCATTTCACATACATATCTCTTATTTTTTCTTTAATGGATATATTGACCTATTTTTTTGAATAACCGTTTCATAGACATTTCTCCAACTTCTGCTATAAATGAGTGAAAAATTAGGAAATTACTTTTCAAGTATAGTTTGTAAGTTATAGCTAACTATTTTGTATTACTTGTTTTTGAAATAGTGAATTAGCTCATTTTATGGATATACATGTTTAGATATTAATAAAATATTTCTATTTTTGTATCAAAGAAATTTCGCAACAATATCTATATATGTAATTTTTCTTTTAACGTTTTTAATTGAACAATATATATATATATATATAATTATATAATTTTAAAATGGATATATTGAATAACTGTTTTTGAAATCTTAAAACTAGTTTAGTTCATTTTTTTTAAAAAGGCAGCAAAAAAATGTTAACATGTTGCTGCTTCTTTTTTTTTGGATTTATGCTTTTTGTGTCTACATCTTAAAAAAACAAAAAAGTTTGGTTGCTTTTCTTTTCTTTTAATTTTGATTTATGTTTATGTTTTTGTGTTCATTGTATTTCAAAAAAACATTTAATTTTGATTTATGTTTTTTGTTTTCAATTTATATTAACTTTGATTGACCATTATTTTTCTTAATTTTGAAAAATTACTCAAGTTGCTTAACACAATGTTGATGACAATTTTTTAAAACAACATAGATCACTTAATGATTCTACTAAAAAAGAAAGACCTATTCCTCCTAATATGTTGGTGATAATTTCTTATTGAATTTAATTGAAAATCTCACTTATTGGCTCCACCCATTAACCCATTAGGATTTCATCCCACAAGATATAAAGTTGAAATTGTTTTAGGAAAGGTTGATAAAGTGGATGATAGGGTAAACATGATTATGGATCAATGAAAATACCATCTCATCTAAATAAACATAAAAAAAAAAGTAGTTACTACATGATTAATAATTTAAGGTAAGGGAACTTTATTTTCAAATCAAACAAATGTGATGTCAAATAAATCTCAACTAAATAAATATCAATGAAAGAAGTAACTATTACTTGATTAATAATTTAAGGTAAGGAGACTCTATTTTCAAATTAAACAAATCTGATGCCAAATAACAATCTTGGTGTAATAAATGTATTACACATCTAAAGTAAGGTTGTGGTATATATGAGCAGTTAGAATATACAAACATGGATCCATATTAAGCATGGATGTAACATGAGCAGAGAAGGATCTAATTTATTTAAGTTCAAACTTATTTTAGAGTGCAAAAAAATAATGTGTATTTTATTATTATTTAAATCGTATTTTTAAATGTTATAGGGATTACATAACACATGCATTGAGCCATTTTATTAGCTCACATTAAACTTGTATTTACTATTATTATTAATATATTTTTAATTATATGTCGAATTGAACATATTTTGGTTGGTAAGGCTACCTGTTGTGCGTTCGTGTCCTAGCTGATGTCGTGCTTTCACAGTTGCAACATCGAACAACCAGCATCCAGATGAAGATTTAGCTGTTTTTGCCTCTCTCATAAGCTCTTTGGGAACCCAAAAAACTAGAGCAGCTGCCACAAAGTTTGTTAAAAAGTTGAAATCCATTCCAGAAATCGCCCTACCTCCATCGGTGCCAAGGAAAGCCAAAATCTCTCTCACAGAAAAAGGACTAGTTGGTCAATTTATAGGATTATGGCCCTCACCCAAAACAGTGCAGAAATGGGTTGAGAGGAACTGGATCCAGTTTATACAATGGAAAATCGCCATAATATTTTGTGGTCGGGGATGTTATACCTTTCATTTTCAGACTAAAAGTGATTGAGATCTTATATTCCGAAGTGAGCCTTACTTCATGGACACAAGGGGTTTGTACCTTAACCGATGGACTCTGGATAATGATCTAGAACTAGATGTTCCCAGTGTAGTACCAGTATGGGTAAGATTGCCGCACCTCCCTCTACACTGGTGGAGTGATGACTCAGTTCGTGCAATAGGAAATGGAGTGGGAAAATACATTGAAAAAAGTGAACCCAAAGACAACATGCAGGCATGCACATGAATCTGTGTTGAGGTGGATCTAGGAAAGGGCCTCCAGGAAGCGGTCAAAATCAAGATGGATGTTGATCATGTTAGCCCCCTATTAAATTTTGACAAGCAAATAGGGGGTCAAACTGTCTCTAAAATTTCGAGGAATGCTTTCCCTCTGAATTCAAATAATCCTTGAAAGCCTCTTTAGGTCCTCTGCCCTTTAATTATTTCCCTCTACTGTTCTTAATTCAATAAGCCTCATTGATTGTGAAAAATTGTGCCCCAAGAGGCCTTCATTTGCCCCTTGTGCCCCTGTAGATTTCTCAATTTCATCCCCTCTTCCTCTTTTTCATAACCTCCCTTTCTACCCCAAAATCCCTCCCCCTAATCCTTCTAAACCATCCAAAAATCCCCTTTAAACCATACTCACACCCTTGTTTGGTTTAAAAAACTCCTCGTTCCCCTTATTGTTACTCTTTCCGATCCCCAAATTGCATTAAAAAGGGCCGAAAACCCACATTTGAAAATATATAAGGTTTAGCACCTTTCGGCCCTAGCCCCTTAAGCTTTTTCTCCACGTAACCTGGGTGCTAGACCAAGCGCTAGCCTGGAGAGTGCTTATCCCAGGCGGATATCCGGCGCAGTATTATCCATCGATCTCGAGTTGTCAGCAATGGCTCTTCATTGATCGGGCCGTATAAAACATACCAAGGGTCTCCAAATATCGTTACCGCTCCGATCGCCTTTCCACCGTTCGATCAATCTGTAAATCAACAGTCAGTAGCTCACCTGCCCTTGTTGTCCCCGTGCCCAAAAGCACTTTTCAAAAACTGGTGGTATCCATCACACCGCCTTTGGAGGGCAGGTGGTATTTTCCATTTCGGAGCGATTCCACTCATCGCATGACACGTGGCTCCGTCACTATTTTGAAACCACCCCCCCATCACGCATTATGGTTTGAAATTTGACCCAACGCGATATTCATATCAACCATCCGATCTGGGGCTCTCCATCCAATGGTCATCGCACCCCGAAGATGCACGGGATTTAACCCAAGGTATCCGTACCGCTGGATCGCCAATCCGTCGCCCTTTGATGTGTCTTCAGCCGTCGATCTCCTCCTGAGATCGGACGGTCCAAATTTCTTGCCTCCCCACCATCGACATGTGTCCTCCTCCCCGTCACCGTTCCACATGTTTGTCGTATTTTTTCTCCACCATTATACATTTCATTCGTTAGTAAAATTTCAATGTTTACGTTAAAAACCTCCACAAGTCCATCCTCCATCATTTCACTATGTTTCAATCGCCACCCCAGATTGTTCCATCATTTCGCCATGTCCACACAACCATTTTCATTGATCTCGCCACGTCCATCATCCCCATGCTTGGTTTTCCTAACGAGTTTGCAGGTTTTGCAGGGTTACAGCGGCAGAAAACTGCCATGAATTACAGTCTCTATTACCATAATAGAGAGCGCATCAAAGGACCATTTTTCAGAGGCTGTGATTATGGAGAAAGGCCTGGGAAGGTATGTCGACAAGAATTCCATTAAAGAAGCACGGTTAAAATCTGTCAAACCCTCCCGAGTCATTCAAAGCACAGATTGTGCAGACGGAGATATTAATGGAGCAGCGGGGAAATATCAGTGAATTATCGAGGAATTCAACGTTCAGCATTGAAGAACTTAAACCATAATTCAGGGTTTAGAAGGCAGGGGGTACCATTCACAAAAAACAATACCTTAAAGCTTTCTTTTCAGCACCATTTTCTTTTAGGAAAGGAAGGAATGTCTATGTGATTTTACTTCTTTGTCGTGTTCCTAAAGAGACTTCTACTCAGTGCATTTATTTCAGTAAGCAGGCAGCAAAGTACATACAGCGCTACAGAGTCATCCAACAATATGGGCGTGCACATTTCCGCCATCTTGTCTTAATGAGGCAAATTAAATTTTCATCACCTACTCCCTTTTCAAGCTTTATTTTTCTCCTATAAAGCTCCCGAAGAATAGATGATTTAGGGTTCGAGATTTTATCAGAAAATTATGGAGTGAAAGGATTTTTTGTATACATTTTGTGAACTCTTGTATGAAGGCTCAAAGACCGTAGGGTCTCAGCGAGGAGGAGTTCCATCTATTAAGAGGATTTTGGTCTTTGGTATTTCACAGTTTGTAACTTTCTCTTATATGTGTTACTTTAATAGATCATTTCATTTCATCCATCTTTCTCGTATCATGTTTCTGGAATGCGAGTGGCTCACTGAATTTTGGTATGGATTTATCCTAGTTGATACCCATGCTCGGATTAGTCAAGAGCTTTAAATATGGCTCATGCATGATATATTGTTTCACTATTCACTCAAACCATACTTCTGCTATATTAGTTTCTTTGGGAGGTTATTTTTAAAACGCTATTGTCATGTATGGATTCTTAAATTGGTAACCCCATTACATGGTGATATTGTGCATCTGGATATCATCTCATTGACAATTAGTATCCTCTCAATCTTTCATTCATAGAAAACACCTTCTGATAATTTATTTCTGTGAGGTATTTCTGAACTGGCCCTCTTTACAGTAAGTTGTCTCTGAATTGTCTATTTCTTTTATATTAGAGTTTTGCACGTTGCCTCTACAGTAATCCCTTCTCTGTGTCAGTTTCTGAGGGTCTTGGTCCCATTCAAAATTAACATTCCCTGTTTTCAGGAGATAGCATGAGAGCCTTTTATTAATATCTTCCTCTGTTATACATTAGGCTCCTTGCTATATATAATATGTCCTAGGCACTGGTCTTTCACAACTCAAGGCTATCTCTAGGAACTACAACATCTTTTTGGGACCATTGTCGGGGAACGAAGTTGAGAAAATCTAAATCCCTGGGCCTCGACAAAACCTAATTCAATCTTTATAAAGGTGAGCATGAAGAGTTGAGAGTTGTAGATCCCTCACCTTGGTGACTCCACAATTCCTAAATGATTAATATACTCCACTGGTGATCAGTAGGCCGTTGATTATCTTGGTTTCACGAGACTCCACTGGGAGATCGTGTCACAGTACAACAAGCCACTTCACCAATATAAGACTCTAAGCATTTTGAAAAAATGCATCCAGGTTTCGTAGCAGAGTGTCGAGATGAAATTTCACGTGCCTTGGCAAAACTGGAAGTGGAGGACCTTCCACGAGCTATTCTTCTTCCTAGCTTAAGTTCTAAACCCGTGCTTAGGAAAATATTTCTAGAATTGGTGGTTGAAAGATATGAAGCCGAGGTTGAATTTCTGAACTCACAAGAAAAATCATATCCGTTCAGAGACCCCAAAGCCTTTTTGGAAAGTTTCCCTCCTCCTAAAAAAGAAGAAATCCCACTGCCTTTCGAAATACAAGAAGAAGGTGATTGGAATTTCAAGAACCACATTGAAGATGCAGTGGAAGATGCAATAATCAAAGTTTCCCATGATGCAGATAGCCTACCAGTCATGGCAGGACTAAAATAAGAAAGCTTACACCATATTTTCTTTGATCCTGTGGCAGAGTACATGGAGGCCCTGATCAGTCCAAATGCTCCAGCATTGATCCTTCGCAAGGGCCAGATTCATCAAGAGTGGTCACCGCTGATGGTGACCTCAGTTTTTAAGGACCACCAGAAGAACACCCTGTGGTTATATTTGACAGGAAGTCAGTTCTCCTATCCTTTTTTGATATTTCTTAACTGGTTGCATTGGCATTATTGTATCACCTAGAACATCAGAGATTTTCAGGTTAGATCAGAGTAGGTAGGAAAACTGAAATAAAGCTCAGCCTCTGAGCATGTAGTTAGTTGTTTTAGTTTCTGCAAGGTCTAACAAGCCAGACAGTCTAATCATGGCTTGGCTGTTTTTCAATTTCTGTTTTAGAATGTAGAGAAGAAATCTGCTAGATAGTTTAATCCTAGCAGATGTAGTTTAGGTAGAGAAAATGTGAGACCAATAGTGTAATCTGGTCTCATGGAGTAATAAGGGTAGGAGTAGAATAGGTTTATTTTTCCTGTCTGTAAAAATTGATGATGTAGTTGGTCTGTGAAGTTCTCGACACACCCAAGGATGAACGTGTTGTCCCCAGGTGGAGCGAATGTTGATCATGTTAGCCCCCTATTAAATTTTGACAAGCAAATAGGTGGTAAAACTGTCTCTAAACTTTTGAGGAATGCTTTCCCTCTGAATTCACATCATCCTTGAAAGCCTCTTTAGGTCCTCTGCCCTTTAATTATTTCCCTCTGCTATTCTTAGGTCAATTAGCCTCATTGATTGTGAAACATTTTTCCCCAAGAGGCCTTCATTTTCCCCTTGTGCCCCTGCATATTTCTCCATTTCATCCCCTCTTCCTCTTTTTCATAACCTCCCTTTTTACCCCAAAATCCCTCCACCTAATCCTTCTAAACCATCCCAAAATCTCCTTTAAACCATACTCACACCCTTGTTTGGTTTAAAAAACCCCTCATTCCCCTTATCATTACTCTTTCCCAGCCCCAAATTGCATTAAAAAGAGCCGATAACCCACATTTGAAAATATATAAGGTTTATCACCTTTCGTCCCTAGCCCCTCAACCTTTTGCTCCACGTAACCTGGGCACTAGACCAAGCGCTAGACTGGAGAGCACTTATCCCAGGCGGATATCGGGCGCAGTATTATCCGTCGATCTGTACAGATCGGACGGCCTTCATTGATTAGTGTCGCACCTGTGGCCCAACCCGTTTACCGCTCCGATCACCTGTCAACCGTCCGATCAATCTGTAAATCAACGGTCAGCAGCTCACTCGCCCTTGTGGTCCCCATGCCCAAAAGCACTTTTCAAAAACTGGTGGTATCCATCACACCACCTTTGGAGGGCGGGCGATATTTTCCATTTTGGAGCGATTCCACTCATTGCACGACACGTGGCTCCATCACTATTTCAAAACTGCCCCCCCATCGTGCGTTATCATTCGAAATTTGACCCAGCACGATATTGATCTCAACTATTTGATCTGGGGCTCTCCATCCAACGGTCATCGCACCCCGAAGATTCGCAGGATTTAACCCAAGGTATCTGTACCCCTGGCCCACCAATCCGTCGCCCTCCGACGCATCCTCAGCCGTCGATCTCCTCCTGAGATCGGATGGTCCAGATTTCTTGCCTCCCCACCATCGACACGTGTCCTCCACCCCATCATCGTTCCACGTGTTTGTCGTATTTTTCCTCTGCCATTATACATTTCATTCATTAGTCAAATTTCAATGTTTACCTTAAAAACCTCCACCAGTCCATCCTCCATCATTTCACTGTGTTTTAATCGCCACCCCGCATTGTTCCATCATTTCGCCATGTCTACACAACCATTTTCAATGATCCCGCCACGTCCATCATCCCCATGCCTGGTTTTCCTAACGAGTTTGCGGGTTTTGTAGGGTTACAATGGCAGAAAACTGCCATGACTTACAGTCTCTATTACTGTAATAGAGAGCACATCAAAGGACCATTTTTCAGAGGCTATGATTATGTAGAAAGGCCTGGGATGGTATGTCGACAAGAATTCCATTAAAGAAGCAGGGTTAAAATCTATCAAACCGTCCCGAGTCATTCAAAGCACAGATTGCGTAGATGGAGATATTAATGGAGCAGCGGGAGAAATATCGGTGAATGATCGAGGAATTCAAAGTTCAGCATTGAAGAACTTAAACCGTAATTCAGGTTTTAGAAGGCAGAGGGTACCATTCGTAGAAAACAATACCTTAAAGCTTTCTTTTCAGCACCATTTTCTTTCAGGAAAGGACGAAATGTCTATATGATTTTACTTCTTTGTCATGTTCCTGAAGAGACTTCTACCCAGTGCATTTATTTTAGTAAGCAGGTAGCAGAGTACATACAGCGCTACAGAGTCATCCAGCAATATGGGCGTGCAT
The DNA here is from genome assembly GCA_034641835.2 of Pinus albicaulis. Taxonomy (NCBI): domain Eukaryota; kingdom Viridiplantae; phylum Streptophyta; class Pinopsida; order Pinales; family Pinaceae; genus Pinus; species Pinus albicaulis. The sequence goes on from CM076569.1 coordinate 713,465,883, forward strand.
GTTTTTGCCATCTTGTCTTAATGAGGAAAATTAAATTTTCATCACCTACTCCCTTTTCGAGATTTCTTTTTCTCCTATAAAGCTCCCGAAGAACACATGATTTAGGGTTCCAGATTTTATGAGAAAATTATGCAGTGAAAGGATTTTTTGTATACATTTTGTGAAATCTTGTATGAAGGCTCAGAGCCCATAGGGTCTCAGTGAGGAGGAGTTCCATCTGTTAAGAGGATTCTGATCTTTGGTATTTCAAAGTTTGTAACTTTCTCTTATATGTGTTACTTTAATAGATCATTTCATTTCATCCATCTTTCTTGTCTCATGTTTTGGAATGCGAGTGGCTCATTGATTTTTGGTATGCATTTATCCTAGTTGATACCCATGCTCGGATTAGTCAAGCGCTTTAAATATAGCTCAGGCATAATATACTGTTTCACTATTCACTCAAACCATACTTCTGCTATATTAGTTTCTTTGGGAGGTTATTTTTAAAACGATATTGTCATGTATGGATTCTTAAATTGGTAAGCCCATTACATGGTGATATTGTGTATCTAGATATCAGCTCATTGACAACTAGTATCCTCTGAATTGTATGTTGCTTTTATATTAGAGTTTTTCACATTACCTCTGTAGTACTCCTTTCTCCGTGTCAGTTTCTGAGGGTCTTGGTCCCATTCAAAATTAACATTCCCTGTTTTTAGGAGATAGCATGAGAGCATTTTATTGATAACTTCCTCTTTTATACATTATGTTCCTTGCTATATATAAGATGTTCTAGGCACTGGTCTTTCACAACTCAAGGCTGTCTCTAGGAACTACAACAGTCGACAACTGGATCCACATTCAATAGCTGGGCTATGAACAAGTCCCCTTCAAATGTAAGGTATGTCAGGAATACAATCATTTCGCCAATAGATGTAGTAAAAGAGAGGAACCTGAAAAAGACATTGAAGAAACATCAGATTCAAAATGGAAATAAGTAAAAATGAAAAAGACTGCATCTAAACCCACCTCTGGCTCTCATCCTCCTCCTCCGCTAGGATCTCCCCTCCCCTCTCAACCAACCTCCCTCATGGGGACAAATCCTTTTGACATCCTCTCATCTGCTCTCATCCCATTTGACTTGATCATCACCTCCTACCCCATTCACACCCTTCTCTCGTCTCCCATTCCTACCCCTCTTGGTTCCCCTCCTCAGCCGAACAAGCCTCTCCTCCTAAATTCGGACTGAATCGTCACAAGAAACCAAACAAAAGAAACCCCTCAAAATATTGAGAATAAAAAAAAATTTGGAAGGAGATTGAACAAAGAAATATGAGATGAAGAAGCAGCCAAAGATGTCTCATTGGGAACACAAAAGGGATTGGAGAATTTTCTAGAAAAAGGACCAAAGAATAAAGAAAAAGTACAACAAGCAAACAAAGGGAGGGGTCCTACAACAGCCCCAAATAATAAATAATGATAGTTGTCTCTTGGAATTGTAGAGGGTTGGGTCACCCCTCCAAAATTAAATTTTTAAAAGACTTGATAAAAAGTGAAAAACCTGACATCCTCTTAATTCAAGAGACAAAGCTAAGTAGTCAAGAAATTGATGTGATCAGAAAAATCTAGGATCTATGAAGGATAAGCAATGCCAGCTACTGGAGATTCAGGAGGAATAAGCACTATATGGAAAAAAGGGAAATGGAAACTGCAACAGTACACAAAGATAGAGCACTGGACAAACACTAAATTGGAGAATGTTGAAACTCGCAGGATAGTCAGCATCTACAACATATACTCCCCCAACCATTATAAGGACAAGGAAATATGCCTGGAAACCTTAAAATATAGCATTGGGGATGACCAAGAAGATAACCTTCTTGTTGGGGGAGATCTAAAGTTAGCTTAGCCTACTAACCCACTCTAAGTTACCCTAAGCTAGCTTACTCTACTCTAACATGTTCTAGCCTAGCCTAGTCTAGCCTATATTATTCTACTCTAACCTACTATAGCCTAGCCTAGCCTACTCTAGCCTACTCTATCCTAACATAGCATACTCTAACCTAATATACTATAGTCTGTACTACTCTAGGCTAGCCTAACTTAGCCTACTCTACTCTAGCCTACTAGTCTAATCAAGCTCACGCTAACCTACTTTATCCTACTCTAGTATAGCTTAGCCTAGCCTAGCCTACCCTCACCTACACTACTTTATCCTACTCTAGCCTTGCCTACCCTAACATGGGCTAACCTACTGTTTCCTAGCCTTTCCTGGCAATACCTTGCCTTGCCTAGCCTATTTTACCCTACTCTAGCCTAGCCTACTCTAGCCTATCCTATTCTACTTTATCCTACTCTAGCCTATCCTATTCTACTTTATCCTACTCTATCCTAATCTAACCTAGCTTACTGTAGCCTAATTTACTCCAACCTATCCTCCTACTATAATGTAGCATAGCTTACTCTGGCCTAACTTAATCTAGCTTAGCCTAGACTACTTTATCCTATACTATCCTAGCCAAATCTCTCTTACTCTAGCCTAGTCTACTATAATATAGCCTACTTTACTGTCCCCTAACTTAGCCTAGCCTAGCCCAGCATACTCTAGGCTACTCTGGACTATCCCAACCAACTCTATCTTACTGTAGCCTAACCTAACATATTGTATCCTAGTTTATCCTAGCCTACTCGAGCTTACTCTATCCTATCTTAGCCTACTCTAGCCTAACCTAACCTAACCTAATTTAGCCTACTCTGGCGTAGCCTTGCCTAGCCTATCCTTTTTTACCTATCCTTCTGTAGCCTAGCCTACACTAACATGGCCTATTCTAGTATTACCTACTCTTGTGTAGCATAGCTTAGCCTACTATACTCTAGACTACTAGGATACTTTAGTCTAGCCTAGCCTAATTTACCCTGGTGTGGCCTAACCTACCTTAGCATGTTCTATCCTATTCTAGCTCAAATTAACCTAATCTAGGCTAGTCTAGCTTAGCCTACACTACTTTATAATACTAGGCTACTCTAGACTAGCCCACCTTACTTTAGCCTATCTTGTCCTAGCCTAGCCTATCCTAGCATGCTTTATCCTATCCTACCCTAGTCTACTCTAACCTACTAACCTAATCTAGCCTCGCATAACCTACTTTAGCCTAGACGAGTCTAGCCCATCCTATTCTACTCCAAATTACTCTAGCCTCGCCTAACCCACTCTATCCTACTCTAACCTAGCTTAGTATACTCTAGCTTATCGTATTAGAGTCTAACCTACTCTAGCTTTGCTTAACTTAGCCTATTAAACTCTAACCTTGCCTAGCTTAGCTTACTCTATGCTAGCCGACAAGGCTACTCCATCCTAGCCTATCATACTTTAGCCTACACTAGGCTTGCCTACCTTAACCTACTCTATGCTATCCTATCTTAGCCTAGCTTACTTATCCTAGCCTACTCTATCCTAACCTACCCTACCCTACTCTAGCCTAGCTTAGCCTACTCTACTCTAGCCTACTCTATCCTAGCCATTTATATCCTATCATATCATATTCTACTCTAACCTACTCTAGCCTAGCCTACCCTACTTTATCCTACACTAGTCTAAGCTATTCTAGCTTATCCTATTGTAGCCTATCCTATTCTAGTCTAACCTACTGTATCCTAGCCTACCTTAGCCTACTCTACTCTACCCTACTAGGATACCCTAGCCTAGCCTAACATAACCTAGCTTAATCTATCCTACTTTGGCCTAGATTAGCCTACTCTAGCCTAGCCTATTCTACTCTAACCTGCTTTAACCTAGCCTATATTAGCTTACACTACTCTAGCCTAGCCTAGCTTACTCTGCACTACCCTAGCCTAGCCTAAGTTAACCTACTCTATCTTATCTTACCCTATCCTAGCCTACTCTATCCTAGTCTAACCCGCTTTAACCTAGCCTAGCTTAGCTTACTCTACTCTAGCCTAGCCTAGCCTACTCTACGCTACCTTAGCCTAGCCTAACTTAACCTAGGCTATCCTATCTTACCCTATCCTAACTTACTCTATCCTAGCCTAGCCTAGCCTACTCTAGCCCACACTAGCCTAGCCTATCTTACCCTATTTTACTCTAACCTACTCCATCCTATCTTACCCTATCCTAGCCTACTCTATCCTAGCCTAGCCAACACTACTCTAGCCTAATCTAGCGTAGCCTATCATACCCTATTTTACTCTAACCTACTATAGCCTAGCGTAGACTACTCTATCCTACTCTAGTCTAACATACTCTACCTTAGCCTACTCTAGCCTAGCCTATTCTAGTCTAGCCTACTCTAGGCTAACCTAGCTTACGATACTCTACTCTATCCTAACCTTTCCTATCGTAGCTTAGCCTACCTTAGCCTACTCTATCATATCGTATCCTAGACTATCCTATCCTATTCTATCCTACTCTACTCTACCCTTTCCTACCGTACCCTACTCTACCCTAGCTTAGCTTATCCTACTCTACTCTAGCCTACTACACTACTCTAGCCTAGGCTAGCCTACGTTAGCCTACTCTATTCTATCATATCCTAGTGTAGCCTATCCTACACTACCCTAATCTAGCCTAGCCTAGCTTATTCTAGCCTAACATAGCCTTCTCTACCCTAGCTTAGCCTACTCTACCATAACTTAGCTTAGCCTACTCTAGCCCACTAGTTTACTCTAGCCTAGCTAAACCGAGTCTACTTTAGCCTAACCTAGCCTAGCATTTCTTAGCCTACTCTAGCCTACTAGCCTACTCTACCCTAGCCTACTAACCTACTCTAACTTACCCTAGCCTAGCCTACTCTACTCTAGCCTATCATATTCTACTCTTACTCTAGCCTACTCTAGCCTAGCCTAGCTTAGCTTACTCTACTCTAGCCTACTAGACTACTCTAGTCTAGCCTAGCCTACTTTAGCCTACCCTAGCCTAGCCTACCTTTGCCTACTCTATTCTAAGCTAATCTAGCCTAATAAATTTATAAGAATATATATATATATATATATATATATATATATATATATATATAATTGAGACAATTAATAAAACAAGTATTCAAAGTGAATGTTAAAAACATTTACATAAAATTTAATTTTATAATATATATTTAAATGTAAAAACATTGTGATTTTAATAAAAAATATATTCAAAATAGGTAAAAGCACAATTGGAGATCTTTTAATAAAGCCATTTAATACAAAACCACAACGTTCGTTCAAGAGACTAGATTTAGTTATAAGGGAGGGGTAGCCGCGAAAAATGGATTTTGAGGCCACAGATTAGACTGTGCTTACTCTACTCTAGCCTACTAGACTACTCTAGTCTAGCCTAGCCTACTTTAGCCTAACCTAGCCTTGCATTGCTTAGCCTACTCTAGCCTACTAGCCTACTCTACCCTAGCCTACTAACCTACTCTAACTTACCCTACCCTAGCCTACTCTACTCTAGCCTATCATATTCTACTCTTACTCTAGCCTACTCTAGCCTACTAGACTACTCTAGTCTAGCCTAGCCTACTTTAGCCTACCCTAGCGTAGCCTACCTTTGCCTACTCTATTCTAAGCTAATCTAGCCTAATAAATTTATAAGACTATATATATATATATATATATATATATATATATATATATATATATATTATAATTGAGACAATTAATAAAACAAGTATTCAAAGTGAATATTAAAAACATTTACATAGAATTTAATTTTATGATATATATTTAAATGTAAAAACATTGTGATTTTAATAAAAATATATTCAAAATAGTTAAAAGCACAATTGGAGATCTTTTAATAAAGCCATTTAATACAAAACCACAACGTTCGTTCAAGAGACTAGATTTAGTTATAGGGGAGGGGTAGCCGCGAAAAATGGATTTTGAGGCCACAGATTAGACTAACTATTGTTTATAACTCACACCAAATGCATTGCATTTAATTTAAATAAATCTAAAGTATACAGAAATAATTACACGGACCGTACACCACAGTACACTATTGGAAAACCGAAAGATTAATTCATTGATCATCAACAGAAAAACAAAACGGGTGTATGAGAGTTATTTCTGCTGCATGCAAGGACATGATGCAGCTACCTCATGTCCCGGCAAACAACAACCTGTGTAAGTAATTGTTAATTAAATTACCCAACAATATCGTATGTGGAATTTCAAAATAGAAGAAGTAAAAATATAATTCGTGTTTATGAGATTTCTCTGGCTTATTGGAAGAAACTGATAGGGTATTGAAAATATATAATATTTTTAAAAAGTTAAAAATAATAAAAATAATTTAAAGATATAAATTATATATGCGTTGAACACAAAATTCAACATATAAATTTATATATCATATAATGTAACGTATCTTAATTCAAAATATTTGGATATTGTCGTTTAATATAAAATCACATCGTTCCAAAAATTAGATTTAATTGGAAGAGAAGGGCAGCAATGAAATGTCTATTTTGGAGCCGTAGATTACACCAAATAATTTCATAAGTGACACGAAACTAAAACTAAACTCTGAAGTAATTCCGCGGAAACTACAACAAAGGAGAAACTAAAATTGGAAAGCTTAAACGTACATTATGCAGATGAAAATAAACTATCTGGAATAATCTGAATAGAGATTGGACGAACAGGTGATGAGGGTTTCTCGTTTACTCCCCCAAGAAAGCGAAGAGGAGAGTAATTACACCTGAAAATGGAATTAAGTAATTCCTAACCAAACTGCCCAGCGATGTCTCGTAGACAACCATTAGGGTAGAAAATAGTGACTTCATTAGGGTGGAATTAGGCTTCTCTATGTGCTGCACGCAACCTCTAGAAATGTGTGCAGCACACAAATAAATAAATGCAGCTGGTCTCTTGGATTTCTTGCCCTAAGGTACTAAAATGTATGGAAAAGCAACAAGATAAAGAAAAATCTAACCATGTCTTCTTTATTTAACCAATAAAGAAGCAGCAAAGAAAAAATTTCTCAGAACTGCAATTAAAATGAGAAGGACATTTCTAACTAAGCTTTCTTTATTTAATCATTTTTAAATTATCCATGCAAATTTTCCTTTTATAATTATCAGGTCAAACCTGGAACTAAAATTACAAAAGAAACAAAAAAAGAACTAGCAAAGAAAGTAATTCACGAATCTACCTGGAGTAGAGCATTTGGGAAAGCTAGCTGCATAGACGGCCAAATGAACAGAATGTCAAAATAAGAAATAAAAAGGTGTTAAGTACCTAGCAGTGAGTGTTAGGTACGAGTAGTCCTTTCGTTTGATTGTTTGATTGTCCTCCCATCGCGTCTCACAAACGACATGATCGACTTTGCATGAATCTGACACCTCATCACACATACACAGACGCCCAACCACAGACATATCAGAGCACACATAGAAATATCGGACCAGACCAGAGGGACATGACAAAGTGGGAAATTTCTGCAACCTTGGAAAGATATATGTAGGATTTTTTCAACGGATATATTGGCCTTTTTTATTTGAATCAGAGACAAATCCCGTGTCTGGTCTCTTCCACAAATGAGAGAGAATTTAAAATTGGTCCACCCCACCGTCCTAAAAATAGCGGGTCGCATGCTTTTTCATCGGACATTATTAGTGTTCTATTTTATGATCTCTTATTTGACATTATTGTTTTAAAAGTTAGAATAATTTTCATATGACCTCGGCAGAATCGAACCAACCTAACCCAAATTTTAATACATTTCAATTAATATATCGACTTATTTTCTTGAATAACCGTTTCACAGACAGATCTCTTATTTCATTTCTCTTATTTCTCCTATAAATGAGTGAAAAATTAAGATATTAATTTTTAACTATAGTTTGTAAATTATAATTAACTATTTTGTATTACTTGTTTTTGAAATAGCTCATTTTATGGATATACAAGTTTAGATATTAGTAAAATATTTCTATTTTTGTATAGAGAATTTCTGCAACAATAAATAAATAAATATATCTATATATGTAAACGTTTCTTTTAATGTATTTAATCAAACATTCTATATATATAATTTTAAATAAAATTGCATTAGTCCACCTTCACATCTTATATATATATATATATATATATATATAATAGGTTTAGTCTACCTTTACATCCTCTCTCTCTCTCTCTCTCTATATATATATATATATATATATATATAATTGGTTTAGTCCACCTTCTTTAAAAAAGCAGCCAAAAAAAAGTTTTAGTCAACTTTCTTTTAAAACACAACCAAAAAAATAAGTTTTTGTCCACCTTCAAAAAAACAGCCAGAAAAAAGTTAACATGCTTTTCTTTTCTTTTAATTTTGATTTATGCTTTTTCTGTCCACATTCTAAAAATAAAAAAGCAAAAAAAGTTTGCATGCTTTTTCTTTTTTTTTTTAAATTTTAATTTATGTTTTTGTGTTCATTGTATTTCAAAATAACATTTGATTTTGATTTATGTTTTTTGTTTTCAATTTATATTTACTTTGATTGACCATTATTTTTTTTTAATTTTGAAAAATAATCCAAGTTGTTTAACACAATGTAGCTGACAATTCTTTAAAAGATAGATCACTTAATGATTCAACTAAAAGGCAAAGACCAATTCCCCCTAACACATGCATGTGTTATAGGGATTACATAACACATGCATTGAGCCATTTTATTATCTCACATTAAACTTGTATTTACTATTATTACTAATATATTTTTAATTATATGTCGAATTGAACATATTTTGGTTGGTAAGGCTACCTGTTGTGCGTTCGTGCCCTAGCCGATGTCGTGCTTTGACAGTTGCAACATCGAACAACCAGCAACCAGATGAAGATTCAACTGTTTTTGCCTCTCTCATAAGCTCTTTGGGAACCCAACGAACTAGACCAGCCACCACAAAGTTTGTTAAAAAGATGAAATTCATTCCAGAAATCTCCCTACCTCCATCGGTGCCAAGGAAAGCCGAAATCTCTCTGGCGGAAAAAGGACTAGTTGGTCAATTTATAAGATTATGGCGCTCACCCAAAACAGTGCAGAAATGGTTTGAGAGGAACTGGATCTAGTTTATACAAGGGAAAATCGCCATAATATTTTGTGGCTAGGGATGTTATACCTTTCATTTTGAGACTAAAAGTGATTGAGATCTTATATTCTGAAGCAGGCCTTACTTCATGGACACAAGGGGTTTGTACCTTAACCGATGGACTCTGGATTTTGATCCAGAACTAGATGTTCCCAGTGCAGTACCACTATGGGTAAGATTGCCGCACCTCCCTCTACCATGGTGGAGTGATGACTCAGTTCGTGCAATAGCAAATGGAGTGGGAAAATACATCGACAGAAGTGAACCCAAAGACAACATGCAGGCATGCGCATGAATCTGTGTTGAGCTGGATCTAGGAAAGGGTCTCCCGGAAGCGGTGAAAATCAAGGTCGATGTTGATCATGTTAGCCCCCTATTAAATTTTGACAAGCAAACAAGGTGTCAAACTGTCTCTAAACTTTTGAGGAATGCTTTCCCTCTGAATTCACATCATACTTGAAAGCCTCTTTAGGTCCTCTACCCTTTAATTATTTCCCTCTGCATTTCTTAAGTCAATAAGCCTCATTGATTGTGAAAAATTATGCCCCAAGAGTCCTTCATTTGCCCCTTGTGCCCCTGCAGATTTCTCCATTTCATCCCCTCTTCCTCTTTTTCATAACCTCCCTTTCTACCCCAAAATCCCTCACCCTAATCCTTCTAAACCATCCCAAAATCCCCTTTAAACCATACTCACACCCTTTTTTGGTTTAAAAAACCCCCCGTTCCCCTTATTGGTACTCTTTCCTAGCCCCAAATTGCATTAAAAAGGGCCGAAAACCCACATTTGAAAATATATAAGGTTTAGCACCTTTCAGCCCTAGCCCCTCAAACTTTTGCTCCACGTAACCTGGGCGCTAGACCAAGCGCTAGCCTGGAGAGTGCTTATCCCAGACGGATATTGGGCGCAGCATTATCCGTCGATCTGTATAGATTGGACGGCCTTCATTGATCAACGTCGCGCCCGTGGCCCAACCCGTTTACCGCTCCGATCGCCTATCCATCGTCCAATCAATATGTAAATGAATGGTCAGCAGCTCACCTGCCCTTATGGTCCCCGCTCCCAAAAGCACTGTTCAAAAATCGGTGGTATCCATCTCACCACCTTTGGAGGGCGGGCGATATTTTCAATTTCGGAGCGATTCCACTCATCGCACGACACGTGGCTCTGTCACTATTTCAAAACTGACCCCCCATCGCACGTTATCGTTCAACATTTGGCCCAGCGTGATATTCATATCAACCGTACAATCTGGGGCTCTCCATCCAATGGTCATCACACCCCGAAGATCCATGGGATTTAACCGAAGGTATCCGTACCCCTGGCTCGCCAATCTGTCGCCCTCCGACGCGTTTTCAGCCGTCGATCTCCTCCTAAGATCGAACGGTCCAGATTTCTTGCCTCCCCACCATCGACACGTGTCCTTCGCCCCGTCACCGTTCCACGTGTTTGTCATATTTTTCCTCCGCCATTATACATTTCATTCGTTATTCAAATTTCAATGTTTACATTAAAAACCTCCACCATTCCATCCTCCATCATTTCACTTTGTTTTAATCACCACCCTGCATTGTTCCATCATTTTTCCATGTCCGCACAACCATTTTCATTGATCCAGCCATGTCCATCATCCCCATGCCTGGTTTTCCTAACGAGTTTGCGGGTTTTGCAGGGTTACAGCGGCGAAAAACTGCCATGACTTATAGTCTCTATTACTGTAATAGAGAGCGCATCAGAGGACTATTTTTCAGAGGCTGTGATTATGGAGAAAGGCCTGGGAAGGTATGTCGACAAGACTTCCATTAAAGAAGCAGGGTTAAAATTCGTCAAACCCTCCCGAGTCATTCAAAGCACAGATTGTGCAGATGGAGATATTAATGGAGTAGAGGAGAAATATCAGTAAATTATCGAGGAATTCAACGTTCATCATTGAAGAACTTAAACCGTAATTCAGGGTTTAGAAGGCAGAGGGTACCATTCGTAGAAAACAATACCTTAAAGCTTTCTTTTCAACACCATTTTCTTTTAGGAAAGGAAGGAATGTCTGTGTGATTTTACTTCTTTGCCGTGTTCCTAAAAAGACTTCTACCCGGTGCATTTATTTGAGTAAGCAGGCAGTAAAGTACATAAAGCACTACAGAGTCATCCAGCAATATGGGCATGCATATTTCCGCCATCTTGTCTTAATGAGGCAAATTAAATGTTCATCACCTACTCCCTTTTCGAGCTTTATTTTTCTCCTATAAAGCTCCCAAAGAACAGATGATTTAGGGTTCCAGATTTTTTCAGAAAATTATGCAATGATAGGATTTTTTGTATACATTTTGTGAACTCTTGTATGAAGGCTCAAAGCCCGTAGGGTCTCACCAAGGTGGAGTTCCATCTGTTAAGAGGATTCTGGTCTTTGGTATTTCACAGTTTGTAACTTCTCTTATATGTGTTACTTTAATAGATCATTTCATTTCATCCATCTTTCTCGTATCAGGTTTCTGGAATGCGAGTGGCTCACTGATTTTTGGTATGGATTTATCCTAGTTGATACCCATGCTCAGATTAGTCAAGTGCTTTAAATATGGCTCAGGAATGATATACTGTTTCACTATTCACTCAAACCACACTTCTGCTATATTAGTTTCTTTGGGAGGTTATTTTTCAAATGCTATTTTCATGTATGGATTCTTAAATTGGTAAGCCCATTACATGGTGATATTGTGTATCTGGATATCAGCTCATTGACAACAAGTATCCTCTCAATCTTTCATTCATAGCAAACACCTTCTGATAATTTATTTCTGTGAGATATTTCTGAACTGGCCCTCTTTACAGTAAGTTGTCTCTGAATTGTCTATTTGTTTTATATTAGAGTTTTGCACGTTGCCTTCACAGTACTCCCTTCTCTGTGTTAGTTTCTGAGGGTCTTGGTCCCATTTAAAATTAACATTCCTTGTTTTCAGGAGATAGCATCAGAGCCTTTTATTGATATCTTCCTCTGTTATACATTATGCTCCTTGCTATATATAAGATGTCCTAGGCACTGGTATTTCACAACTCAAGGCTGTCTCTAGGAACTACAACATCTTTTTGGCGTCGTTGTCGGGGAACGAAGTTGAGAAAATCTAAATCCCTGGGCCTCGTCAAAACTTAATTCAATCTTCAAAAAGGTGAGCATGAAGAGTTGAGAGTTGTAGATCCCTCACCTTGGTAACTCCATAGTTCCTAAATGATTAAAATACTCCACTGGTGATCAGTAGGCCGCTGATTATCTTGGTTTCGTGAGACTCCACTAGGAGATCATGTCACAGTACAGCATCAGCCATGCTGAAGACCAAGCCACTTCACCAATGTAAGACTCTGAGAAGTTTGCAAAAATGCATCCAGGTTTCGTAGGAGAGTGTCGAGTTGAAATGTCACGTGCCTTGGCAAAACTGGAAGTGGAGGACCTTCCACGGGCTATTCTTCTTCCCAGCTTAAGTTCTAAACCCGTTCTTAAGAAAATCTTTCGAAAATTGGTGGTTGAAAGATATGAAGCCGAGGTTGAATTTCTGAGCTCACAAGAAAAATCATATCAGTTCAAAGACCCCAAAGCCTTTTTGGAAAGTCTCCCTCCTCCTAAAAAAGAAGAGATCCCACTTCCTTTCGAAATACAAGAAGAAGGTGATTGGACTTTCAAGAGCCACATTGAAGATGTAGTGAAAGATGTAATAATCAAAGTTGCCCAGGATACATACAGCCTACCAGTCATGGAAGGCCTAAAAGAAGAAAGCTTACACCATATGTTCTTTGATCCTGTGGCAGCGTACTTGGAGGCCCTGATCAGTCCAAATGCTCCAGCATTGATCCTTCGCAAGGGCCAAATTCATCAAGAGTGGTCACCACTGATGGTGACCTCAGTTTTGAAGGACCACCAGAAGAACACCTTGTGATTATCTTTGACAAGAAGTCAGTGCTCCTATCCTTTTTTGCTACTTCTTAACTGCTTGCATTGGAATTATTGTATCAGCTAGAACATCAGAGATTTCCAGGTTAGATTAGAGTAGGTAGGAAGACTGAAATAAAGCTCAGCCTGTGAGCATGTAGTTAGTTGTTTTAATTTCTGCAAGGTCTAGCAAGCCAAACAGTCTAATCATGGCTTGGTTGTTTTTCAATTTCTGTTTTAGAATGTAGAGAATAAATCTGCTAGACAGTTTAATCCTAGCAGATGTAGTTTAGGTAGGGAAAATGTGAGACCAACAGTGTAATCTGGTCTCATGGAGTAATAAGGGTAGGAGTAGAATAGGTTTATTTTTCTTGTCTGTAAAAATTGATAATGTAGGTGGTTTGTGAAGTTCTCGACACACCCAAGGATGAACGTGCCATCCCCAGGTGGAGCCAATGTTGATCATGTTAGCCCCCTATTAAATTTTGACAAGCAAACAGGGGGTCAAACTGTCTCTAAACTTTCGAGGAATGCTTTCCCTCTGAATTCACATCATCCTTGAAAGCCTCTTCAGGTCCTCTGCCCTTTAATTATTTCCCTCTGTTGTTCTTAGTTCAATAAGCCTCATTGATTATGAAACATTGTGCCCCAAGAGGCCTTCATTTTCCCCTTGTGCCCCTGCAGATTTCTCCATTTCATCCCCTCTTCCTCTTTTTCATAACCTCCCTTTTTACCTCAAAATCACTCCCCCTAATCCTTCTAAACCATCCAAAAATCCCCTTTAAAACATACTCACACCATTGTTTGGTTTAAAAAACCCCTCATTCCCCTTATCGTTACTCTTTCCCAGCCCCAAATTGCATTAAAAAGGGCCGAAAACCCACATTTGAAAATATATAAGGTTTAGCACCTTTCGGCCCTAGCCTCTCAACCTTTTTCTCCATGTAAACTGGGTGCTAGACCAAGCACTAGCCTGGAGAGCCCTTATCCCAGGCAGATATCGGGTGCAGTATTATATGTCGATCTGTACAGATCGGGCGGCCTTCATTGATCATCGTCGCACCCGTGGCCCAACCCGTTTACCGCTCTGATCGCCTGTCCACCGTCCAATCAATCTGTAAATCAACGGTCAACAACTCACTCACCCTTTTCGTCCCCACGCCCAAAAGCACTTTTCAAAAACTGGTGGTATCCATCACACCGCCTTTGGAGGGCGGGAAGTATTTTCCATTTCGGAGCGATCCCACTCATTGCACGACACGTGGCTCCGTCACTATTTCAAAACCACCCCCGCCATCGTGTGTTATCATTCGAAATTTGACCCAGCGCGATATTCATATCAACCATATGATCTGGGGCTCTCCATCCAACAGTCATCGCACCCCGAAGATGCGCAGGATTTAACCCAAGGTATCCGTACCCCTAGCCTGCCAATCCGTCGCCCTCCAACGTGTCTTCAGACGTCGATCTCTTCACCCGTTGATCTCCTCCTGAGATCGGATGGTCCAGATTGCTTGCCTCCCCACCATCGACACGTGTCCTCCAACCCGTCACCGTTCCACGTGTTTGTCGTATTTTTCCTCTGCCATTATACATTTCATTCGTTAGTCAAATTTCAATGTTTACGTTAAAAACCTCCACCATTCCATCCTCCATCCTTTCACTTTGTTTTAAATACCACCCTGTATTGTTCCATCATTTCGCCATGTCCGCACAACCATTTTCAATGATCCCGCCACGTCCATCATCCCCATGCTTGGTTTTCCTAACGATTTTACGGGTTTTTCAGGGTTACAGTGGCGAAAAACTACCATGACTTACATTCTCTATTACTATAATAGAGAGTGCATCAAAGGACCATTTTTTAGAGGCTGTGATTATGGAGAAAGGCCTGGGAAGGTATGTCGACAAGACTTCCATTAAAGAAGCAGGGTTAAAATCTGTCCAACCCTCCCGAGTCATTCAAAGCACAGCTTGCGCAGATGGATATATTAATGGAGCAACGGAGAAATATCAGTGAATGATCGAGGAATTCAATGTTCAACATTGAAGAACTTAAACCTTAATTAAGGGTTTAGAAGGCAAAGGGTACCATTCGCAGAAAACAATACCTTAAATCTTTCTTTCCAGCACCATTTTCTTTCAGGAAAGGACGGAATGTCTATGTGATTTTACTTCTTTGCTGTGTTCCTGAAGAGACTTCTACCCAGTGCATTTATTTCAGTAAGCAGGCAGCAGAGTACATACAGCGCTACAGAGTCATCCAGCAATATGGGCATGCACGTTTCCGCCATCTTGTCTTAATGAGGCAAATTAAATTTTCATCACCTACTCCCTTTTCAAGCTTTCTTTTTCTCCTATAAGGCTCCCAAAGAATAGATGATTTAGGGTTCCAGATTTTATCAGAAAATTATGGAGTGAAAGGATTTTTTGTATACATTTTGTGAACTCTTGTATGAAGGCTCAGAGCCTGTAGGGTCTCAGTGAGGAGGAGTTCCATCTGTTAAGAGGATTCTGGTCTTTGGTATTTCACATTTTGTAACTTTCTCCTATATGTGTTACTTTAATAGATCATTTCATTTCATCCATTTTTCTCGTATCATGTTTCTGGAATGCGAGTGGCTCACTGATTTTGGTATGGATTTATCCTAGTTGATACCCATGCTTGGATTAGTGAAGTGCTTTAAATATGGCTCAGGCATGATATACTGTTTCACTATTCACTCAAACCATACTTCTGCTATATTAGTTTCTTTGGGAGGTTATTTTTAAAATGCTATTGTCATGTATGGATTCTTAAATTGGTAAGCCCATTACATGGTGATATTGTGTATTTGGATATCAGCTCATTGACAACTAGTATCCTCTCAATCTTTCATTCACAGCAAACACCTTCTGATAATTTATTTCTGTGAGGTATTTTTGAACTGACCCTCTTTACAGTAAGCTATCTCTGAATTGTCTGTTGCTTTTATATTAGAGTTTTTCACATTGCCTCTGCAGTACTCCCTTCTCTATGTCAGTTTCTGAGGGTCTTGGTCCCATTAAAAATTAACATTCCCTGTTTTCAGGAGATAGCATGAGAGCCTTTTATTGATAACTTCCTCTGTTATACATTATGATCCTTGCTATATATAAGATGTCCTAGGAACTGGTCTTTGACAACTCAAGGTTGTCTCTAGCAACTACAACAGTGGACAACTGGATCCAAATTAAATAGCTGGACTATGAAAAAATCCCCTTAAAATGTAAGGTATCTCAGGAATACGGTCATTTCGCCAATAGATGTAGTATAAGAGAGGAACCTAAAAAAAACATTAAAGAAACATCAGATTCAAAATGGAAATAAGTAAAAATGAAAAATACTGCATCTAAACCCACCTCTGGCTCTCATCCTCCTCCTCCACTAGGATCTCCCTCCCCTCTCAACCAACCTCCCTCGTGGGGATAAATCCTTTTGACATCCTCTCATCTGCTCTCATCCCATCTGACTTGATCATCTCCTCCTCCCCCATTCAAACCCTCCTCTCATCTCCCATTCCTACCCCTCTTGGTTCCCCTCCTCAGCCGGACAAGCCTCTCCTCCTAAATTCAGACCGAATCCTCACAAGAAACCAAACAAAAGAAACCCCTCAAAATATTAAGAATACAAAAAAATTTGGAAGGAGATTGAACAAAGAAATAAGAGATGAAGAAGTAGCCAAAGATATCTCATTGGGAACACAACAGGGATTGGAGAATTTTCTAGAAAAAGGACCAAAGAATAAAGAAAAGTACAGCAAGCAAACAAAGGGAGGGGTCCTACAACAACCCCAAATAATAAATAATGATAGTTGTCTCTTGGAATTGTAGAGGGTTGGGTCACCCCTCCAAAATTAATTTTTTAAAAGACCTGATAAAAAGTGAAAAACCTGACATCCTCTTAATTCAAGAGACAAAGCTAAGTAGTCAAGAAATTGATGTGATCAGAAAAATCTAGGATCTATGAAGGATAAGCAATATCAGCTACTGGAGCTTCAAGAGGAATAAGCACTATATGGAAAAAAGGGAAATGGAAACTACAACAGCACACGAAGATAGACCACTGGATAAACACTAAACTGGAGAATGTTGAAACTCGCAGGATAGTCAGCATCTACAACATATACTCCCCCAACCATTATAAGGACAAGGAAATATGTTGGGAAACCTTAAAAGATAGCATTGGGGACGACCAAGAAGATAACCTTCTTGTTGGGGGAGATCTAAACTTAGCCTAGCCTACTAACCCACTCTAAGTTAGCCTAAGCTAGCTTACTCTACTCTAACATGTTCTAGCGTAGCCTAGTCTAGCCTATATTATTCTAATCTAACCTACTATAGCCTAGCCTAGCCTACTATAGCCTACTCTATCCTAGCATAGCATACTCTAACCTAGTATACTATAGTCTAAACTACTCTAGGCTAGCCTAACTTAGCCTACTCTACTCTAGCCTACTAGTCTAATCAAGCTCACGCTAACCTAATTTATCCTACTCTAGTATAGCTTAGCCTAGCCTAGCCTACCCTCACCTACACTACTTTATCCTACTCTAGCCTTGCCTACCCTAACATGGGCTAGCCTACTGTTTCCTAGCCTTTCCTGACATTACCTTGTCCTTGCCTAGCCTACTTTACCCTACTCTAGCCTAGCCTACTCTAGCCTATCCTATTCTACTTTATCCTACTCTATCCTAATCTAACCTAGCTTACTGTAGCCTAATTTACTCCAACCTATCCTCCTACTATAATGTAGCCTAGCCTACTCTGGCCTAACTTACCCTAGGCTAGCCTAGACTTCTTTATCCTATACTATCCTAGCCAAATCTCTCTTACTCTAGCCTAGTCTACTATAATATAGCCTAGCTTACTCTCCCCTAACTTAGCCTAGCCTAGCCCAGCATACTCTAGGCTACTCTGGACTATCCCAACCAACTCTATATTACTCTAGCCTAACCTAACATATTGTATCCTAGTTTATCCTAGCTTACTCGAGCATACTCTATCCTATCCTAGCCTACTCTGGCCTAACCTAACCTAACCCAAGTTAGCCTACTCTTGCGTAGCCTTGCCTAGCCTATCCTTTTTTACCTATCCTTCTGTAGCCTAGCCTACACTAACCTGGCGTATTCTAGTATTACCTACTCTTGTGTAGCATAGCTTAGCCTACTATACTCTAGACTACTAGGATACTTTAGTCTAGCCTAGCCTACTTTAGCCTCGCGTGGCCTAACCTACCTTAGCATGTTCTATCCTATTCTAGCTCAAATTAACCTAATCTAGGCTAGTTTAACTTAGCCTACACTACTTTATAATACTAGGCTACTCTAGACTAGCCCACCTTACTTTAGCCTATCTTATCCTAGCCTAGCCTATCCTAGCATGCTTTATCCTATCCTACCCTAGTCTACTCTAACCTACTAGCCTAATCTAGCCTAGCATAACATACTTTAGCCTAGACGAGTCTAACCTATCCTATTCTACTCCAAATTACTCTAGCCTCGCCTAACCCACTCTATCCTACTCTAACCTAGCTTAGTATACTCTAGCTTATCGTATTAGAGTCTAACCTACTCTAAACTTGCCTAACTTAGCCTATTCTACTCTAACCTCGCCTAGCTTAGATTACTCTACGCTAGCCGACAAGGCTACTCCATCCTAGCCTATCATACTTTAGCCTACCTTAACCTACTCTATGCTACCCTATATTAGCCTAGCTTACTTATCCTAGCCTACTCTATCCTAACCTACCCTACCCTACTCTACCCTACTAGCCTACTCTAGCCTAACTTAGCCTACTCTACTCCAGCCTACTCTATCCTACCCATTTATATCTTATCATATCATATTGTACTCTAACCTACTCTAGCCTAGCCTACCCTACTTTATCCTACACTAGTCTAAGCTATTCTAGCTTATCCTATTGTAGCCTATCCTATTCTAGTCTAACCTATTGTATCCTAGCCTACCTTAGCCTACTCTACTCTACCCTACTAGGATACCCTAGCCTAGCCTAGCATAACCTAGCTTAGTCTATCCTACTTTACCCTAGATTAGCCTATTCTAGCCTAGCCTGTTCTAGTCTAACCTACTTTAACCTAGCCTAGCTTAGCTTACACTACTCTAGCCTAGCCTAGCTTACTCTGCGCTACCCTAAGTTAACCTACTCTATCCTATCTTACCCTATCCTAGCCTACTCTATCCTAGTCTAACCCGCTTTAACCTAGCCTAGCTTAGCTTACTCTACTCTAGCCTAGCCTAGCCTACTCTACGCTACCTTAGCCTAGCCTAACTTAACCTACTCTATCCTATCTTACCCTATCCTAACTTACTCTATCCTAGCCTAGCCTAGCCTACTCTATCCTACACTAGCCTAGCCTATCTTACCCTATTTTATTCTAACCTACTCTATCCTATCTTACCCTATCCTAGCCTACTCTATCCTAGCCTAGCCATCAGTACTCTAACCTAATCTAGCGTAGCCTATCATACCCTATTTTACTCTAACCTACTATAGCCTAACGTAGACTACTCTATCCTACTCTAGTCTAACATACTCTACCTTAGCCTATTCTAGCCTAGCCTATTCTAGTCTAGCCTACTCTAGGCTAACCTAGCTTACGATACTCTACTCTATCCTAACCTTTCCTATCATAGCCTAGCCTACCTTAGCCTACTCTATCATATCCTATCCTAGACTATCCTATCCTATTCTATCCTACTCTACTCTAGCCTTTCCTATGCTACCCTACTCTACCCTAGCTTAGCTTATCCTACTCTACTCTAGCCTACTACGCTACTCTAGCCTAGGCTAGCCTACCTTAGCCTACTCTATTCTATCATATCCTAGTGTAGCCTATCCTACACTACCCTACTCTAGCCTAGCCTAGCCTACTCTACCCTAACATAGCCTACTCTACCCTAGCTTAGCCTACTCTAGCCCACTAGTTTACTCTAGCCTAGCTAAACCGAGTCTACTTTAGCCTAACCTAGCCTAGCATTGCTTAGCCTACTCTAGCCTACTAGCCTACTCTACCCTAGCCTACTAACCTACTCTAACTTACCCTAGCCTAGCCTACTCTACTCTAGCCTATCATATTCTACTCTTACTCTAGCCTACTCTAGCCTAGCCTAGCTTAGCTTACTCTACTCTAGCCTACTAGACTACTCTAGTCTAGCCTAGCCTACTTTAGCCTACCCTAGCCTAGCCTACCCTAGCCTAGCCTACCTTTGCCTACTCTATTCTAAGCTAATCTAGCCTAATAAATTTATAAGAATATATATATATATATATATATTATAATTGAGACAATTAATAAAACAAGTATTCAAAGTGAATGTTAAAAACATTTACATAAAATTTAATTTTATAATATATATTTAAATGTAAAAACATTGTGATTTTAATAAAAAATATATTCAAAATAGGTAAAAGCACAATTGGAGATCTTTTAATAAAGCCATTTAATACAAAACCACAACGTTCGTTCAAGAGACTAGATTTAGTTATAAGGGAGGGGTAGCCGTGAAAAATGGATTTTGAGGCCATAGATTAGACTAGGGGAGAGATGTCTAATGTTGTTTAGGGCCCTGTAATTGTTATAGTACTGGTCCCATCAACCCACCAAAAATAGACATATATGCAACCAATAATTAAACATAATAAAATAACTTGAAGTTCAAATATATATTAAATTATGTTCAAAATTTCCCAAGTCATTGACTGGGCCCACATGTGTCCATAAATAACCCACAAATGTCCATAAATAGCTTAATAAGTATCAAGATTACAAATCCCAACATTTAAACTAGAAAACTCTTAAAACCATTTCTCCTTCCAAAATGGTCAAGTGAATAAGTACAGAAACACTGTCACTTCAACCCATCTGATCAGCTCTGATGCTGTGTATGAGAAGTAAATATCAATACCTGCACATAATAAAAATAAATGTATGTCAACCATAATTGCTGTGTTATTCAACATTTAAACCCATTGTGTTAAATAAATGACACCCACCCCATAACAACATTTTAACCCACTGTGTACAATAAATGATACCCACCCAATAAATTCAATAAATGATTTCCTATGAAAACAGATCAAACACATGGATCAAGAAAAACAAATTCTCAGCCATTAGATCACATCAAATTCAATCCTGATCACACATGCAAAATGAAGCCATTAGAATCAATGTCCATCATTGTCACCAATAAAATTCAACTGCAAAAAACTATAAAAGAAGTTCAACCACTGTTGAAGTTACATTTTTCAGTTTCAAACTATTCACCAGCCATGGAGACAATCCAGCACAGAACACACCCAGCCTTGGAGACAACCTAGACATAACACACCCCAAAACAGAACACAGTATATTCAGGTTAGTTTACATTTTTCTTACAATTTTATTTTAATTTTTGAGTCTTTATTTCAGCTTTCTTACACTTTTATATTCATTTCTAAGTCTCAGTTTTCAGTTATTTCTGAGTCTTTATTTTAGTTTTCAGTTTTTTAATTGCAAACAAACAGAATTGCAAACATTCATTTTTGAGTCTTTATTTCAGTTTTCAGTTTTTAGGGTTGTTATAAAACGTAAATGAAACGGCAGCAACAGCAGATAGTGTTTCACCTCTTAACAACATCAATTCACTAGGCAATTCAAGAGAAAAAACACCAAAGCGTGCCAACAAGTTTCCCCCCACTAGCAAAATGTTGTAATGTATAAACCAGATCTGGATTTCAGTTTATGACAGTTGTAAATACAGCAACAAATCTACCTTATCTTCTTCATTATTAATGTTAAATCAGCAAGACATACAAGTGCTAGTAATTACAAAACCTTGAATAAATAGGTCGTTGAAAACAAATCTGCAAATCTGCAATAGGGAAAAATTTTGAGAGTTGGAAACTTCATATAGATGTGTAAAGATGGAAGTTCACGTACACACCATAGCCTCATTCCAAGGCTAAATCCTTACAATCAACCTACAAAGCCACATGCAGGCTCATACATGTGAAGTGCTGCACTCCATGAGTACACATGTCAAGTTTCATGGTGATGTCATACATAAACAAGGTTCCAATAGAATAATGCCATACAAGCTTGCAACTGAGGTCAAGCAAGCATCTAGTGAAGTAAATTCATTATGCAAATCCATCATGGATCATCTAGGGGCTGATCAGACACCATGCAACCCAAATCTCTTGAAGCATCCCCAAACATGGTGCAAGCACTGTCAGAGTAATCCCTAAAGCTGAAAACCCAAATAGTGAATGGATGTATAGCTAATATACACTTGTATCACACTTCATCAAAACATAGAAGATAAAAAATGAAAAGATTGTTTTAAGTTGAAAAGTTACATGGTTTATTTTATACACCCTTTGGGAGCTAAAGAACAATTTCAATCATAGGTATTAATTTCTGTTTTGTATTTATTTTCGGTTTATGGAATTGTTTGATCCTTTTAAGCAAGGTTTCTTGTTCAATGCCTATTGTTTTCAAATGCATTTGGAAGAGAACAGGAATAATCATTTCCAGTTGCTAGTTTTACATCAAATTTTAGTGATATAGAGCTCCCTATCATGTTGCACCTTTTATATAGGAAGACTGCAGAAATTAACTATGCACAGATTATAGGAATAACAATGTTATATACAGAATACTAGTAAATTTAATGATACTTGACAATTCAAGTAACATTCCATGCAATGCAAAGAAAATAATATCACATGGATTGCCTAATTTAGAGTGCAAAATACACCCTTTAAAATTTTGTTCATTGCAAATACAAGTACACTACATGGCTTAGGTGCTCACACATCAGTAACAAATACATTAGTTAAAAAAACTCTTTATAGGTGTCTGTATATATGTGTGTGTGTGTGTTTACTAAACATCAGTTAAAAAACACCGTGTCCTCTTACTCTGTACATACAAAACCTGCAATCTGTCCATTGCATGCCTTTCAATCCATCTAGTGACCCACAACCTAACTTTGTTGTATGACTCAAGGGCCTTTACGGGGTATATCAACCACAAAGTAGAACCCATAAAACTACCCAAATCCCAGTTTGTAACATTTGATGGATTCAAAATATTCAGAGTCCCTTGGAGAATAAGTCACCTAGATTAATTCAACTAGTCAATAGAAATGTTTTTTAACAAGTTGATGAATTCAGTAACTATGATCAGAATGTCCTGTATCTAAAAAAGAATAATATGAATAAGATGCTAATTTTTTTTGGTGAATGAGGCAGCATTGCAATTGAAACAAAAACATATTATAGATTTCATAAATTCAACACCTCAATACCTGAGTTTTGGTCACATTTTGTAACATTTGATGGATTCAAAAAATTTAGAGTCATAGTGCACAGTGGAACTTACCCAATCAGTTGAACTTACCCAATTCAGCTTCAGTGTACAAAATGACTTCAAATGACACAAAGATCAGACTGGAATTCAGACTTACCCAATCATTTGAACTTACCCAATTCAGCTTTGGGGTGCATAATGACTTCAAATGACACAAAGATCAGACAAAGATAGATATTAGATTTTGGAAACAAGTAACCAAAAAAAAACCATAACCAAAAACAAAACATGAGTAGCTGAGCATAGAAGCCTGTGGAAAATATCTTAGTAGTTGAGCATAGAAGCTGTAGAATTTGAAGTTAACATATATATCTGCAGTAGCTGAGAATAGAAGTTGTAGTATTTGAAGTTAACATATATATCTGCAATTTCTATGCATAGAAGTTGTATTCATCATATGAAAACAATCCTTCTTTTCAATTATGAATAACAACTTGAAATTGGTGCTTTTGCAGCCTACAGGTAGTTGCATCCATGGCAAGAGTGAGTTATGTCGCTCGCACAAGGAGAAGTGGCAGAAGAGTGACCAGGGGTGCCCAACTGCGATGCACCTCATCAGATGAAGAAAGAACAGGTGATATCAATGTCACCAATGCTCCAGGAAATGTTGTTGACGATGAGCATGTGGCTGAAGCTGATGTTGTGGCACCATCAGCCACAGAGCCACTGTCAACCATGGTCCAAGGTGCAACCTCAACTAAAAAGATCAGCGCTATAAGAGGTTGGACAAAAGAAGAAATGGTAGCTGCAATTGACGACATAGAGTTCAATGGATATTCTATTCAGGCATCTGCAAAGAAGCATACTATTCCCCCTTCATCAATACATTATTGGATAAATGGGCTGACTCACACCAAACGTATAGGGCCTGTTACAGTTATGACTAAAGAGGAGGAGGCCAAGGTGGTTGAGTGGTGTAAAGAAATGGCCCAACTGGGACATGGGATAGAGTTGATACAACTCAAATCTATAGTTGCTCAAATCTGTCAAGGGAGGGCAAACCCATTCAAAGATGGGTTTCCTGGTAAATCATGGCGGTTTGGGTTTAAAAAAAGGCATCCAGACCTTGTATTGCGTACAGCTGAGGGCCTTGACAGAGACAGAGCATTAAATTTGCACCCTACAGTTGTATGTAAGTTCTATGACACTCTTTCTATTGCATATGATAAACATTCTTATGCTGCAGACCATATATGGAACTGTGATGAAACATGTTTACATGCGGGAAGGAATTGTGGCATGAGGGTAATTGCAAAAAGAGGTAGCCGAAACGTGCCAAAGATTTTGCCTAAGAGTAGGGAATGGATAACCATTTTATGTTGTGTCAATGCAATTGGTGCTTCAATCCCATGATTTTATCTTTTCAAAGGTAAAAATCAGTTGAAAAATTATATACAAAACTGTGAACCTGGAGCATGCATGGCTACACATCCCCATGCATGGATGACTAAAGAGCTGTTTTTAAATTGGCTTTGCCACTTTGCTGCATCTGTGCCAGGTGGTGTCTCACCTAATAATAGACACCTGTTGATATTAGATGGCCATGGAAGCCACATGGCTCTACAAACAATTGAGGAAGCATACAATTTGGTCATTGACCTTTTAACATTGCCCGCTCATACCACTCACAGATTGCAGCCACTTGATGTTAGTGTGTTTGGCCCTTTCAAAAACTATTTCAGGTCAGAACGTGCTGCATGGATGGCAAAGAATCCAGGGGTTGAGGTCAAAAGGTTCGAGTTAGCAGAGCTTGCAAGTAAGGCTTTTAAAAGGTCTCTGACACCATCAAATATCAAGGCTGTCTTTAGAAGGACAGGAATATGGCCACTAAATTATGATGCTCTTATGCATGATATTGCTTGTAGCCAAGCTTTCAATGTGGATGGTCAGGAAGAAAGACAGGAAGTGGAAGAAGAAGTAAATGAACATGATGATGTGGTTGCAGCTGATAATATAATTTCCTTATCTCAAGGACAGTTATATGCTGATGATGATGAGAAGGTATGTGAAACACAGTATACTTGTCAACAAATTGATGGCAACACTTTTGAACATGCAGTTGAGAATGCAGATTTTGTTGAAACATAAATTGCTGATATTGTTAATGCATATTTAGTTCAAAATGAAAATGCTGATATTGTTAATGTAGAAAATGAAATTGCTGATATTGGGCATGAAATTGAAAATGAGCAATTGTCATTTCCTAGCCAAGTAAACCCACCATCATGGTTGGCAGAAAACATGATTAATTTGAACGCCCATAGTGTCTCAAGAACCAACAAACAAGCCTTCACAAGTGGCTGAATTGAATAGTGAAATTGTTCATTTTTTTGTGGACAATAGATCAATGGAAGAAGATGGAGGACATAATGAGGCAGCAGATGAAGAAAACAATATAGTTCAATCAAGTGCCAGGGATACTGAAGTGCCAATCAATGACATGTAGGTGGGAGGGAGGGAGAAGTTACTTGGGTGATTCTTAAAGCTACCAGTAGAAAGAGTTTCAATGAAAAAGAAGTAAGGAACAACCAATAGTCTTCGTTTGGGGCGAAGTTCACAGTTACTCACCTCTGAAGACTATATAAATCTCCTTGTTGAGTCTGAAAATAAGAAAATGGAAATTCAGGAATTCAAACTAAAAAAAAAAGGTTAAGCCAAGGAGAAGAAGACAGCAAGGGCTATTGCAGCACAACGTCGAGCAGATGAAAGGCTTGAAAGAGAGAGAGCAAGGCAAGAGAAGGAGCAACAAAGACAAATCTCAAGACAGGAAAAGGAAGCAAGGAAGGCTCAACAAATGCTTGAAAGGGAACAAGATATGTCAAACGCTGCAAGATATTTACTTTGTCAAATGCTGCAAGATATGGAGAGTAGGGCGTCAACAGTTATGGAGAGTAGGGCGTCAAAATTCATACTTAAGTATATTGGACTTTCATATCTTAATAGATCTTAGATTTGGACTAGAGATTTGGAATTGGACTAGAGATTTGAACTTTTGACGCCCTACTCTCAATATTGGACTAGAGATTTGGACTTTCATACCTTAATAAATCTCAGATTTCCTTAATTACTATTACTATTACTAGATCTCAGATTTCACAATTACTATATTCAAGTTTTTCTTGAAGCTCACAGCTTCACTACATAGTACACATATTTCCAAAACTCATTATAAGAGTGGAGATACAGATAAAATCCTTAAGCAATTTATTGGTTACTGTTGCTAGAGCTCACAGAGTCACAAGCGAATGCTTTCCAACAGTTTAAAAATATCTGAGATAACACACACATGAACAGAACATAAGAGTGAACAGAAACAGAAAAGCATGAACAAAACAAAACTTACAAGCAAGAAAAGAAATCTAAATTTATGAACAAGGACGTGGAGAACAATACCAAAACTGAGAACAGAAAATGCAACAGAGAAAAAGAACTAATAGTAGCCAAGGACTAATTGTAAAACCCATATAAATTTAAACAGGTAAGATTAAGTTGAATGGATAATTAATCCCATTCAAACATGTAAGATTAAGTTGAATGGATAATTAATCCCATGTTTTTAGAATCAATTAAGTTGAATGGATAATTAGTCCCATGTTTCTAAAATCGATTAATTAGTCCCATGTTTTAAATGTGTAAGATTAAGTTGAATGGACAATTAGTCCCATATTTTTAGAATGGATTAAGTTGAATTGAATGGACAATTAGTCCCAGGTTGAATTCACAATTAGTACCATCGATTAATTAATCCCATTCAAATAGGTAAGATTAAGTTGAATGGATAATTAATCCCATGTTTTTAGAATCAATTAAGTTGAATGGATAATTAGTCCCATGTTTCTAAAATTGATTAATTAGTCCCATGTTTTAAAATCGATTAATATGGGACAATTAGTCCCATATTTTTAGAATGAATTAAGTTGAATTGAATGGACAATTAGCCCAGGTTGAATTCACAATTAGTACCATGTTTCAAATGATTAAGATTAAGTTGAATGGAAAATTAGTCCCATGTTTCTAGAACAGCAGTTATGAATAACAGTTAGTAGCAACAGAAAATGCAATAGACCAAAAGAACTAATAGTAGCCAAGGACTAATTGTAAAACCCATATAAATTTAAATAGGTAAGATTAATGCAATAGAGCAAAAGAACTAATAGTAGCCAAGGACTAATTGTAAAACCCATATAAATTTAAATAGGTAAGATTAAGTTGAATGGATAATTAATCCCATTCAAACAGGTACGATTAAGTTGAATGGATAATTAATCCCATGTTTTTATAATCAATTAATTTGAATGGATACTTAGTCCCATGTTTCTAAAATCGATTAATTAGTCCCATGTTTTAAACGTTTAAGATTAAGTTGAATGGAAAATTAGTCCCATATTTTTAGAATGGATTAAGTTGAATTGAATGAACAATTAGTCCCAGGTTGAATTCACAATTAGTACCATGTTTCAAACAATTAATATTAAGTTGAATGGACAATTAGTCCCATGTTTCTAGAATAGAAGTTATGAATAACAGTTATTTCAAACAATCGATTCCAAAACTGCAGCAGTTAGTGCAATAGAAACAGAGTTAAACATGCAGATTAAAAATCCCAGAGACAGTACACTCCAGTGTCAGTGGTTCAATCACACTGCCTTCCATTCCCTTACACCTTATTGAAAATGCAGGTTGGTAAAAAGAAACTAGCAAAAGAAAGAACGGAAAACAAAGAATTCATACCAGCAATAAAAGGTTTAACTTAGTCAAATGTGATGTGGTTTGTATTCCCAACTCACAGATCCGTAGGTTTATCTTAGTCAAATTTGATGTGGTCTGTATTCCCAACTCACATATCAGTAGGTTTAACTTAGTCAAATGTAACGTGTTTTGTCTTCCTAACTCAGAGATCAGTTGGTTTTAAAAAATTTGGAGATCAATTAGGTTTATAAAGGGTTGTCTTCCCAACTCAGATCAGTCAGAACAAAAGATAACCTGGAAATTATAAAAGAAAGAACTACATGCAGAGAACTCAAACAAGCAATAAGAGGTTTAACTTAGTCAAATGCGATGTGGGTTGTCTTCCTAACTTAGAGATCAGTAAGGGACAAAGTAGTGTCCAGTTCCTTTCTGAATCTCTAGTAGCCAAGTTGATCTAGAGGTTAAGTACTTCAGACAATGCCCTCTAGCAAATGGTTCTTTTAAAATTTTACCCCAGTAACCCAAACCATCATGCAATGCTCATGAACTTCAAGAACATTTTTGGCTGCAAACATAAAATTCATTAAACAAAAAGGATATTCAAGTTTTTCTTGAAGCTCACAGCTTCACTACATAGTACACATATTGCCAAAACTCATTATAAGAGTGGAGATACAGATAAAATCCTTAAGCAATTTATTGGTTACTGTTGCTAGAGCTCACAGAGTCACAAGTGAATTCTTTCCAATAGTTTAAAAATATCTGAGAAAGCACACACATGAACAGAACATAAGAGTGAATAGAAACAGAAAAGCATGAACAAAACAAAAATTACAAGCAAGAACAAAAATCTAAATTTATGAACAAGGAAGTGGAGAATAATACCAAAACTGAGAACATAAAATGCAACAGAGCAAAAGAACTAATAGTAGACAAGGACTAATTGTAAAACCCATATAATTTTTTTTCTGAATTCAATAGATTTAGGTGGCACTTGTTCCAAAGGGAAAGGATATGTGATCATGTGTATCGTCAGAGGAAAGGAGGAAAGACCAAAACATTAGCAAACCCTGAATCAACACATGAATCAAGCACATCAATGTCATAATTATTTGTTAAGCAGGGTTGATAAAAAAATCAACCACAACAATCTCATAATTTCTCAAGCGGGGGAGATAAACACACCTACGCAACCCCAAGTATCTCGGCAAACATCAACGTACACAACTAAGTATTTCAGCAAACATCAATGAACATACACAGATATACGACTATATCGGCTCAGCGAACATACACATACACACCCAAGTATTTTAGCAAACATACACAGATATATAAGTATCTCGGCTCGGCAAACATACACGTACACAACGAAGTATTTCACATACATAGATTTACCCGTATCTCGGCAAATATACATACAACCAAGTATTTCAGCAAAGAGAGAGGTATACACATGCATATCACAGAAACGAGGAAGGAACATGTGCACAGAAACCCTAGACCCTAAACTACATAGGAAGAAGAACAAATAGTGCCAAAACCAGTGTCGTTAAAAAACAGGCCGAAGAAGAGCTAAATTGAACCGAAGTAGATTAGAAGTGTTCATAAACACATGTTTTCAAGTGTTGAAAAACACAACAGTGGGCTGGTAGGAATTATTTTCCCACCGGGAGGTGAAGACGCCACGCCAAATGCAGAGGAAAACGTCGATGCAGGAGCGAACTGACAGCCAGAGCCCACCACAGTTTGGAAATCCCTGCAAAACCCTCGAAAATAGCATAAATTAGCCAAAATCTCTGTAAAAACCCTTGAAAATGTAAGAAACACAACTTCTGCAAAAATTACCCTTGAAAAAACCTTCGAAAATGAAAAATTACCTTAAAATCATGGTACTTCTGCAAACCAGTAGAGGGGACAAAGCCGTCAACATCTCCCCACAACATTGAGCAGTCGAGGAGGGAAATTTCACAATGGAGGAGCAAGCTATGGGGGTCGCAGGAGCCAAACATGTCCACAGCAGGGCGCAGGAGCAACATCAACGAAAGAGTGACAAACCAACAAGCCATCCGAACAGCAACAGAAACCGCGAGCATTTGGTCAACAAGGGAAGCAGACATGCACCAGCACTGGCGACACAGCGCGCAGCCACCGGTGGAGCTCTCCGAGCAACATCCCACCCCGAACAGAAATGCACAGGGTGAGGAACCCATGTTGCAAAACAGGTCGTGTGAAACCCTAAAAGTACGGAAGGAGCTCGAATTTAACTCCCTCACCAACCAAAACACGTCAACGATCAGAGCTGACAATTGTCGTACAACGTCTGTGGTGCTGGCCACGTGGTTTGCGGACATGGAATGGAGGGCACCCAAGTAATGGCGTCCCTCCCCTAACTATTTTTTATAACTCACACCAAATGCATTGCATTTAATTTAAATAAATCAAAAGTACAGAGAAATAATTACACGGACCGTACACCACAGTACACTATTGGAAAACCGAAAGATTAATTCATTGATCATCAATAGAAAAACAAAACTGGTGGATGAGAGTTATCTCTGCTGCATGCAACGACATGATGCAGCTACCTCATGTCCCGAAAAACAACAACCTGTGTAAGTAATTGTTAATTAAATTGCCCAACGATATCGTATGTGGAATTTCAAAATAAAAGAAGTAAAAATATAATTCGTGTTTATGAGATTTCTCTGGCTTATTGGAAGAAACTGATAGGGTATTGAACTGAGGTGATTTAGTCAATTACCACTTTTAAAACTAAAATACATAATATTTTTAAAAAGTTAAAAATAATAAAAATAATTTAAAGATATAAAATAAATTATATATGTGTTGAAACACAAAATTCAACATATAAATTTATATATCATATAATGTAACATATCTTAATTCAAAATATTTGGATATTTCCGTTTAATTTAAAATCACATCGTTCCAAAAATTAGATTTAATTGGAAGAGAAGGGCAGCAATGAAATGTCTATTTTGGAGCCGTAGATTACACCAAATAATTTTGTAAGTGACACCAAACTAAAACTAAACTATGAAGTAATTCCGGGGAAACTACAACAGAGGAGAAACTAAACTAAAGTTGAACGCATTGGAAAGCTTAAACGTACATTATGCAAATGAAAATAAACTATCTGGAATAATCTGAATAGAGATTGGATGAAGAGGTGATGAGGGTTTCTCTTTTACTCCCCAAGAAAGCGAAGAGGAAAGTAATTACACCTGAAAATGGAATTAAGTAATTCCTAACCAAACTGCCCAGCGATGTCTCGTAGACAACCATTAGGGTAGAAAATAGTGACTTCATTAGGGTGGAATTAGGCTTTTCTATTCGCTGCACGCAATCGCCAGAAGTGTGTGAAGCACACAAATAAATAAATGCAGCTGGTCTCTTGGATTTCTTGCCCTAAGGTACTAAAATGTATGGAAAAGAAACAAGATAAAGAAAAATATAACTATGTCTTCTTTATTTAACCAATAAAGAAGCAGCAAAGAAGTAGCAAGGAAAATATTTCTCAGAACTGCAAGGACAATTCCAACTAAGCTTTCTTTATTTAATCATTTTTAAATTATCCATGCAAATTTTCCTTTTATAATTATCATGTCAAACTTGGAACTAAAATTACAAAAGAAACAAAAAAAGAACTAGCAAAGAAAGTAATTCACGAGTCTACATGGAGTAGAGCATTTGGGAAAGCTAGCTGCATAGACGACCAAATGAACAGAATGTCAAAATAAGAAATAAAAAGGTTAGGGCATTTATGCAACGAAACGAAAACTGAATCATACCTAGCAGTGAGTGTTAGGTACAGTAGTCCTTTCGTTTGATTGTTTTGCACCTCCTCCCATCGCATGTCACAAACGACATGATCGACTTTGCATGAATCTGATTCCTCATCACACATACACAGACGCCCAACCACAGACATATCAGAGCACACATAGAAATATCGGACCAGACCAGAGGTACATGACGAAGTGGGAAATTTCTGCAACCTTCGAAAGATATATGTAGGATTTTTTCAACGGATATATTGGCCTTTTTTATTTGAATCAGAGACAAATCCCGTGTCTCGTCTCTTCCACAAATGAGGGAGAATTTAAAATTGGTCCACCCCACCGTCTTAAAAATAGCAGGCATAAAACGGTCGCATGCTTTTTCTCCTTTAATTCAGATTCATGCTTTTTGTTTTTCACTTTGTTTTAATCAGTGTTTTATTTTATGATCTTTTATTGGACATTATTAGTGTTTTATTTTATGATCTCTTATTTGACATTATTTTTTTAAAAGTTAGAATAATTTTCATATGACCTGGGCAGAATCGAACCAACCTAACCCAAAATTTTAAGACATTTCAATTGTCAGACTAATTAGCATAAGTTTCTTTAACAGATATATCGACCTATTTTCTTGAATAACCGTTTCACAGACAGGTCTCTTATTTCTCCTATAAATGAGTGAAAATTAAGAAATTAATTTTTAACTATAGTTTGTAAATTATAATTAACTATTTTGTATTACTTGTTTCTGAAATATCTCATTTTATGGATATACAGGTTTAGATATAAATAAAATATTTCTATTTTTGTATAGAGAATTTCTGCAACAATAAATAAATATATATATCTATATATATAAACGTTTCTTTTAATGTCTTTAATCAAACATTCTATATATACAATTTTAAATAAAATTGCATTAGTCCACCTTCACATCTTATATATATATATATATATATATATATATATATATATATATATAGCTTTAGTCTACCTTTACATCCTCTCTCTCTCTATATATAATTGGTTTAGTCCACCTTCTTTAAAAAAGTAGCCAAAAAAAATTTTTAGTCAACTTTATTTTAAAACACAACCAAAAAAATAAGTTTTAGTCCACCTTCTTCAAAAACGCAGCTAGAAAAAAGTTAACATACTTTTCTTTTCTTTTAATTTTAATTTATGCTTTTTGTGTCCACATTCTAAAAATAAAAAATAAAAAAAAGTTTCCATGTTTTTTTTTTTTTTTTTTAAATTTTAATTTATGTTTTTGTGTTCATTGTATTTAAAAATAACATTTAATTTTGATTTATGTTTTTTGTTTTCAATTTATATTTACTTTGATTGACCATTATTTTTTTTTTATTTTGAAAAATAATCCAAGTTTTTTAACACAATGTAGCTGACAATTCTTTAAAACATAGATCACTTAATGATTCAACTAAAAGGCAAAGACCAATTCCCCCTAATACGTTAGTGATAATTTCTTATTGAATTGAATTGAAAAACTCACTTATTGGCTCCACCCATTAGGATTTCATCCCACAAGATATAAAGTTGAAATTGTTTTAGAAAGGTTGATAAAGTGGATAATAGGGTAAACATGATTATGGATTCATGTAAATCATTTTTTTATTTATTATAGACAATCTCAACTAAATAAACATCAATAAAAGAAGTAACTAGCAATTGCACCTAATGTTGCAAAGGAAACGCCGTAAGGAAGATGGTAGAAAGAGATCAACTATAATTAACTTGATGAGTATCTTAAACTAGACAACTCTAACTGGAAATGGAGGGAACTAAAGTCTACTTGTCAAGAACCACAAACTCTGTTTTCTAAAAAGTTGTCAGACACAGGTATATTTTTTTTGGAGTAAGCCTAACTTGCCCTTTATCTTAATGGCTGTCTTAGATTGTTTTTTTTCTCTGACATGGAAAACATTTCCCATGTCAAATAAATCTAAGCTTCCTGAATGTCTTCCACATCCTATCTGTACCTAGTCTTTACCATTTCTGTGCTCAAGTTTGGTTGAACATGTTCTCAGATGAAGCAAGAAATTCAATATAATCTCTGCCCATTGTCACAGTGAACTCCAAAAATGATTACAGCACCAGTGATCTGTCAAATACAATGGCATTTATCCACCAAACTTTAATACTAGAGGGTATGAAGAGTTAGGTCTCAGCAATAAATCTGAGACGCAACTTTTAATGTGAAATAGAAATCTGGAAGAAGGGAGCTGGCATGCCTGAAATGTTAGGATTGGTGGGAACAAAGGGGAATCTCTGATTGGATGATGTACAAACTAAAGTGCACTAAAATTTGTCAAGAAGATGTTCTAAAATTTACCTTTATAAACGGATGTAAATTTCCACAACACATCAATGCAGAGTCAGAATTGGTAAAATGTTCCAATTACTTACTTGAGGAATAAATCCGATTTGAATGGTACCATTAGAACAGACATCTGGCGTATATTCATACTTTGGTGGTCCAGAAAATGGATCACATACATAAGGAACATTTAGTGACTGGATATTTAGTGCCTGCAACCTAGAGATGTTTTTGTTCAACTGCAAATAACAAAACATTAAATGCAGAAAATTCATTTACTTCACCAATGTATTAATTGAACTAGTTGCATATATCAGCAAATAGAAAGTTTGAACAAAATGTAAAGCAAATTTCATTCTCAGCGACGAAGGCAAATCTGATGAGGGAAACAGAAGTTACCAAACTGATGTTGACACTCTCAACAACCTTTACACCGACATTGGTTGCATGATATTTACAAACACCATCTTTAGCTTTGTAAGGATAAGCTTCCTCAGTGTCAAGCCCTCCATTGTATTTGATATACTCAAATTCTTGGGATGGCAGACCACCACTGCAACCAAAGTTGTTAAATGCTCCAGCACATTCAACCAACTGTTGTTCAGACAGGATGACACTCTTTCCTGTAGCCTGAGTATAGGCAGCCTCTAGTGCTCCAGTAGTGCTGCAATATTTAACCAAGTTGTAAACTTGATTTTGGTCTACTAGAATTCTCAGTGTATCATAAAATTTAGTTGTTTCTGAATCATTAAATTGATTTATAAAAAGGAATTAAAATAAAGTTGAGCATCTACCTGAATGTCCAGCAGGATCCACAACTGGCTTGGTTTTTTACAGGACTCACTATTCCTTCTTCTCTCCAGTCCTTCTGTTAGCACAACAGTCCAATCAAGCAATAACATATATTAAAATATTAAAAAAACCACTTGAATATTTTTACGATTCATCACATTACAATTGCCAAAGAAGGAAGAGAGAAGATTAATCCAATCATCTAATACATAGTTGAAAGGGTGTATCTAGGCACAATAACATTATATTGACCTTCTTGTGCAAAAAAAATATGATATTGTGTATTCACCAAAATCTTGAAATTCCTTTATATCCTTATATGTTTGTACCATAGGGTGAAATTATTTCCTAAAGAAATAGGTTGCCTAAAAATAGGCATGAAATTCATGGAAGCCTAAACCATTCTAAACAGAATTGTAACTTTTGTATGTCTACACAAAGTTAATAAGACTGAGATACAAACATAAAGAGGATTTGAAAATTTTCATTACTTGCAATGAGTTTATTTAGTATCATTAAGAGGATTATTGTACTACATGTGGGAGGCTTGCTGGCACTGCGTCAACTTATGAGGAGGCTTCGCATAGGTCAACATGAGGCTTGGCGGTGAGCAGTTCTGTGAGGCACCCAAATATTGTCATGGAATTCCTCCCCTGATATGTTAAACTCTGCAAAAGATTGTTCAATATAATTTATCAGTTCCAACTTCATTCCAGCTTGAGTATGATCAAGGTAAGCCAGGATGAACCCAACAAACAAACATCATGGCATGAGTGCATTGTAAAATTATATATTGTTCCACAGTATCGTTTTTTTTTAGTTTCTCTTGTTTCGAACTTTGATTTTTTACAGGTGTCTTTTCTAATGACCTAGTCATCATTCTTGCTTTGTTTGGTTGTCATTTTTTACTTCTATCAAGCATGTTCAACTCTTTCCATCCATATTTCTCTGAAATAGGTTCACAGATTTTAATACTTCCCCTACTTACATCTACTAAATGTTGGGGCTGGATTGGAAATAATCTCATGGTATCCTAGATCTCCAGTGAACTGATATTCTACTTACATATAACCTAGAGCATTGAGAAAAATGAACTAGGGAACTAGTTTAGCACATTGTCATAGTCAGTGAAACCCATGGAAGTGTTGATGGAGACCATCAATAATTAAAAATGGAATGTGTGATCAGTAATAAAATATAAAAACTAAACATAATTTCGTATTATAAGACATTTATATGAAGCCACGTGGGTGTAACAGTCAAGCAGTTACAAACCTGTGAAGGCTGCTGTCACAACAAGACACAGACAACAACTGAATATGACATCCTTGATGCCAGCAGCCTGTGCAAGACAACTGTTTATCTCCGTAACTAAAACTCTGTATATTGTTCTGCAGTCGAATTAGTTTTAAAGCAATGTTCTTTTTTACTGATTTACTTAAAACAGCTCCACAAAGTGTAAGGAAACAAAACAACTGAGACCCAACTTAAAAGCACTAAAAAACAACCTATTTTCAAAGAAATATTAACACCAGATTTCCGCGCAAATCAAACACGAGAGGAATGGATCATCAATGCATAAGATTTCACAAGTGTATTCAGAGCCAAATGAGAAAAATCACAAATCACAACCAACACAAATCCGAGTTCCACTTGCCATAAAATAATAATTTTAAAAATAGAAGTTTTATACTGATGGGAGATACAGCTATATAAGGAAAAGAATACCATTTTATTTCCCTGATTAAAATTAAGAAAGTAGTACATTCCTTTTAATTTTGAGTTGCCTAGGCTACATTCAAAGATCAAATGTGACTCTGTTTATTAGAGAACCACTTTCTTACCATGGATTAAAAGGTTCACACCTTATTGATCAACATAAAATTAAACATACCTCGCTTATCATAAGATGTACTTCTTGCTGAACCTCTGCAAGGCTGGAATCTGCTGCTTGCAAATCAACACAAGGAAGAATTGAATTCAAAGTGGTGTTATACGAGTTGTTTTGGTAAGCTTTCAAAGCTATGCACGAGTCATCTGCAAATCTGAAAGTGTAGAACAAACATTCCTGAGCAACAAGAAATGAATCAATAGCCAGCAAATGAAAATAACTCTACACAGGAAAAGAAATTTCAGTTACAACCATAAGAAACAAAATGTAGAAGATACCATAAAACTTACAAGCTATTTTTCATATTTTCTACCTACAGACCAATCTCAAGCTCAAATACAATGTTCAAGTATATGTCTGTTTTACCCTAGCATAGTCCTATCTTAACCACTGATATATTAAGGACAGAGAGGGTCAAAAAAACCGCAAACTTGCAACATCTAAGCTATCATGTATTTATATACAAACAAAGACACTAAGATCTCACCCTCCTCTAGAGTATCATTCTTCTTTGGTACAAGAACATTTTTTAAGTTCGATCAATGGCTTGCTAACTTTTATTATTAACGCTACTTAAGACCATCTGTCATGACATGAAATGTAATTGCAGAAGTATGTTAGGATTGGTGGGAACAAAGGCGCATCTCTGATTGGATGATGTACAAACTAAAGTGCACTAAATTTTTTCAAGAAGATGTTCTAAAATTTACCTTTATAAATGGATGTAAGTTTCCACAACACATCAATGCATAGTCAGAATTGGTAAAATGTTCCAGTTACTTACTTGAGGAATAAATCCGATTTGAATGGTACCATTAGAACAGAAATCTGGCGTATATTCATACTTTGGTGGTCCAGAAAATGGATCACATACATAAGGAACATTTAGTGACTGGATATTTAGTGCCTGCAACCTAGAGATGTTTTTGTTCAACTGCAAATAACAAAAGATTAAATGCAGAAAATTCATTTACTTCACCAATGTATTAATTGAACTAGTTGCATATATCAGCAAATAGAAAGTTTGAACAAAATGTAAAGCAAAGTTCATTCTCAGCAATGAAGGCAAATCTGATGAGGGAAACAGAAGTTACCAAACTGATGTTGACACTATCAACAACCTTTACACCGACATTGGTTGCATGATATTTACAAACACCATCTTTAGCTTTGTAAGGATAAGCTTCCTCAGTGTCAAGCCCTCCATTGTATTTGATATACTCAAATGCTTGGGATGGCAGACCACCACTGCAACCAAAGTTGTTAAATTCTCCAGCACAGTCAACCAACTGTTGTTCAGACAGGATGACAGTCTTTCCTATAGCCTGATTATAGGCAGCCTCTAGTGCTCCAGTAGTGCTGCAATATTCAACCAAGTTGTAAAGTTGATTTTGGTCTACTAGAATTCTCAGTGTATCATAAAATATAGTTGTTTCTGAATCATTAAATTTATTTATAAAAAGGAATTAAAATAAAGTTGAGCATCTACCTGAATGTCCAGCAGGATCCACAACTGGCTTTGTTTTTTACAGGACTCACTATTCCTTCTTCTCTCCAGTCCTTCTGTTAGCACAACAGTCCAATCAAGCAATAACATATATTAAAATATTAAAAAAACCACTTGAATATTTTTACGATTCATCACATTACAATTGCCAAAGAAGGAAGAGAGAAGATTAATCCAATCATCTAATACATAGTTGAAAGGGTGTATCTAGGCACAATAACATTATATTGACCTTCTTGTGCAAAAAAAATATGATATTGTGTATTCACCAAAATCTTGAAATTCCTTTATATCCTTATATGTTTGTACCATAGGGTGAAATTATTTCCTAAAGAAATAGGTTGCCTAAAAATAGGCATGAAATTCATGGAAGCCTAAACCATTCTAAACAGAATTGTAACTTTTGTATGTCTACACAAAGTTAATAAGACTGAGATAAAAACATAAAGAGGATTTGAAAATTTTCATTACTTACAATGAGTTTATTTAGTATCATTAAGAGGATTATTGTACTACCTTGGCAGGAGGCTTGGCATAAGTCAACTTATGAGGAGGCTTCGCATAGGTCAACTTATGAGGAGGCTTGGCAGCTGAACAGTTCTGTGAGGCACCCAAATATTGTCCATGGAATTCCTCCCATGATATGTCAGCAAACTCTGCAAAACATTGTTCTATATAATTTATCAGTTCCAACTTCATTCCAGCTTGAGTATGATCAAGGTAAGCCAGGATGAACCCAACAAACAAACATCATGGCATGAGTGCATTGTAAAATTATATATTGTTCCACAGTATCGTTTTTTTTTTTAGTTTCTCTTGTTTCGAACTTTGATTTTTTAGAGTGTCTTTTCTAATGACCTAGTCATCATTCTTGCTTTGTTTGGTTGTCATTTTTTACTTCTATCAAGCATGTTCAACTCTTTCCATCCATATTTCTCTGAAATAGGTTCACAGATTTTAATACTTCCCCTACTTACATCTACTAAATGTTGGGGCTGGATTGGAAATAATATCATGGTATCCTAGATCTCCAGTGAACTGATATTCTACTTACATATAACCTAGAGCATTGAGAAAAATGAACTAGGGAACTAGTTTAGCACATTGTCATAGTCAGTGAAACCCATGGAAGTGTTGATGGAGACCATCAATAATTAAAAATGGAAGGTGTGATCAGTAATAAAATATAAAAACTAAACAAAATTTCGTATTATAAGAAATTTAGATGAAGCCACGTGGGTGTAACAGTCAAGCAGTTCCAAACCTGTGAAGGCTGCTGTCACAACAAGACACAGACAACAATTGAATATGACATCCTTGATGCCAGCAGCCTGTGCAAGACAACTGTTTATCTCCGTAACTAAAACGCTGTATATTGTTCTGCAGTCGAATTATTTTTAAAGCAATGTTCTTTTTTACTGATTTACTTAAAACAACTCCACAAAGTGTAAGGAAACACAACAACTGAGACCCAACTTAAAAGCACTAAAAAAAAACCTATTTTCAAAGAAATATTAACACCAGATTTCCGCGCAAATCAAACACGAGAGGAATGGATCATCAATGCATAAGATTTCACAAGTGTATTCAGAGCCAAATGAGAAAAATCACAAATCACAACCCAACACAAATCCGAGTTCCACTTGCCATAAAATAATAATTTTAAAAATAGAAGTTTTATACTGATGGGAGATACAGCTATATAAGGAAAAGAATACCATTTTATTTCCCTGATTAAAATTAAGAAAGTAGTACATTCCTTTTAATTTTGAGTTGCCTAGGCTACATTCAAAGATCAAATGTGACTATGTTTATTATAGAACCACTTTCTTACCATGGATTAAAAGGTTCACACCTTATTGATCAACATAAAATTAACCATACCTCGCTTATCATAAGATGTACTTCTTGCCGAACCTCTGCAAGGCTGGAATCTGCTGCTTGCAAATCAACACAATGAAGAATTGAATTCAAAGTGGTGTTATACGGGTTGTTTTGGTAAGCTTTCAAATCTATGCACGAGTCATCTGCAAATCTGAAAGGGCAGAACAAACATTCCTGAGCAACAAGAAATGAATCAACAGCCAGCAAATGAAAATAACTCTACACAGGAAAAGAAATTTCAGTTCCAACCATAAGAAACAAAATGTAGAAGATACCATAAAACTTACAAGCTATTTTTCATATTTTCTACCTACAGACCAGTCTCAATCTCAAATACAATGTTCAAGTATATGTCTGTTTTACCCTAGCATAGTCCTATCTTAACCACTGATATATTAAGGACAGAGAGGGTCAAAAAAACCGCAAACTTGCAACATCCAAGCCATCATGTGTTTATATACAAACAAAGACACTAAGATCTCACCCTCCTCTAGAGTATCATGCTTCTTTGGTACAAGAACATTTTTTAAGTTCGATCAATGGCTTGCTAACTTTTATTATTAACGCTACTTAAGACCATCTGTCATGACATGAAATGTAATTGCAGAAGTATGTTAGGATTGGTGGGAACAAAGGCGCATCTCTGATTGGATGATGTACAAACTAAAGTGCACTAAAATTTTTCAAGAAGATGTTCTAAAATTTACCTTTATAAACGGATGTAAGTTTCCACAACACATCAATGCATAGTCAGAATTGGTAAAATGTTCCAATTACTTACTTGAGGAATAAATCCGATTTGAATGGTACCATTAGAACAGACATCTGGCGTATATTCATACTTTGGTGGTCCAGAAAATGGATCACATACATAAGGAACATTTAGTGACTGGATATTTAGTGCTTGCAACCTAGAGATGTTTTTGTTCAACTGCAAATAACAAAAGATTAAATGCAGAAAATTCATTTACTTCACCAATGTATTAATTGAACTAGTTGCATATATCAGCAAATAGAAAGTTTGAACAAAATGTAAAGCAAAGTTCATTCTCAGCAATGAAGGAAAATCTGATGAGGGAAACAGAAGTTACCAAACTGATGTTGACACTATCAACAACCTTTACACCGACATTGGTTGCATGATATTTACAAACACCATCTTTAGCTTTGTAAGGATAAGCTTCCTCAGTGTCAAGCCCTCCATTGTATTTGATATACTCAAATGCTTGGGATGGCAGACCACCACTACAACCAAAGTTGTTAAATGCTCCAGCACAGTCAACCAACTGTTGTTCAGACAGGATGACAGTCTTTCCTATAGCCTGATTATAGGCAGCCTCTAGTGCTCCAGTAGGGCTGCAATATTCAACCAAGTTGTAAACTTGATTTTGGTCTACTAGAATTCTCAGTGTATCATAAAATTTAGTTGTTTCTGAATCATTAAATTGATTTATAAAAAGGAATTAAAATAAAGTTGAGCATCTAC
This sequence comes from Pinus albicaulis, assembly GCA_034641835.2. Classification (NCBI taxonomy): domain Eukaryota; kingdom Viridiplantae; phylum Streptophyta; class Pinopsida; order Pinales; family Pinaceae; genus Pinus; species Pinus albicaulis. Next base: position 713,507,644 of record CM076569.1, read on the forward strand.
CTGAATGTCCAGCAGGATCCACAACTGGCTTGGTTTTTTACAGGACTCACTATTCCTTCTTCTCTCCAGTCCTTCTGTTAGCACAACAGTCCAATCAAGCAATAACCTATATTAAAATATTAAAAAAACCACTTGAATATTTTTACGATTCATCACATTACAATTGCCAAAGAAGGAAGAGAGAAGATTAATCCAATCATTTAATACATAGTTGAAAGGGTGTATCTAGTCACAATAACATTTTATTGACCTTATTGTGCAAAAAAAATATGATATTGTGTATTCACCAATATCTTGAAATTCCTTTATACCCTTATATGTTTGTACCATAGGGTGAAATTATTTCCTAAAGAAATAGATTGCCTAAAAATAGGCATGAAATTCATGGAAGCCTAAACCATTCTAAACAGAATTGTAACCTTTGTATGTCTACAAAAAGTTAATAAGACTAAGATACAAACATAAAGAGGATTTGAAAATTTTCATTACTTGAAATGAGTTTATTTAGTATCATTAAGAGGATTATTGTACTACCTTGGCAGGAAACATTCCTGAGCAACAAGAAATGAATCAACAGCTAGCAAATGAAAATAACTCTGCACAGGAAAAGAAATTTCAGTTCCAACCATAAGAAACAAAATATAGAATATACCATAAAACTTACAAGCTATTTTTCATATTTTCTACCTACATACCAGTCTCAAGCTCAAATACAATGTTCAAGTATATGTCTGTTTTACCCTAGCATAGTCCTATCTTAACCACTGATATATTAAGGATAGAGAGGGTCAAAAAAACCGCAAACTTGCAACATCTAAGCTATCATGTGTTTATATAAAAACAAAGACACTAAGATCTCACCCTCCTCTAGAGTATCATGCTTTTTTGGTACAAGAACATTTTTTAAGTTCGATCAATGGCTTGCTAACTTTTATTATTAACGCTACTTAAGACCATCTGTCATGACATGAAATGTAATTGCAGAAGTATGTTAGGATTGGTGGGAACAAAGGCGCATCTCTGATTGGATGATGTACAAACTAAAGTGCACTAAATTTTTTCAAGAAGATGTTCTAAAATTTACCTTTATAAATGGATGTAAGTTTCCACAACACATCAATGCATAGTCAGAATTGGTAAAATGTTCCAATTACTTACTTGAGGAATAAATCCGATTTGAATGGTACAATTAGAACAGAAATCTGGCGTATATTCATACTTTGGTGGTCCAGAAAATGGATCACATACATAAGGAACATTTAGTGACTGGATATTTAGTGCCTGCAACCTAGAGATGTTTTTGTTCAACTGCAAATAACAAAAGATTAAATGCAGAAAATTCATTTACTTCACCAATGTATTAATTGAACTAGTTGCATATATCAGCAAATAGAAAGTTTGAACAAAATGTAAAGCAAAGTTCATTCTCAGCAACGAAGGGAAATCTGATGAGGGAAACAGAAGTTACCAAACTGATGTTGACACTATCAACAACCTTTACACCGACATTGGTTGCATCATATTTACAAACACCATCTTTAGCTTTGTATGATAAGTTTCTGTTGTCAAGCCCTCCATTGTATTTGGATATACTCAAAATGCCTGGGATGGCGTACCACCACCGTAACCAAAGTTGTTAAATGTTCCAAAACATTACCAACCAACCGTTTTTCGTACAGATGACACTCTTCCTCGTAGCCCCTTTATAGGTAGCGCTCTAGCTTGATGTTATCCAGAATATTCAACCGCTGTAAAACTTGATTTTGGTCTACCAGAATTTTTGCATTGCTAAAATTTAGTTGTTTCTGAATCATTAAATTGATTTATAAAAAGGAATTAAAATAAAGTTGAGCATCTACCTGAATGTCCAGCAGGATCCACAACTGGCTTGGTTTTTTACAGGACTCACTATTCCTTCTTCTCTCCAGTCCTTCTGTTAGCACAACAGTCCAATCAAGCAATAACATATATTCAAATATTAAAAAAACCACTTGAATATTTTTACGATTCATCACATTACAATTGCCGAAGAAGGAAGAGAGAAGATTAATCCAATCATCTAATACATAGTTGAAAGGGTGTATCTAGGCACAATAACATTTTATTGACCTTCTTGCGCAAAAAAAATATGATATTGTGTATTCACCAATATCTTGAAATTCCTTTATATATTTATATGTTTGTACCATAGGGTGAAATTATTTCCTAAAGAAATAGATTGCCTAAAAATAGGCATGAAATTCATGGAAGCCTAAACCATTCTAAACAGAATTGTAACCTTTGTATGTCTACACAAAGTTAATAAGACTGAGATACAAACATAAAGAGGATTTGAAAATTTTCATTACTTGCAATGAGTTTATTTAGTGTCATTAAGAGGATTATTGTACTACCTTGGCAGGAGGCTTGGCATAAGTCAACTTATGAGGAGGCTTGGCATAGGTCAACTTATGAGGAGGCTTGGCAGCCGAACAGTTCTGTGAAGCACCCAAATATTGTCCATGGAATTCCTCCCATGATATGTCAGCAAACTCTGCAAAACATTGTTCAATATAATTTATCAGTTCCAACTTCATTCCAGCTCGAGTATGATCAAGGTAAGCCAGGATGAACCCAACAAACAAACATCATGGCATGAGTGCATTGTAAAATTATATATTGTTCCACAGTATCTTTTTTTTTTTAGTTTCTCTTGTTTCGAACTTTGATTTTTTACAGTGTCTTTTCTAATGACCTAGTCATCATTCTTGCTTTGTTTGGTTGTCATTTTTTACTTATATCAAGCATGTTCAACTCTTTCCATCCATCTTTCTCTGAAATAGGTTCATAGATTTTAATACTTCCCCTACTTACATCTACTAAATGTTGGGGCTGGATTGGAAATAATCTCATGGTATCCTAGCTCTCTAGTGAACTGATATTCTACTTACATATAACCTAGAGCATTGAGAAAAATGAACTAGGGAACTAGTTTAGCACATTGTCATAGTCAGTGAAACCCATGGAAGTGTTGATGGAGACCATCAATAATTAAAAATGGAAGGTATGACCAGTAATAAAATATAAAAACTAGACAAAATTTCGTATTATAAGAAATTTAGATGAAGCCACGTGGGTGTCACAGTCAAGCAGTTACAAACCTGTGAAGGCTGCTGTCACAACAAGACACAGACAACAACTAAATATGACATCCTTGATGCCAGCAGCCTGTGCAAGACAACTGTTTATCTCCGTAACTAAAACTCTGTATATTGTTCTGCAGTCGAATTAGTTTTAAAGCAACGTTCTTTTTTACTGATTTACTTAAAACAGCTCCACACAGTGTAAGGAAACACAACAACTGAAACCCAACTTAAAAGCACTAAAAAACAACCTATTTTCAAAGAAATATTAACACCAAATTTCCGCGCAAATCAAACACGAGAGGAATGGATCATCAATACATAAGATTTCACAAGTGTATTTAGAGCCAAATGAGAAAAATCACAAATCCGAGTTCCACTTGCCATAAAATAATAATTTTAAAAATATAAGTTTTATACTGATGGGAGATACAACTATATAAGGAAAAGAATACCATTTTATTTCCCTGATTAAAATTAAGAAAGTAGTACATTCCTTTTAATTTTGAGTTGCCTAGGCTACATTCAAAGATCAAATGGGCCGATTTCACGCCAAAAGCACCCCGAGGAAAGTGTTTCCATTCGGTCTCACACCTGCCTCTTTCATCTGTCCAAACAACTGAATCACCTCATCTGCAAGGCCACTGTATGACAACCCGACAATCATATAAATCCATGACGTACAATCTCGTTCAGGCATTTTATCAAACACTTGGCGTGCTTCCTGCACGCACCCACATTTCCCATACATCTAAATGATTTTATTATCCACCAAAACATCTGGCCTAAATCCACTTCTAATAATGTGATCATACACCTCCCTCCCCTCTTATAGCGCCTTCAAATCTTCACAACACTGCAGAATACAAACATAACTAATGGAATCCATGGGAATACCTTGCTTCTGTACGTTTCTGAAAAGTTCCATGGCTTCTCTCAGCTTTCCTTCCTTAGACGCAATCCTCAAATCCTTGATGGCGGCACTGGTTGCCCTGGTGCCTCCGCTGTAAGAGCTCCCCACGTGACCTCCGGCATAACTTGGGCTTTGGATTACTGAGTTTGCAGAGGCGCTAAGTTGTTTGATATACATGAATTTGGTTTTAAACCCAAGACAAAACTGGGCCTCTTTGGGCATCCTGGAGCTCAGAAACCTGAAAAAATGAACATGAGGTTCGTCATAGGGAAGTCGCGCGTTCCTTACCTTGAATAGGGTTGTCAGGTATCGCAACTTGTTCATGCCTGCGGCTCACTGCATCATTGCCGTTTAACTCATCCCCTCCTGCGCTACACGAATCCCCTGCCTACGGCTCCCTGCATCATTGCCGTTTAACTCATCCCTCCTGCGCTGCACGAATCCCCTCAACTAACTAAATATTTGCAACTACCATTCCTTTTTCATCGAACGACTGCATTTGTTTCAATCGTCTAACATATAATCTAACGGTTTCACATTCTGACATGATGCACATCAGCAAATTTGTTTTCAAATAATAACGCCTTACGACGTAATTACTACATAATTAATAATTTAAGGTAAGGGAACTCTATTTTCAAATCAAACAAATGTGATGTCAAATAAATATCAGTGAAAAAAGTAATAATTACTTGATTAATAATTTAAGGTAAGGAGACTCTATTTTCAAATCAAACAAATATGATTCCAAATAACAATCTCGGTGTCATAAATGTATTACACGTCTAAGGTAAGGCCATGGTATATTTGAGTAGTTATAATATACCACATGGATCAATATTAACTATGGATGTAACATGAGCAGAGAAAGATCAAATTAATTTCAAGATTTTTTTAGAATGCAAAAAATTAATGTGTATTTTATTATTATTTAAATCGTATTATTATTTAAATCTTATTCTTAAATGTTATAGAGATTACATAACACGTGCATTGAACCATTTTAATAGCTCACATTAAACTTGTATTTACTATTATTGTTAATATATTTTTAATTATATGTCAATATTTATTTATTTTAAAATATTTAACTCAAAACTCACATTTGATATTTTATTCTATACAACATTAAAGTATGTTATTTTAGCATGTTTATATATAGAAATATATATGAAGTTGATATATTTTTGAAAAGTATAAAGTTTAAACATCTTACTCATATATGTTTTATGAAATTATGTTAGATCATATGGACAACTAATTAAATATGCATAGCATATTTTTTTTTTCTTTTCTATTATAGCACATATTATTTTTATACTCATAGAATATTTTATTTTAAAAGAGACAAACATACTTACACATAGCCTTCATAGTGGGCTTTATAATGAGCCTATCCCATCAATCATTCAATGAGTATCTTTTAAAATTGATCAGGTATGAGAAATCCTTTAGATGGAATGATTTTCTTAAGTTTTATAATAATAATAAAAATTCCATGCAATTTTTTCATATAGGGATGTAAGAGTTTTTGAAATGGTTCTTAATCCTAAATATTAATATGAAGGTGTATCCATGTAAGAAACACTTCAATTTATAAAGAAAGTCAAGTAAATAACAAGGAAGAGAATATTATTCAAGGCTGGAAAAATAAATCCACCTTGTATCTAATATGAGTGGTGATAGAAAAAAAATCAACGAAAAACACACTTGATATTTTGAAGTGTAGAAAAATGAGTACACAAGTAATATTTAAAGACTTTAATGATATAGAAAATGATCCTCAAGAAAAAAAAATATGATGAAGGGTATCTCATTCATTTTTGTAATGTTGTTAGGTGACATGATTGTCTAACTTATGATAAGAGAGTTAGATCTAAAACGTGTTAGATTTAAAGGGAGTTAAGTGACATTACTATCTAAATAATCATAAGAAGTTTGAATCACTATTAATAGAATCTGATCTGTCAATTAAGTATGTTAGTTTGTAAATTGTGCATATTCTCTTTTACTATTAACATTTAATTTTAAGTTTAATATTTGTATAATCATGAGAATATATTGACTCAATTGAGCTATGCATAAAATATTTTTTTCACATGTTAGATCATATTCCGATTATAGATGAATAAAATATATGATTTTTTTAATCCTATTTCTATTCACAACTAATATTAATGTTGTTGTCTTGTCACATGCATAAACTATTATTTTATTATCTTTCATTTCACATTATTAGTGTTTTATTTTATGATATTTCATTTGGCATTATTTTTTTAAAGTTAAAATAATTTTCATATGACCTAGGCGGAATCGAACCAACCGAACCCAAAATTTTAAGACATTAGAAATGGAATTGTCACACTGGTTAGCATAAGTTTCTCTAACGGATATACCAACCTATTTTTTTAATAATCGTTTCACATACATATCTCTTATTTTTTCTTTAATGGATATATCAAACTATTTTTTTGAATAATTGTTTCATAGACATTTCTCCAACTTCTGCTATAAATGAGTGAAAAATTAGGAAATTACTTTTCAAGTATAGTTTGTAAGTTATAGATAACTATGTAATTTTTATTTTAACGTTTTTAATTGAACAACTTATATATATATATAATTTTAAAATGGATATATTGAATAACCGTTTTTGAAATCTTAAAATTGGTTTAGTTCATTTTTTTTAAAAAGGCAGCAAAAAAAAGTTAACATGTTGTTGCTTTTTTTTTTTTTGGATTTATGCTTTTTGTGTCTACATCTTTTAAAAACAAAAAAGTTTGGTTGCTTTTGTTTTCTTTTAATTTTGATTTATGTTTATGTTTTTGTGTTCATTGTGCTTCAAAAAAACATTTAATTTTGATTTATGTTTTTTTTTTCAATTATTTTTCTTAATTTTGAAAAATTGCCCAAGTTGCTTAACAAAATGTTGATGACAATATTTTAAAATAACATAAATCACTTAATGATTCTACTAAAAAAGAAAGACCTATTCCTCCTAATATGTTGGTGATAATTTCTTATTGAATTTAATTGAAAAACTCACTTATTGGCTCCACCCATTAGGATTTCATCCCACAAAATATAAAGTTGAAATTGTTTTAGGAAAGGTTGATAAAGTGGATGATAGGGTAAACATGAGTATTGATCAATGCAAATACCATCTCATCTAAATAAACATAAAAAAAGAAGTAGTTACTACATGATTAATAATTTAAGGTAAGGGAACTTTATTTTCAAATCAAACAAATGTGATGTCAAATAAATCACAACTAAATAAATATCAATGAAAGAAGTAACTATTACTTGATTAATAATTTAAGGTAAGGAGACTCTATTTTCAAATTAAACAAATCTATGCCAAATAACAATCTTGGTGTCATAAATGTATTACACATCTAAAGTAAGTTTGTGGTATATATGAGTAGTTAGAATATACAAACATGGATCCATATTAAGCATGGATGTAACATGAGCAGAGAAGGATCAAATTTCTTTAAGTTCAAACTTATTTTAGAGTGCAAAAAAATAATGTGTATTTTATTATTATTTAAATTTTATTTTCAAATGTTATAGGGATTACATAACACATGCATTGAGCCATTTTATTAGCTCACATTAAACTTGTATTTAATTTTATTATTAATATATTTTTAATTATATGTCGAATTGAACATGTTTTGGTTGATAAGGCTGCCTGTTGTGCGTTCGTGCTCTAGCCGATGTCGTGCTTTCATAGTTGCAACATCGAACAACCAACAACTAGATGAAGATTCAACGATTTTTGCCTCTCTCATAAGCTCTTTGGGAACCAAACGAACTAGACCAGCCGCCAAAAAGTTTGTTAAAAAGCTGAAATCCATTCCAGAAATCTCCCTACCTCCATCGGTGCCAAGGAAAGCCGAAATCTCTCTGGCAGAAAAAGGACTAGTTGGTCAATTTATAGGATTATGGCCCTCACCCAAAACAGTGCATAAATGGGTTGAGAGGAACTGGATCCAGTTTATACAAGGTAAAATTGCCATAATATTTTGTGGCCGGGGATGTTATACCTTTCATTTTGAGACTAAAAGTGATTGAGATCTTATATACTGAAGCGAGCCTTACTTCATGGACACAAGGGGTTTGTACCTTAACCGATGGAATCTGGATTTTGATCCAGAACTAGATGTTCCCAGTGCAGTACCAGTATGGGTAAGATTGACACACCTCCCTCTACACTAGTGGAGTGATGACTCAGTGTGTGCAATAGGAAATGGAGTGGGAAAATACATCGACAAAAGTGAACCCAAAGACAACATGCAGGCATGCGTATGAATCTGTGTTGAGGTGGATCTATTAAAGGGCCTCCCGGAAGCGGTCAAAATCAAGGTGGATGTTGATCATGTTAGCCCCCTATTAAATTTTGACAAGCAAACAGGGGGTCAAACTGTCTCTAAACTTTGGAGGTATGCTTTCCCTCTAAATTCACATCATCCTTGAAAACCTTTTCAGGTCCTCTGCCCTTTAATTATTTTCCTCTGCTGTTCTTAAGTCAATAAGCTTCATTGATTGTGAAAATATATGCCCCAAGAGGCTTTCATTTGCCCCTTGTGCTCTTGCATATTTCTCCATTTCATCCCCTCTTCCTCTTTTTCATAACCTCCCTTTTTACCCCAAAATCCCTCCCCCTAATCCTTCTCAACCATCCCAAAAGCCCCTTTAAACCATACTCACACCCTTGTTTGGTTTAAAAAACCCCTCATTCCACTTATTGTTACTCTTTCCCAACCCCAAATTACATTAAAAAGGGCTGAAAACCCACATTTGAAAATATATAAGGTTTAGCACCTTTCGGCACTAGCCCCTCAACCTTTTGCTCCACATAACCTGGGCGCTAGACCAAGCGCTAGCCTGGAGATCTCCATCCAACGATCATTGCACCTCAAAGATGCGCAGGATTTAACCCAAGGTATCCGTACCCCCAGCCCGCCAATCCATCGCCCTCCGACGCGTCTTTAGCCGTCGATCTCCTCTTGATATCGGACGGTCCGAATTGCTTGCCTCCGCACCATCGACACGTGTCCTCCGCCCCGTCACCGTTCCACATGTTTGTCATTCGTTAGTCAAATTTCAATGTTTACATTAAAAACCTCCACCAGTCCATCCTCCATCATTTCACTATGTTTTAATTGCCACCCTGCATTGTTTCATCATTTTTCCATGTCTACACAACCATTTTCATTGATCCTACCACGTCGAGCATCCCCATGCCTGGTTTTCCTAACGAGTTTGCGGGTTTTGTAGGGTTACAGCGGCGGAAAACTGCCATGACTTACCGTCTTTATTACTGTAATAGAGAGCGCATCAAAGGACCATTTTTCAGAGGCTGTGATTATGGAGAAAGGCCTGGGATGGTATGTCGACAAGACTTCCATTAAAGAAGCAGGGTTAAAATCTGTCAAACCCTCCCGAGTCATTCAAAGCACAGATTGCGCAGATGGAGATATTAATGGAGCAGCGAAGAAATATCAGTGAATGATCGAGGAATTCAATGTTTAGCATTGAAGAAATTAAACCGTAATTGAGGGTTTATAAGGCAAAGGGTACCATTCGCAGAAAATAATACCTCAAAGCTTTCTTTTCAGCACCATTTTCTTTTAGGAAAGGACGGAATGTCTATGTGATTTTAATTCTTTGCCGTGTTCCTGAAGAGACTTCTACCCAGTGCATTTATTTCAGTAAGCAGGCAGCAGAGTACATACAGCGCTACAGAGTCATCCAGCAATATGGGCATGCACGTTTCCGCCATGTTGTCTTAATGAGGCAAATTAAATTTTCATCACCTACTCCCTTTTCGAGCTTTCTTTTTCTCCTATAAAGCTCCCAAAGAACAGATGATTTAGAGTTCCAGATTTTATCAGAAAATTATGCTGTGAAAGGATTTTTTGTATACATTTTGTGAACTCTTGTATGAAGGCTCAGAACACGTAGGGTCTCAGTGAGGAGGAGGTCCATCTATTAAGAGGATTCTGGTCTTTGGTATTTCACAGTTTGTAACTTTCTCTTATATGTGTTACTTTAATAGATCATTTCATTTCATCCAACTTTCTCGTATCATGTTTCTGGAATGCGAGTGGCTCACTGATTTTTGGTATGGATTTATAGAAGTTGATACCCATGCTCATATTGTTCAAGCGCTTTAAATATGGCTCCGGAATGATATATTGTTTCACTATTCACTCAAACCATACTTCTGTTATATTAGTTTCTTTGAGAGGTTATTTTTAAAACGCTATTGTCATGTATGGATTCTTAAATTGGCAAGCCCATTACATGGTGATATTGTGTATCTGGATATCAGCTCATTGACAAATAGTATCCTCTCAATCTTTCATTCACAGCAAACACCTTCTGATAATCTATTTGTGTGAGGTATTTCTGATTTCACCCTCTTTACAGTAAGTTGTCTCTGAATTGTTTGTTGCTTTTATATTAGATTTTTTCACATTTCCTCTGCAGTACTCCCTTCTCTGTGACAGTTTCTGAGGGTCTTGGTCCCATTCAAAATTAACATTCCCTGTTTTCAGGAGATAGCATGAGAGCCTTTTATTGATAAATTCCTCTGTTATACATTATGCTCCTTGCTATATATAAGATGTCCTAGGCACTGGTCTTTCAAAACTCAAGGTTGTCTCTAGGAACTACAACAGTGGACAACTGGATCCACATTCAATAGCTGGACTATGAACAAATCCCGTTCAAATGTAAGGTATGTCAGGAATACGGTCATTTCGCCAATAGATGTAGTAAAAGAGAGGAACCTAAAAAAAACATTGAAGAAACATCAGATTCAAAATGCAAATAATAAAAAATGAATCTAGGATCCTCTCATCCTCCTTCTCCTCTAGGATCTCCCCTCCCCTCTCAACCAACCTCCCTCGTGGGGACAAATCCTTTTGACATCCTCTCATATTCTCTCATCCCATCTGACTTGATCATCACCTCCTCCCCCATTCACACCCTCCTCTCATATCCCATTCCTACCCCTCTTGGTTCCCCTCCTCAACCGGACAAGCCTCTCCTCCCAAATTCGGACCGAATCCGATTATAGATGAATAAAATATATGATTTTTTTAATTCTATTTCTATTCACAACTAATATTAATGTTGTTGTCTTGTCACATGCATAAATTATTATTTTATTATCTTTCATTTCACATTATTAGTGTTTTATTTTATGATCTTTCATTTGACATTATTTTTTTAAAGTTAAAATAATTTTCATATGACCTAGGCGGAATCGAACCAACTGAACCCAAAATTTTAAGACATTAGAATTGGAATTGTCACACTGGTTAGCATAAGTTTCTCTAACGGATATACCAACCTATTTTTTTAATAATCGTTTCATATACATATCTCTTATTTTTTCTTTAATGGATATATCGAACTATTTTTTTGAATAATTGTTTCATAGACATTTCTCCAACTTCTGCTATAAATGAGTGAAAAATTAGGAAATTACTTTTCAAGTATAGTTTGTAAGTTATAGATAACTATGTAATTTTTATTTTAACGTTTTTAATTGAACAACTTATATATATATATAATTTTAAAATGGATATATTGAATAACCGTTTTTGAAATCTTAAAATTGGTTTAGTTCATTTTTTTTAAAAAGGCAGCAAAAAAAAGTTAATATGTTGTTGCTTTCTTTTTTTGGATTTATGCTTTTTGTGTCTACATCTTAAAAAAACAAAAAAGTTTGGTTGCTTTTCTTTTCTTTTAATTTTGATTTATGTTTATGTTTTTGTGTTCATTGTGTTTCAAAAAAACATTTAATTTTGATTTATGTTTTTTTTTCAATTTATATTAACTTTGATTGACCATTATTTTTCTTAATTTTGAAAAATTGCCCAAGTTGCTTAAAAAAATGTTGATGAAAATATTTTAAAATAACATAAATCACTTAATGATTCTACTAAAAAAGAAAGACCTATTCCTCCTAATATGTTGGTCATAATTTCTTATTGAATTTAATTGAAAAACTCACTTATTGGCTCCACCCATTAGGATTTCATCCCAAAAAATATAAAGTTGAAATTGTTTTAGGAAAGGTTGATAAAGTGAATGATAGGGTAAACATGAGTATTGATCAATGAAAATACCATGTCATCTAAATAAACATAAAAAAAGAAGTAGTTACTACATGATTAATAATTTAAGGTAAGGGAACTTTATTTTCAAATCAAACAAATGTGATGTCAAATAAATCACAACTAAATAAATATCAATGAAAGAAATAACTATTACTTGATTAATAATTTAAGGTAAGGAGACTCTATTTTCAAATTAAACAAATCTATGCCAAATAACAATCTTGGTGTCATAAATGTATTACACATCTAAAGTAAGGTTGTGGTATATATGAGTAGTTAGAATATACAAACATGGATCCATATTAAGCATGGATGTAACATGAGCAGAGAAGGATCAAATTTCTTTAAGTTCAAACTTATTTTAGAGTGCAAAAAAATAATGTGTATTTTATTATTATTTAAATTGTATTTTCAAATGTTATAGGGATTACATAACACATGTATTGAGCTATTTTATTAGCTCACATTAAACTTGTATTTAATTTTATTATTAATATATTTTTAATTATATGTCGAATTGAACATATTTTGGTTGATAAGGCTGCCTGTTGTGCGTTCGTGCTCTAGCCGATGTCATGCTTTCACAATTGCAACATCGAACAACCAACAACTAGATGAAGATTCAGCTGTTTTTGCCTCTCTCATAAGCTCTTTGGGAACCCAACGAACTAGACCAGCCGCCACAAAGTTTGTTAAAAAGCTGAAATCCATTCCAGAAATCTCCCTACCTCCATCGGTGCCAAGGAAAGCCGAAATCTCTCTGGTGGAAAAAGGACTAGTTGGTCAATTTATAGGATTATGGCCCTCACCCAAAACAGTGCATAAATGGGTTGAGAGGAACTGGATCCAGTTTATACAAGGTAAAATTGCCATAATATTTTGTGGCCGGGGATGTTATACCTTTCATTTTGAGACTAAAAGTGATTGAGATCTTATATACTGAAGCGAGCCTTACTTCATGGACACAAGGGGTTTGTACCTTAACCGATGGAATCTAGTTTTTGATCCAAAACTAGATGTTCCCAGTGCAGTACCAGTATGGGTAAGATTGTCGCACCTCCCTCTACACTAGTGGAGTGATGACTCAGTTCGTGCAATAGGAAATGGAGTGGGAAAATACATCGACAAAAGTGAACCCAAAGACAACATGCAAGCATGCGTATGAATCAGTGTTGAGGTGGATCTATTAAAGGGCCTCCCGGAAGCGGTCAAAATCAAGGTGGATGTTGATCATGTTAGCCCCCTATTAAATTTTGACAAGCAAACAGGGGGTCAAAATGTCTCTAAACTTTGGAGGTATGCTTTCCCTCTAAATTCACATCATCCTTGAAAGCCTTTTCAGGTCCTCTGCCCTTTAATTATTTTCCTCTGCTATTCTTAAGTCAATAAGCTTCATTGATTGTGAAAAATTATGCCCCAAGAGGCCTTCATTTGCCCCTTGTGCCCTTGCAGATTTCTCCATTTCATCCCCTCTTCCTCTTTTTCATAACCTCCCTTCTTACCCAAAAATCCCTCCCCCTAATCCTTCTGAACCATCCCAAAAGCCCCTTTAAACCATACTCACACCCTTGTTTGGTTTAAAAAACCCCTCATTCCACTTATTGTTACTCTTTCCCAGCCCCAAATTACATTAAAAAGGGCTGAAAACCTACATTTGAAAATATATAAGGTTTAGCACCTTTCGGCACTAGCCCCTCAACCTTTTGCTCCACATAACCTGGGCGCTAGACCAAGCATTAGCCTGGAGATCTCCATCCAATGATCATCGCACCTCGAAGATGCGCACGATTTAACCCAAGGTATCCGTACCCCCAGCCCGCCAATCCATCGCCCTCCGACGCGTCTTTAGCCGTCGATCTCCTCTTGATATTGGACGGTCCGAATTGCTTTCCTCCGCACCATCGACACGTGTCCTCTGCCCCGTCACCGTTCCACATGTTTGTCATTCGTTAGTCAAATTTAAATGTTTACATTAAAAACCTCCACCAGTCCATCCTCCATCATTTCACTATGTTTTAATTGCCACCCTGCATTGTTTCATCATTTTTCCATGTCTACACAACCATTTTCATTGATCCTACCACGTCCAGCATCCCCATGCCTGGTTTTCCTAACGAGTTTGCGGGTTTTGCAGGGTTACAACGGCGGAAAACTGCCATGACTTACCGTCTCTATTACTGTAATAGAGAGCGCATCAAAGGACCATTTTTCAGAGGCTGTGATTATGGAGAAAGGCCTGGGATGGTATGTCGACAAGACTTCCATTAAAGAAGCAGGGTTAAAATCTGTCAAACCCTCCCGAGTCATTCAAAGCATAGATTGCGCAGATGGAGATATTAATGGAGCAGCGGAGAAATATCAGTGAATGATCGAGGAATTCAAAGTTCACCATTGAAGAACTTAAACCGTAATTCAGGGTTTAGAAGGAAGAGGGTACCATTCGCAGAAAACAATACCTTAAAGCTTTCTTTTCAGCACCATTTTCTTTCAGGAAAGGACGGAATGTCTATGTGATTTTAATTCTTTGCCGTGTTCCTGAAGAGACTTCTACCCAGTGCATTTATTTCAGTAAGCAGGCAGCAGAGTACATACAGCGCTACAGAGTCATCCAGCAATATGGGCATGCACGTTTCCGCCATGTTGTCTTAATGAGGCAAATTAAATTTTCATCACCTACTCCCTTTTCGAGCTTTCTTTTTCTCCTATAAAGCTCCCAAAGAACAGATGATTTAGAGTTCCAGATTTTATCAGAAAATTATGTAGTGAAAGGATTTTTTGTATACATTTTGTGAACTCTTGTATGAAGGCTCAGAACACGTAGGGTCTCAGTGAGGAGGAGGTCCATCTATTAAGAGGATTCTGGTCTTTGGTATTTCACAGTTTGTAACTTTCTCTTATATGTGTTACTTTAATAGATCATTTCATTTCATCCAACTTTCTTGTATCATGTTTCTGGAATGTGAGTGGCTCACTGATTTTTGGTATGGATTTATCGTAGTTGATACCCATGCTCGTATTATTCAAGCGCTTTAAATATGGCTCAGGCATGATATATTGTTTCACTATTCACTCAAACCATACTTCTACTATATTAGTTTCTTTGGGAGGTTATTTTTAAAACTCTATTGTCATGTATGAATTCTTAAATTGGTAAGCCCATTATATGGTGATATTGTGTATCTGGATATCAGCTCATTGACAAATAGTATCCTCTCAATCTTTCATTCACAGCAAACACCTTCTGATAATTTATTTCTGTGAGGTATTTATTATCTCACCCTCTTTACAGTAAGCTGTCTCTGAATTGTCTGTTGCTTTTATATTAGAGTTTTTCACATTGCCTCTGCAGTACTCCCTTCTTTGTGACAGTTTCTGAGGGTCTTGGTCCCATTCAAAATTAACATTCCCTGTTTTCAGGAGATAGCATGAGAGCCTTTTATTGATAAATTCCTCTGTTATACATTATGCTCCTTGCTATATATAAGATGTCCTAGGCATTGGTCTTTCAAAACTCAAGGTTGTCTCTAGGAACTACAACAGTGGACAACTAGATCCACATTCAATAGCTAGACTATGAACAAATCCCCTTCAAATGTAAGGTATGTCAGGAATACGGTCATTTCGCCAATAGATGTAGTAAAAGAGAGGAACCTAAAAAAAACATTGAAGAAACATCAGATTCAAAATGCAAATAAGCAAAAACGAAAAATATTGCATATAAACCCACCTTTGGCTCTCATCCGCCTTCTCCGCTAGGATCTCCCCTCCCCTCTCAACCAAACTCCCTCATGGGGACAAATCCTTTTGACATCCTCTCATCTTCTCTCATCACATCTGACTTATTCATCACCTCCTCCCCCATTCACACCCTCCTCTCATATCCCATTCCTACCCCTCTTGGTTCCCCTCCTCAACCGGACAAGCCTTTCCTCCCAAATTCGGACCGAATCCTCACAAGAAACCAAACAAAAGAAACCCCTCAAAATATTGAGAATACAAAAAAAATTGGAAGGACCAAAGAATAAAGAAAAATTACATCAAGAAAACAAAGGGAGGGGTCCTACAACAACCCCAAATAATAAATAATGATAGTTGTCTCTTGGAATTGTAGAGGGTTGGGTCACCCCTCCAAAATTAACTTTTTAGAAGACCTGATAAAAAGTGAAAAACCTAACATCCTCTTAATTCAAGTAGTCAAGAAATTGATGTGATCAGAAAAATCTAGGATCTATGGAGGATAAGCAATATCAACTACTGGAGCTTCAGGAGGAATAAGCACTATATGGAAAAAAGGGAAATGGAAACTGCAACAGCACACGAAGATAGACCACTGGATAAACACTAAACTGGAGAATGTTGAAACTCGCAGGATAGTCAGCATCTACAACATATACTCCCCCAACCATTATAAGGACAAGGAAATATGCTGGGAAACCTTAAAAAATAGCATTGGGGACGACCAAGAAGATAACCTTCTTGTTGGGGGAGATCTAAAGTTAGCCTAGCCTACTAACCCACTCTAAGTTAGCCTAAGCTAGCTTACTCTACTCTAACATGTTCTAGCCTAGCCTAGTCTAGCCTATATTATTCCACTCTAACCTACTATAGCCTAGCCTAGCCTACTCTAGCCTAATCTATCCTAGCATAGCATACTCTAACCTAGTATACTATAGTCTAAACTACTCTAGGCTAGCCTAACTTAGCCTACTCTACTGTAGCCTACTAGTCTAATCAAGCTCATGCTAACCTAATTTATCCTACTCTAGTATAGCTTAGCCTAGCCTAGCCTACCCTCACCTACTCTACTTTATCGTACTCTAGCCTTGCGTACCCTAACATGGGCTAGCCTACTGTTTCCTAGCCTTTCCTGGCATTACCTTGCCTTGCCTAGCCTACTTTACCCTACTGTAGCCTATCCTATTCTACTTTATCCTACTCTATCCTAATCTAACCTAGCTTAATGTAGCCTAATTTACTCCAACCTATCCTCCTACTATATTGTAGCCTAGCCTACTCTGGCCTAACTTAGTCTAGCCTAGCCTAGACTACTTTATCCTATACTATCCTAGCCAAATCTCTCTTACTCTAGCCTAGTCTACTACAATATAGCCTAGGTTACTCTCCCCTAACTTAGCCTAGCCTAGCCCAGCCTACTCTAGGCTACTCTGGACTGTCCCAACCAACTCTATCTTACTCTATCCTAACCTAACATATTGTATCCTAGTTTATCCTAGCCTTCTCGAGCATACTCTATCCTATCCTAGCCTACTCTGGCCTAACCTAACCTAACCTAAGTTAGCCTACTCTTGCGTAGCCTTGCCTAGCCTATCCTTTTTTACCTATCCTTCTATAGCCTAGCCTACACTAACCTGGCCTATTCTAGTATTACCTACTCTTGTGTAGCATAGCTTAGCCTACTATACTCTAGACTACTAGGATACTTTAGTCTTGCCTAGCCTACTTTGGCATCGCGTGGCCTAACCTACCTTAGCATGTTCTATCCTATTCTAGCTCAAATTAACCTAATCTAGGCCATTCTAGCTTAGCCTACACTACTTTATAATACTAGGCTACTCTAGACTAGCCCACCTTACTTTAGCCTCTCTTATCCTAGCCTAGCCTATCCTAGCATGTTTTATCCTATCCTACCCTATTCTACTCTAACCTACTAGCCTAATCTAGCCTAGCATAACTTACTTTAGCCTAGACGAGTCTAGCCTATCCTATTCTACTCCAAATTACTCTAGCCTCGCCTAACCCACTCTATCCTACTCTAACCTAGCTTAGTATACTCTAGCTTACCGTATTAGAGTCTAACCTACTCTAGCCTCCCCTAACTTAGCCTATTCTACTCTAACCTTGCCTAGCTTAGCTTACTCTACGCCAGCCGACAAGGCTACTCCATCCTAGCCTATCGTACTAGCCTACTCTAGCCTAGCCTGGCCTACTCCATACTAGCCTACTCTAGAGTAGCTTAGCCTACTCTACTCTAGCCTACTCTATCCTAGCCGTTTATATCCTATCATATCATATTCTACTCTAACCTACTCTAGCCTAGCCTACCCTACTTTATCCTACACTATTCTAAGCTATTCTAGCTTATCCTATTGTACCCTATCCTATTCTAGTCTAACCTACTATATACTAGCCTACCTTAGCCTACTCTACTCTACCCTACTAGGATACCCTAGCCTAGCCTAGAATAACCTAGCTTAGTCTATCCTACTTTGGCCTAGATTAGCCTACTCTAGCCTAGCCTATTCTAGTCTAACCTGCTTTAACCTAGCCTAGCTTAGCTTACACTACTCTAGCCTAGCCTAGCCTACTCTACGCTACCCTAGCCTAGCCTAAGTTAACCTACTGTATCCTATCTTACCCTATCGTAGCCTACTCTATCCTAGTCTAACCTGCTTTAACCTAGCCTAGCTTAGCTTACTCTACTGTAGCCTAGCCTAGCCTACTCTACGCTACCTTAACCTAGCCTAACTTAACCTACTCTATCCTATCTTACCCTATCCTAACTTACCCTATCCTACCCTAGCCTAGCCTACTCTAGCCTACACTAGCCTAGCCTATCTTACCCTATTTTACTCTAACCTACTCTATCCTATCTTACCCTATCCTAGCCTAGCCAACACTACTCTAGCCTAATCTAGCGTAGCCTATCATACCCTATTTTACTCTAACCTACTATAGCCTAGCGTAGACTACTCTATCCTACTCTAGTCTAACGTACTCTGCCTTAGCCTACTCTAGCTTAGCCTGCTCTAGTCTAGCCTACTCTAGGCTAACCTAGCTTACGATACTCTACTCTATCCTAACCTTTCCTATCGTAGCCTAGCCTGCCTTAGCCTACTCTATCATATCCTATCCTAGACTATCCTATCCTATTCTATCCTACTCTACTCTAGCCTTTCCTACCCTACCCTAATCTACCCTAGCTTAGCTTATCCTACTCTACTCTAGCCTACTACGCTACTCTAGCCTAGGCTAGCCTACCTTAGCTTACTCTATTCTATCATATCCTAGTGTAGCCTATCCTACACTACCCTACTCTAGCCTAGCCTAGTTTATTCTAGCCTAACATAGCCTACTCTACCCTAGCTTAGCCTACTCTACCATAACTTAGCTTAGCCTACTCTAGCCCACTAGTTTACTCTAGCCTAGCTAAACCGAGTCTACTTTAGCCTAACCTAGCCTAGCATTGCTTAGCCTACTCTGGCCTACTAGCCTACTCTACCCTAGCCTACTAACCTACTCTAACTTACCCTAGCCTAGCCTACTCTACTCCAGCCTATCATATTCTACTCTTACTCTAGCCTAGTCTAGCCTACTCTAGCCTAGCTTACCTTAGCTTACTCTACTCTAGCCTACTAGACTACTCTAGTCTAGCCTAGCCTACTTTAGCCTAATCTAGCCTAGCCTACCTTTGCCTACTCTATTCTAAGCTAATCTAGCCTAATAAATTTATAAGAATATATATATGTATATATATATATATATATATATTATAATTGAGACAAGTAATAAAACAAGTATTCAAAGTGAATGTTAAAAACATTTACATAGAATTTAAGTTTATAATATATATTTAAATGTAAAAACATTGTGATTTTAATAAAAAATATATTCAAAATAGGTAAAAGCACAATTGGAGATCTTTTAATAAAGTCATTTAATACAAAACCACAACGTTCGTTCAAGAGACTAGATTTAGTTATAAGGGAGGGGTAGCCGCCAAAAATGGATTTTGAGGCCACAGATTAGACTAACTATTGTTGATAACTCACACCAAATACATTGCATTTAATTTAAATAAATCTAAAGTATACAGAAATAATTACACGGACCGTACACCACAGTACACTATTGGAAAACCGAAAGATTAATTCATCGATCATCAACAGAAAAACAAAACGGGTGGATGAGAGTTGTTTCTGCTGCATGCAAGGACATGATGCAGCTACCTTAGGTTCCGGCAAACAACAACCTGTGTATTTAATTGTTAATTAAATTGCCCAACGATATCGTATGTGGAATTTGAAAATGAAAGAAGTAAAAATATAATTCGTGTTTATGAGATTTCTCTGGCTGATTGGAAGAAACTGATAGGGTATTGAACTGAGGTGATTTAGTCAATTACCACTTTTAAAAGTAAAATATACAATATTCTTAAAAATTTAAAAATAATAAAAATAATTTAAAGATATAAACTATATATGTGTTGAAACACATAATTCAACATATAAATTTATATATCATATAATGTAATATATCTTAATTCAAAATATTTGGATATTGCCGTCTAATATAAAATCACATCATTCCAAAAATTAGATTTAATTGGAAGAGAAGGGCAGCAATGAAATGTCTATTTTATGATCTCTTATTTGACATTATTTTTTTAAAAGTTAGAATAATTTTCATATGACCTGGGCAGAATCAAACCAACCTAACCCAAAATTTTAAGACATTTCAATTGTCAGACTAATTAGCATAAGTTTCTTTAACAGATATATTGACCTATTTTCTTGAATAACCATTTCACAGATCTCTTATTTCTCCTATAAATGAGTGAAAAATTAAGAAATTAATTTTTAACTATAGTTTGTAAATTATAATTAACTATTTTGTATTACTTTTTTTTGAAATATCTCATTTTATGGATATACAGGTTTAGATATAAATAAAATATTTCTATTTTTGTATAGAGAATTTCTGCAACAATAAATAAATATATATATATCTATATATATAAACATTTCTTTTAATGTCTTTAATCAAACATTCTATATATATAATTTTAAATAAAATTGCATTAGTCCACCTTCACATCTTATATATATATATATATATATATAATAGGTTTAGTCTACCTTTACATCCTCTCTCTCTCTCTCACTATATATATATATATATATATATAATTGGTTTAGTCCACCTTCTTTAAAAAAGCAGCCAAAAAAATGTTTTAGTCAACTTTCTTTTAAAACACAACGAAAAAAATAAGTTTTTTTCCACCTTCTTCAAAAAAGCAGCCAGAAAAAAGTTAACATGCTTTTCTTTTCTTTTAATTTTGATTTATGCTTTTTCTGTCCACATTCTAAAAATAAAAAAGCAAAAAAAGTTTGCATGCTTTTTTTTTAAATTTTAATTTATGTTTTTGTGTTGATTGTATTTCAAAATAACATTTAATTTTGATTTATGTTTTTTGTTTTCAATTTATATTTACTTTGATTGACTATTATTTTTTTTTAATTTTGAAAAATAATCCAAGTTTTTTAACACAATGTAGCTGACAATTCTTCAAAACATAGATCACTTAATGATTCAACTAAAAGGCAAAGACCAATTCCCCCTAATGTTAGTGATAATTTCTTATTGAATTGAATTGAAAAACTCACTTATTGGCTCCACCCATTAGGATTTCATCCCACAAGATATAAAGTTGAAATTGTTTTAGGAAAGGTTGATAAAGTGGATAATAGGGTAAACATGATTATGGATTCACGTAAATCATTTTTTTATTTATTATAGACAATCTCAACTAAATAAACATCAATAAAAGAAGTAATTACTACATAATTAATAATTTATAGTAAGGGAGTTCTATTTTCAAATCAAACAAATGTGATTTCAAATAAATATCAGTGAAAAAAGTAATTATTACTTGATTAATAATTTAAGGTAAGGAGACTCTATTTTCAAATCAAACAAATATGATTCCAAATAACAATCTCGGTGTCATAAATGTATTACACATCTAAGGTAAGGCCATGGTATATTTGAGTAGTTAGAATATAACACATGGATCCATATTAACTGTGGATGTAATATGAGCAGAGAAAGATCAAATTTCTATAATTTCAAACTTTTTTTAGAATGCAAAAAAATAATGTGTATTTTATTATTATTTAAATCGTATTATTATTTAAATCTTATTTTTAAATGTTATAGAGATTACATAACACGTGCATTGAACCATTTTAATATCTCACATTAAACTTGTATTTACTATTATTATTAATATATTTTTAATTATATGTCAATATTGATTTATTTTAAAATATTTTACTCAAAACTCACATTTGATATTTTATTCTATACAACATTAAAGTATGTTATTTTAGCATGTTTATATATAGAAATATATATGAAGTTGATATATTTTTGAAAAGTATAAAGTTTAAACATCTTACTCATATATGTTTTATGAAATTATATTAGATCATATGGACAACTAATTAAATATGCATATCATATTTTCATTTTCTTTTCTATTATAGCACATATTATTTTTATATTCATAGAATATTTTATTTTAAAAGAGACAAGCATACTTACACATAGCCTTCACAGTGGGATTTAGAATGAGCCTATCCCATCAATCATTCAATGCGTATCGTTTAAAATTGATCAGGTATGAGAAATCCTTTAGATGGAATGATTTTCTTAATTTTTATAATAATAATAAAAATTCCATGCAATTTTTTCATATAGGGATGTAAGAGTTTTTGAAATGGTTCTTAATCCTAAATATTAATATGAAGGTGTATCCATGGAAGAAACACTTCAATTTATAAAGAAGGTCAAGTAAATAACAAGGAAGAGAATATTATTCAAGGCTGGAAAAATAAATCCACCATGTGTCTAATATGAGTGGTGATAGAAAAAAAATCCATGAAAAACACACTTGATATTTTGAAGTGCAGAAAAATGAGTACACAAGTAATATTTTAAGACTTTAATGATATAGAAAATGATCTGCAAGAAAAAAAATATGATGAAGGGTATCTCATTCATTTTTGTAATGTTGTTATGTGATTTGTTATTTTATATAATATAAAATATTATAGACAAAATATAATGTTACTTATTAACTATTCTAGATATCTATTTACATATTATAAATTCATAAAGAAAGTTTGTATTTTTATCTTGAGAGGGTGTAGACGGTAGGTGACATCATTGTCTAACTTATGATAAGAGAGTTAGATCTAAAAGGCGTTAGATCTAAAGGGAGTTAAGTGACATTACTATCTAAATAATCATAAGAAGTTTGAATCACTAGTAATAGAATCTGATTTCTCAATTAAGTATGTTAGTTTGTAAATTGTGCATATTCTTTTTTATTATCAACATTTAATTTTAAGTTTAATATTTGTATATTCATGAGAATATATTGACTCAATTGAACTATGCATAAAATAGTTCTTTCACATGGTAGAACATAATCACATTATGGATGAATAAAATATATGATTTTTTTTATCCTATTTTTATTCACAACTAATATTAATGTTTTTGTCTTGTCGCATGCATAAACTATTATTTTATGATCTTTCATTTCACATTGTTAGTGTTTTATTTTATGATCTTTCATTTTACATTATTTTTTTAAAGTTAGAATAATTTTCATATGACCTGGGCGGAATCGAACCAACCGAACCCAAAATTTTAAGACATTAGAAATGGAATTGTCACACTGGTTAGCATAAGTTTCTTTAACGGATATACCGGCCTATTTTTTTAATAACCATTTCACATACATATCTCTTATTTTTTCTTTAATGGATATATCGACCTATTTTTTTGAATAACCGTTTCATAGACATTTCTCCAACTTCTGCTATAAATGAGTGAAAAATTAGGAAATTACTTTTCAAGTATAGTTTGTATGTTATAGCTAACTATTTTATGGATATACATGTTTAGATATTAATAATTTTTCTTTTAACGTTTTTAATTGAACAACATATATATATATATATATATATATATATAATGGATATATTGAATAACAATTTTTGAAATCTTAAAACTGGTTTAGTTCATTTTTTTTTAAAAAGGCAGCAAAAAAAAGTTAACATGTTGCTGCTTCTTTTTTTTTTGGATTTATGCTTTTTGTGTCTACATCTTAAAAAAAAAAATGGGTTGTTTTCTTTTCTTTTAATTTTGATTTATGTTTATGTTTTTGTGTTCATTGTATTTCAAAAAAACATTTAATTTTGATTTATGTTTTTTGTTTTCAGTTTATATTAACTTTGATTGACCATTATTTTTCTTAATTTTGAAAAATTACCCAAGTTGCTTAACACAATGTTGATGAAATTTTTTTAAAACAACATAGATCACTTAATGATTCTACTAAAAAAGAAAGACCTATTCCTCCTAATATGTTGGTGATAATTTCTTATTGAATTTAATTGAAAAACTCACTTATTGGCTCCACCCATTAGGATTTCATCCCACAAGATATAAAGTTGAAATTGTTTTAGGAAAGGCGATAAAGTGGATGATAGGGTAAAAATTATTATGGTTCAATGAAAATACCATCTCATCTAAATAAACATAAAAAAAAGAAGTAGTTACTACATGATTAATAATTTAAGGTAAGGGAACTTTATTTTCAAATCAAACAAATGTGATGTCAAATAAATCTCAACTAAATAAATATCAATGAAAGAAGTAACTATTACTTGATTAATAATTTAAGGTAAGGAGACTCTATTTTCAAATTAAACAAATCTGATGCCAAATAACAATCTTGGTGTCATAAATGTATTGCACATCTAAAGTAAGGCTCTGTTATATATGAGCAGTTAGAATCTACAAACATGGTTTCATATTAAGCATGGATGTAACATGAGCAGAGAAGTATCAAATTTCTTTAAGTTCAAACTTATTTTAGAGTGCAAAAAAATAATGTGTATTTTATTATTATTTAAATTGTATTTTTAAATGTTATAGGGATTACATAACACATGCATTGAGATATTTTATCAGCTAACATTAAACTTGTATTTATTATTATTATTAATATATTTTTAATTATATGTCGAATTGAACATATTTTGGTTGGTAAGGCTGCCTGTTGTGCATTCGTGCCCTAGCCGATGTCATGCTTTCACAGTTGCAACATTGAACAACCAGCAACTAGATGAAGATTCAGCTGTTTTTGCCTCTCTCATAAGCTCTTTGGGAACCCAACAAACTAGACCAGCCACCACAAAGTTTGTTAAAAAGCTGAAATCCATTCCAGAAACCTCCCTACCTCCATCGGTGCCAAGGAAAGCTGAAATCTCTCTGGTGGAAAAAGGACTAGTTGGTCAATTTATAGGATGATGGCCCTCACCCAAAACAGTGCAGAAATGGGTTGAGAGGAACTGGATCCAGTTTATACAAGGGAAAATAGCCATAATATTTTTGTGGTCGGGGATGTTATACCTTTCATTTTGAGACTAAAAGTGATTGAGATCTTATATTCCGAAGCAAGCCTTACTTCATGGACACAAGGGGTTTGTACCTTAACCGATGGACACTCGATTTTGATCCAGAACTAGATGTTCCCAGTGCAGTACTAGTATGGGTAAGATTGCCACACCTCCCTCTACACTGGTGGAGTGATGATTCAGTTTGTGCAATAGGAAATGGAGTGGGCAAATACATCGACAGAAGTGAACCCAAAGACAACATGCAGGTATGCGCATGAATCTGTGTTGAGGTGGATCTAGGAAAGGGCATCCTGGAAGCGGTCAAAATCAAGGTGGATGTTGATCATGTTAGCCCCCTGTTAAATTTTGACAAGCAAACAGGGGGTCAAATTTCGAGGAATGCTTTCCCTCTGAATTCACATCATCCTTGAAAGCCTCTTCAGGTCCTCTGCCCCTTAATTATTTCCCTCTGCTGCTCTTAAGTCAATAAGCCTCTTTGATTGTGAAAAATTATTCCCCAAGAGGCCTTCATTTTCCCCTTGTGCCCTTGTAGATTTCTCCATTTCATCCCCTCTTCCTCTTTTTCATAACCTCCCTTTTTACCCCAAAATCCCTCCCCCTAATCCTTCTAAACCATCCCAAAATCCCCTTTAAACCATACTCACACCCTTGTTTGGTTTAAAAAACCCCTCATTCCCCTTATTGTTACTCTTTCCCAGCCCCAAATTGCATTAAAAAGGGCCGAAAACCCACATTTCAAAATATATAAGGTTTAACACCTTTCGGCCCTAGCCCCTCAACCTTTTGCTCCATATAACCTGGGTGCTAGACCAAGCGCTAGCCTGGAGAGCACTTATCCCAGGCGGATATCGGGCACAGTATTATCCGTCGATCTGTATAGATCGGACGGCCTTCATTGATCAGTGTCGCGCCCGTGGCCCAACCCGTTTACCGCTCCGATCGCCTGTCCATCGTCTGATCAATCCGTAAATCAACGGTCAGCAGCTCACCCACCGTTGTGGTCACCGCGCCCAGAAGCACTGTTCAAAAACCGATGGTATCCATCGCACTGCCTTTGGAGGGCGGGCGGTATTTTCCATTTCGGAGTGATTCCATTCATCGAACGACACGTGGCTTTGTAACTATTTCAAAACTGCCCCCCCCCCCCATCGCGCGTTATCGTTTGACATTTGACCCAGCGCGATATTCATATCAACCGTCCGATCTGGGGCTCTCCATCCAACGGTCATCGCACCCCGAAGATGCACGAGATTTAACCCAAGGTATCCGTACCTCTGGCTCTCCAATCCGTCGCCCTTTGACGCGTCTTCAGCCATCGATCTCCTCCTGAGATCGTACAGTCCAGATTTATTGCCTCCCCACCATTGACACGTCTCCTCCACCCTGTCACCGTTCCACGTGTTTGTCATATTTTTCCTCCGCCATTATACATTTCATTCGTTAGTCAAATTTCAATGTTTACGTTAAAAACCTCCACCAGTCCATCCTCCATCATTTCACTGTGTTTTAATCACCACCCTGCATTGTTCCATCATTTCGCCATGTCCGCACAACCATTTTCTTTGATCCCGCCATGTCCATCATCCCCATGCCTGGTTTTGCTAACGAGTTTGCGAGTTTTGCAGGATTACAGCGGCGGAAAACTGCCATGACTTATAGTCTCTATTACTGTAATAGAGAGCGCATCAAAGGAGCTTTTTTCAAAGGCTGTGATTATGGAGAAATGCCTGGGAAGGTATGTCAACAAGACTTCCATTAAAGAAGCAGGGTTAAAATCGGTCAAACCCTCCCGAATCATTCGAAGCACATATTGCGCAGATGGAGATATTAATGGAGCAGCAGAGAAATATCAGTGAATTATCGAGGAATTCAACGTTTAACATTGAAGAAATTAAACCGTAATTCAGGGTTTAGAAGGTAGAGGGTACCATTCGCAGAAAACAATACCTTAAAGCTTTCTTTTCAGCACCATTTTATTTCAGGAAATTAAGGAATGTCTATGTGATTTTAATTCTTTGCCATGTTCCTGAAGAGTCTTCTACCCAATGCATTTATTTTAGTAAGAAGGCAGCAAAGTACATACAGCGCTACAGAGACATCCAGCAATATTGGCGTGCACATTTCTGCCATCTTGTCTTAATGAGGCAAATTAAATTTTCATCACCTACTCCCTTTTCGAGCTTTATTTTTCTCCTATAAAGCTCCCAAAGAACAGATGATTTACGGTTCCAGATTTTATCAGAAAATTATGCAGTGAAAGGATTTTTTGTATACATTTTGTGAACTCTTGTATGAAGGCTCAAAGCCTATAGGGTCTCAGTGAGGAGGAGTTCCATCTGTTAAGAGGATTGTGGTCTTTGGTATTTCACAGTTTGTAACTTTCTCTTATATGTGTTACTTTAATAGATCATTTCATTTCATCCATCTTTCTCGTATCATGTTTCTGGAATGCGAGTGGCTCACTGATTTTTGGTATGGATTTATCCTAGTTGATACCCATGCTCGGATTAGTTAAGAACTTTAAATATGGCTCAGGCATGATATATTGTTTCACTATTCACTCAAATCATACTTCTACTATATTAGTTTCTTTGGTAGGTTATTTTTAACATGTTATTTTCATGTATGGATTCTTAAATTGGTAAGCCCATTACATGGTGATATTGTGTATCTGGATATCATCTCATTGACAACTAGTATCCTCTCAATCTTTCATTCACAATAAACACCTTCTGATAATTTATTTCTGTGAGGTATTTATGAACTAGCCCTCTTTACAGTAAGCTGTCTCTGAATTGTCTGTTTCTTTTATATTAGAGTTTTGCACATTGCCTCTGCAGTACTCCCTTCTCTGTGTCAGTTTCTGAGGGTCTTGGTCCCATTCAAAATTAACATTCCCTGTTTTCAAGAGATAGCATAAGAGCCTTTTATTGATATCTTCCTTTGTTATACATTATGCTCCTTGATATATGTAAGATGTCCTAGCCACTGGTATTTCATAACTCAAGGTTGTCTCTAGGAACTACAACATCTTTTTGGCGCCATTGTCAGGGAATGAAGTTGAGAAAATCTAAATCCCTGGGCCTCGACAAAAACTAATTCACTCTTTAGAAAGGTGAGCATGAAGAGTTGAGAGTTGTAGATCCCTCACCTTGGTGACTCCACAGTTCCTAAATGATTAAAATACTCCACTGGTGATCAGTAGGTCACTGATTATCTTGGTTTCACGAGACTCCACTGAGAGATCATGTCACAGTACAACATCAGTCGTGCTGTAGACCAAGCCACTTCACCAATGTAAGACTCTGAGCAGATTGAAAAAATCCATCCAGGTTTCGTAGCAGAGTGTCGAGATGAAATATCACATGCCTTGGCAAAACTGGAAGTGGAGGACCTTCCACGGGCTATTCTTCTTCCCAGCTTAAGTTCTAAACCCGTGCTTAAGAAAATATTTCTAGAATTGGTGGTTGAAAGATATGAAGTCGAGGTTGAATTTCTGAACTCACAAGAAAAATTTTATCAGCTCAGAGACCCCAAAGCCTTTTTGGAAAGTCTCCCTCCTCCTAAAAAAGAAGAGATCCCACTGCCTTTCGAAATACAAGAAGAGGGTGATTGGACTTTCAAGAGTCACATTTAAGATGCAGTGGAAGATGCAATAATCAAAGTTGCCCAGGATGCAGACAGCCTACCAGTCATGGCAGGCCTAAAAGAAGAAAGCTTACACCATATGTTCCTCGATCCTGTGGCAGAGTACATGGAGGCCCTGATCAGTCCAAATATTCCAGCATTGATCCTTCGCAAGGGCCAGATTCATCAAGAATGGTCACTACTGATGGTGACCTAAGTTTTGAAGGACCACCAGAAGAACACCCTGTGGTTATCTTTGACAGACAGTCAGTTCTCCTATCCTTTTTTTCTACTGCTTAACTAGTTGCATTGGGATTATTGTAGCACCTAGAACATCAGAGATTTCCAGGTTAGATTAGAGTAGGTAGGAAGACTGAAATAAAGCTCAGCCTATGAGCATGTAGTTAGTTGTTTTAATTTCTGCAAGGTCCAGCAAGCCAAATAGTCTAATCATGGCTTGGTTGTTTTTAAATTTCTATTTTAGAATGTAGAGAATAAATCTGCTAGAGAGTTTAATCCTAGAAGATGTAGTTTAGATAGAGAAAATGTGATACCAACAGTGTAATCTCGTCTCATGGAGTAATAAGGGTAGGAGTAGAATAGGTTTATTTTTCCTGTCTGTAAAAATTGATGATGTAGGTGGTCTGTGAAGTTCTGGACACACCCAAGGATGAACATGCCGTCCCCAGGTGGAGCCAATGTTGATCATGTTAGCCCCCTATTAAATTTTGACAAGCAAACAGGGGGTCAAACTATCTCTAAAGTTTCGAGGAATGCTTTCCCTTTAAATTCACATCATCCTTGAAAGCCTCTTTAGGTCCTCTGCCCTTTAATCATTTCCCTCTACTGTTCTTAGGTCAATAAGCCTCATTGATTATGAAAAATTGTGCCCCAAGAGGCCTTCATTTGCCCCTTGTGCCCCTGCAGATTTCTCCATTTCATCCCCTCTTCCTCTTTTTCATAACCTCCCTTTTTAACCCAAAATCCCTCCCCATAATCCTTCTAAACCATCCCAAAATTCCCTTTCAACCATACTCACACCCTTGTTTGGTTTAAAAAACCCCTCATTCCCCTTATTGTTACTCTTTCCCATCCCCAAATTGCATTAAAAAGGGTCGAAAACCCACATTTGAAAATATATAAGGTTTATCACCTTTCGGCCCTAGCCCCTCAACCTTTTTCTCCACGTAACCTGGGCGCTAGACCAAGCGCTAGTCTGGAGAGCGCTTATCCCAGGCGAATATCGGGTGTAGTATTATCCGTCGATCTGTACATATCGGACGACCTTCATTGATCAGCGTCGCACCCGTGGCCCAACCCGTTTACCGCTCCGATTGCCTGTCCACCGTCCGATCAATCTGTAAATCAACGATCAGCAGCTCACCCACCCTTGTGGTCCCCACGACCAAAAGCACTTTTCAAAAACTGGTGGTATCCATCGCACCGCCTTTGGAGGGCGGGCGGTATTTTCAATTTTGGAGCGATTCCACTCATCGCACGACACGTGGCTCAGTCACCATTTCAAAACCACCCCCCCATCGTGCATTATCGTTCAAAATTTTACCTAGCGCGATATTCATATCAACCGTCTGATCTGGAGCTCTCCATCCAATGGTCATTGCACCCTGAAGATGCGCAGGATTTAACCCAAGCTATCCGTACCCCTGGCCCGCCAATCCATCACCCTCTGATGCGTCTTCAGCCGTCGATCTCCTCTTGAGATTGGACGGTCCAGATATCTTGCCTCCCCACCATTGACGTGTCTCCTCCGCCCCGTCATCGTTCCATGTGTTTGTCGTATTTTTCCTCTGCCATTATACATTTCATTTGTTAGTCAAATTTCAATGTTTACGTTAAAAATCTCCACAAGTCCATACTCCATCATTTCATTGTGTTTTAATCGCCACCCTGCATTGTTCCATCATTTCGCCATGTCTGCACAACCATTTTCATTGATCCCGCCACGTCCATCATCCCCATGCCTGGTTTTCCTAGAGAGTTTGCAGGTTTTACAGGGTTACAGCGGCAGAAAACTGCCATGACTTACAGTCTCTATTAATGTAATAGAGAGCGCATCAAAGGACCTTTTTTCAGAGGTTGTGATTATGGAGAAAGTCCTGGGAAGGTATGACGACAAGACTTCCATTAAAGAAGCAGGGTTAAAATCTGTCAAACCCTCCCGAGTCATTCAAAGCACAAATTGTGCAGATGGAGATATTAATGGAGCAGCGGAGAAATATCAGTGAATGATCAAGGAATTCAATGTTCAGCAATGATGAACTTAAACCGTAATTCAGGGTTTAGAACGCAAAGGGTACCATTCGCAGAAAACAATACCTTAAAGCTTTCTTTTCAGCACCATTTTCTTTCAGGAAAGGACAGAATGTCTATGTGATTTTACTTCTTTGCCGTGTTCCTGAAGAGACTTCTACCCAGTGCATTTATTTTAGTAAGCATGCGGCAGAGTACATACAACGCTACAGAGTCATCCAGCAATATGGGCGTGCACGTTTCCGCCATCTTGTCTTAATGAGGCAAATTAAATTTTCATCACCTACTCCCTTTTCGAGCTTTCTTTTTCTCCTATAAAACTCTCGAAGAACAAATGATTTAGGGTTCCAGATTTTATCAGAAAATTATGTAGTGAAAGGATTTTTTGTATACATTTTGTGAACTCTTGTATGAAGGCTCAGAGCCCGTAGGGTCTCAGTGAGGAGGAGTTCCATCTGTTAAGAGGATTCTGGTCTTTGGTATTTCATAGTTTGTAACTTTCTCTTGTATGTGTTACTTTAATAGATCATTTCATTTCATCCATATTTCTCGTATCATGTTTTTGGAATGCGAGTGGCTCACTAATTTTTGGTATGGATTTATCCTAGTTGATATCCATGCTCGGATTAGTCAAGCGCTTTAAATATGGCTCAGGCATGATATACTGTTTCACTATTCACTCAAACCATACTTCTACTATATTAGTTTCTTTGGGAGTTTATTTTTAAAACGCTATTGTCATGTATGGATTCTTAAATTTGTAATCCCATTACATGGTGATATTGTGTATCTGGATATCAGCTCATTGACAACTAGTATCCTCTCAATCTTTCATTCACAACAAACACCTTATGATAATTTAATTATGTGAGGTATTTCTGAACTAACCCTCTTTACAGTAAGTTGTCTCTGAATTGTCTGTTGCTTTTATATTAGATTTTTTCACATTGCCTCTGCAGTACTCCCTTCTCTTTGTCAGTTTCTGACGGTCTTGGTCCCATTCAAAATTAACATTTCCTATTTTCTGGAGATAGCATGAGAGCCTTTTATTGATAACTTCCTCTGTTATACATTATGATCCTTGCTATATATAATATTTCCTAGGCGCTGGTCTTTCACAACTCAGGGTTGTCTCTAGGAACTACAACAGTGGACAACTAGATCCACATTCAATAGCTGGACTATGAACAAATCCCCTTCAAATGTAAGGTATGTCAGGAATACGGTCATTTCACTAATAGATGTAGTAAAAGAGAGGAACCTGAAAAAAATATTGAAGAAACATCACATTCAAAATGGAAATAAGTAAAAATGATAAAGACTGCATCTAATCCCGCCTCTAGCTCTCATTCTCCTCCTCCGCTAGGATCTCCCCTCCCTTCTCAACCAACCTCCATCGTGGGGAAAAATCCTTTTGACATCCTCTCATCTGCTCTCATCCCATCTGACTTGATCATCACCTCCTCCCCCATTCACACCCTCCTCTCATCTCCCATTCCTACCCCTCTTGGTTCCCTTCCTCAGACGGACAAACCTCTCCTCCTAAATTCAGACTGAATCCTCACAGGAAAACAAACAAAATAAACCCCTCAAAATATTGAGAATACAAAAAAATTTGGAAGGATATTGAACAAAGAAATAAGAGATGAAGAAGCAGCCAAAGATGTCTCATTGGGAACACAACAGGGATTGGAGAATTTTCTAGAAAAAGGACCAAAGAATAAAGAAAAAGTACAGCAAGCAAACAAAGGGAGGGGTCCTACAACAACCCCAAATAATAAATAATGATATTTGTCTCTTGGAATTGTAGTTTTTTAAAAGACCTGATAAAAAGTTAAAAACCTAACATCCTCTTAATTCAGGAGACAAAGCTAAGTAGTCAAGAAACTGATGTGATCAGAAAAATCTAGGATCTATGAAGGATAAGCAATTTCAGCTACTGGAGCTTCATGAGGAATAAGAACTATATGGAAAAAAGGGAAATGGAAACTGCAACAGCACACGAAGATAGACCACTCGATAAACACTAAAATGGATAATGTTGAAACTCGCGGGATAGTCAGCATCTACAACATATACTCCCCCAACCATTATAAGGACAAGGAAATATGCTAGGAAACCTTAAAAGATAGAATTGGGGACGACCAAGAAGATAAGCTTCTTGTTGGGGGAGATCTAAAGTTAGCCTAGGCTAGTAACCCACTCTATGTTAGCCTAAGCTAGCTTACTCTACTCTAACATGTTCTAGCGTAGCCTAGTCTAGCCTATATTATTCTACTCTAACCTACTATAGCCTAGCGTAGCCTACTCTAGCCTACTATATCCTACCATAGCATACTCTAACCTAGTGTACTATAGTCTGAACTACTCTAGGCTAGCCTAACTTAGCCTACTCTACTCTAGCCTACTAGTCTAATCAAGCTCACACTAACCTACTTTATCCTACTCTAGTATAGCTTAGCCTAGCCTAGCCTACCCTCACCTAGTCTACTTTTTCCTACTCTAGCCTTGCCTACCCTAACATGGGCTAGCCTACTGTTTCCTAGCCCTTCCTGGCATTACCTTGCATTGCCTAGCCTACTTTACCCTACTCTAGCCTAGCCTACTCTAGCCTATCCTATTCTACTTTATCCTACTCTATCCTAATCTAACTTAGCTTACTGTAGCCTAATTTACTCCAACCTATCCTCTTACTATAATGTAGCCTAGCCTACTCTAGCCTAACTTAGTCTAGCCTAACCTAGACTACTTTATCCTATACTATCCTAACCGAATCTCTCTTACTCTAGCCTAGTCTACAATAATATAGCCTAGCTTACTCTCCCCTAACTTAGCCTAGCCTAGCCCAGCCTATTCTAGGCTACTGTGGACTATCCCAACCAACTCTATCTTACTCTAGCCTAACCTAACATATTGTATCCTAGTTTATCCTAGCCTACTCGAGCATACTCTATCCTATCCTAGCCTACTCTGGCCTAACCTAACCTAACCTAAGTTAGCCTACTCTTGTGTAGCCTTGCCTAGCCTATCCTTTTTTACCTATCCTTCTGTAGCCTAGCCTACACTAACTTGGCCTGTTCTAGTATTACCTACTCTTGTGTAGCATAGCATAGCCTACTATACTCTAGACTACTAGGATACTTTAGTCTCGCCTAGCCTACTTTAGCCTCGCGTGGCCTAACCTACCTTAGCATGTTCTATGCTATTCTAGCTCAAATTAACCTAATCTAGGCTAGTCTAGCTTAGCCTAAACTACTTTATAAAACTAGGCTACTCTAGACTAGCCCACCTTACTTTAGCCTATCTTATCCTAGCCTAGCCTATCCTAGCATGCTTTATCCTATCCTACCCTAGTCTACTCTAACCTACTAGCCTAATCTAGCCTAGCATAACCTACTTTAGCCTAGACGAGTCTAGCCTATCATATTCTACTCCAAATTACTCTAGCCTTGCCTAACCCACTATATCCTACTCTAACCTAGCTTAGTATACTCTAGCTTATCGTATTAGAGTCTAACCTACTCTAGCCTCGCCTAACTTAGCCTATTCTACGCTAACCTCGCCTAGATTAGCTTACTCTACGCTAGCCGACAAGGCTACTCCATCCTAGCCTATCGTACTTTAGCCTAACCTAGGCTAGCCTACCTTAACCTACTCTATGCTATCCTATCTTACCCTAGCTTACTTATCCTAGCCTACTCTATCCTAACCTACCCTACCGTACTCTACCCTACTAGCCTACTCTAGCCTAGCTTAGCCTACTCTACTCTAGCCTACTCTATCCTAGTCGTTTATATCCTATCCTATCATATTCTACTCTAACCTACTCTACCCTAGCCTACCCTACTTTATCCTACACTATTCTAAGCTATTCTAGCTTATCCTATTGTAGCCTATCCTATTCTAGTCTAACCTACTGTATCCTAGCCTACCTTAGCCTACTCTACTCTACCCTACTAGGATACCCTAGCCTAGCCTAGAATAACCTACCTTAGTCTATCCTACTTTGGCCTACATTAGCCTACTCTAGCCTAGCCTATTCTATTCCTACCTGCTTTAACCTAGCCTAGCTTAGCTTACACTACTCTAGCCTAGCCTAGCCTACTCTACGCTACCCTAGCCTAGCCTAAGTTAACCTACTCTATCATATCTTACCCTATCCTAGCCTACTCTATCCTAGTCTAACCTGCTTTAACCTAGCCTAGCTTAGCTTACTCTACTCCAGCCTAGCCTAGCCTACTCTACGCTACCTTATCCTAGCCTGACTTAACCTACTCTATCCTATCTTACCCTATCCTAACTTACTCTATCCTATCCTAGCCTAGCCTACTCTAGCCTACACTAGCCTAGCCTATCTTACCCTATTTTACTCTAACCTACTCTATCCTATCTGACCCTATCCTAGCCTACTCTATCCTAGCCTAGCCAACACTACTCTAGCCTAATCTAGCGTAGCCTATCATACCCTATTTTACTCTAACCTACTATAGCCTAGCGTAGACTACTCTATCCTACTCTAGCCTAACGTACTCTACCTTAGCCTACTCTAGCCTAGCCTATTCTAGTCTAGCCTACTCTAGGCTAACCTAGCTTACGATACTCTACTCTATCCTAACCTTTCCTATCATAGCCTAGCCTACCTTAGCCTACTCTATCATATCCTATCCTAGATTATCCTATCCCATTCTATCCTACTCTACTCTACTCTAGCCTTTCCTACCCTACCCTACTCTACCCTAGCTTAGCTTATCCTACTCTACTCTAGCCTACTACACTACTCTAGCCTAGCATAGCCTACCTTAGCCTACTCTATTCTATCATATCCTAGTCTAGCCTATCCTACACTACCCTACTCTAGCCTAGCCTAGCTTATTCTAGCCTAACATAGCCTAGTCTACCCTAGTTTAGCCTACTCTACAATGACTTAGCTTAGCCTACTCTAGCCCACTAGTTTACTCTAGCCTAGCTAAACTGAGTCTACTTTAGCCTAACCTAGCCTAGCATTGCTTAGTCTACTCTAGCCTACTAGCCTACTCTACCCTAGCCTATTAACCTACTCTAACTTACCCTAGCCTAGCCTACTCTACTCTAGCCTATCATATTCTACTCTTACTCTAGCCTACTCTAGCCTACTCTAGCCTAGCCTAGTTTAGCTTGCTCTACTCTAGCCTACTAGACTACTCAAGTCTAGCCTAGCCTACTTTAGCCTACCTTTGCCTACTCTATTTTAAGCTAATCTAGCCTAATAATTTTATAAGAATATATATATATATATATATAATTGAGACAATTAATAAAACAAGTATTCAGAGTGAATGTTAAAAACATTTACATAGAATTTAATTTTATAATATATATTTAAATATAAAAACATTGTGATTTTAATAAAAAATATATTCAAAATAGGTAAAAGCACAATTGGAGATCTTTTAATAAAGCCATTTAGTACAAAACCACAACGTTCGTTCAAGAGACTAGATTTAGTTATAAGAGAGGAGTAGCCGCGAAAAATGGATTTTGAGGCGACAGATTATACTAACTATTGTTTATAACTCACACCATTGCATTTAATTTAAATAAATCTAAAGTATAGAGAAATAATTACACGGACCGTACACCACAGTACACTATTGGAAAACCGAAAGATTAATTCATTGGTCATCAACAGAAAAACAAAACGGGTGGATGAGAGTAATTTCTGCTGCATATGAAATTTCTGATGCAGCTACCTCATGTCCCGGCAAACAACAACCTGTGTAAGTAATTGTTAATTAAATTGCCCAACGATATCGTATGTGGAATTTCAAAATAAAAGAAGTAAAAATATAATTCGTGTTTATGAGATTTCTCTGGCTTATTGGAAGAAACTGATAATGTATTGAACTAAGGTGATTTAGTCAATTAACACTTTTAAAACTAAAATATATAATATTTTTAAAAAGTTAAAAATAATAAAAATAATTTAAAGATATAAATTATATATGTGTTGAAACACAAAATTCAACATATAAATTTATATATCATATAATGTAACATATCTTAATTCAAAATATTTGGATATTGCCGTTTAATATAAAATCACATCGTTCCAAAAATTAGATTTAATTGGAAGATAAGGGCAGCAATGAAATGTCTATTTTGGAGCCCTAGATTATACAAAATAATTTTATAAGTGACACCAAACTAAAACTAAGCTATGAAGTAATTCCGCCGAAACTACAACAGAGGAGAAACTAAAGTTGAACGCATTGGAAAGCTTAAACGTACATTATGCAGATGAAAATAAACTATCTGGAATAATCTGAATAGAGATTGGATGAACAGGTGATGAGGGTTTCTCGTTTACTCCCCAAGAAAGCGAAGAGGAGAGTAATTACAGCTTAAAATGGAATTAAGTAATTCCTAACCACCCAGTGATGTCTCGTAGAAAACCATTAGGGTAGAAAATAGTAACTTCATTAGGGTGGAATTAGGCTTCTCTATGTGCTGCACGCAACCGCCAGAAATGTGTGCAGCACACAAATAAATAAATGCAGCTGGTCTCTTGGATTTCTTGCCCTAAGGTACTAAAATGTATGGAAAAGCAACCAGATAAAGAAAAATCTAACTCTGTCTTCTCTATTAAACCAATAAAGAAGCAGCAAAGAAAATATTTCTGAAAACTGCAATTAAAATGACACAATTCTAACTAAGCTTTCTTTATTTAATCATTTTTAAATTATCCATGCAAATTTTCCTTTTATAATTATCAAAAGAAACAAAAAGTAATTCACGAATCTACCTGGAGTAGAGCATTTGGAAAAGCTAGCTGCATAGACGGCCAAATGAACAGAGTTTCAAAATAAGAAATAAAAACCGAATCGTACCTAGCAGTGAGTGTTAGGTACGAGTAGTCCTTTCGTTTGATTGTTTTGCACCTCCTCCCATCGTGTGTCACAAACGACATGATCGACTTTGCATGAATCTGACACCTCATCACACATACACAGACGCCCAACCACAGACATATCTGAGCACACATAGAAATATCGGAGCAGACCAGAGGTACATGACGAAGTGTCAAATTTCTGCAACCTTCGAAAGATATATGTAGGATTGTTTCAACGGATATATTGGCCTTTTTATTTGAATCAGAGTCAAATCCCGTGTCTCGTCTCTTCCACAAATGAGGGAGAGTTTAAAATTGGTCCACCCCACCGTCCTACAAATGAGGGAGAGTTTAAAATTGGTCCACCCCACCGTCCTAAAAATAGCAGGCATAAAACGGTCGCATGCTTTTTCTACTTTAATTTGGATTCATGCTTTTTGTTTTTCACTTTGTTTTAATCAGTGTTTTATTTTATGATTTTACATTGGACATTATTAGTGTTTTATTTTATCATCTCTTATTTGACATTATTTTTTTAAAAGTTAGAATAATTTTCATATGACCTGGGCAGAATCGAATTATATCAGATTATAGATGAATAAAAGATATGATTTTTTTTATCCTATTTCTATTCACAACTAATATTAATGTTGTTGTCCATTTCATCCCCTCTTCTTCTTTTTCATAACCTCCCTTTTTACCCCAAAATCCCTCCCCCTAATCCTTCTAAACCATCCCAAAATCCCCTTTAAACCATACTCACACCCTTGTTTGGTTTAAAAAACCCCTTGTTCCCCTTATTGTTACTCTTTCCCAGCTCCAAATTGCATTAAAAAGGGCTGAAAACCCACATTTGAAAATATTTAAGGTTTAGCACCTTTCGGCCCTAGCCCCTCAAGCTGTTGCTCCACGTAACCTAGGCGGTAGACCAAGCGCTAGCCTGGAGAGCGCTTATCCCAGGCCGATATCGAGCGCAGTATTATCCGTCGATCTGTACAGATTGGATGGCCTTCATTGATTAGCGTCGCGCCCGTGTACCAACCCTTTTACCACTCCGATTGCCTTTCCACCGTTCGATCAATCTGTAAATCAACAGTCAGTAGCTCACCTGCCCTTGTGGTCCCCACGCCCAAAAGCACTTTTCAAAAACCGGTGGTATCCATCGCACCGCCTTTGGAGGGCGGGCAGTATTTTCCATTTCGGAGCGATTCCACTCATCGCACGACACGTGGCTCTGTCACTCTT
Source organism: Pinus albicaulis (assembly GCA_034641835.2). Classification (NCBI taxonomy): domain Eukaryota; kingdom Viridiplantae; phylum Streptophyta; class Pinopsida; order Pinales; family Pinaceae; genus Pinus; species Pinus albicaulis. The sequence continues at coordinate 713,547,066 of CM076569.1, forward strand.
TCAAAACTACCCCCCCATCGTGCATTATGGTTCGACATTTGACCCAATGCGATATTCATATCAACCGTCCGATCTGGGGCTCTCCATCCAACAGTTATCGCACCCCGAAGATGCACGGGATTTAACCCAAGGTATCCATACCGCTGGATCGCCAATCCGTTGCCCTCTGACGCGTCTTCAGCCGTCGCTCTCCTCTTGAGATTGGACGGTCCAAATTTCTTGCCTTCCCACCATCGACACGTGTCCTCCGCCCCGTCACCATTCCACATGTTTGTCGTATTTTTCCTCCACCATTATACATTTCATTCGTTAGTAAAATTTCAATATTTACGTTAAAAACCTCCACAAGTCCATCCTCCATCATTTCACTGTGTTTTAATCGCCACCCCGCATTGTTCCATCATTTCACCATGTCCACACAGCCATTTTCAATGATCCCGCCACGTCCATGATCCCCATGCTTGGTTTTCCTAACGAGTTTGTGGGTTTTGCAGGGTTATAGCGGCAGAAAACTGCTATGAATTACAGTCTGTATTACGGTAATAGAGAGCGCATCAAAGGACCATTTTTTAGAGGCTGTGATTATGGAGAAAGGCCTGGGAAGGTATGTTGACAAGACTTCCATTAAAGAAGCAGGGTTAAAATATGTCAAACCCTCCTGAGTCATTCAAAGCACAGATTGTGCAGATGGAGATATTAATGGAGCAGCAGAGAAATATCAGTGAATTATCGAGGAATTCAACGTTCAGCATTGAAGAACTTAAACCATAATTCAGGGTTTAGAAGGCAGGGGGTACCATTCACAAAAAACAATACCTTAAAGCTTTCTTTTCAGCACCATTTTATTTTAGGAAAGGAAGGAATGTCTATGTGATTTTAATTCTTTTCCGTGTTCCTAAAGAGACTTCTACTCAGTGCATTTATTTTAGTAAGCAGGCAGCAAAGTACATACAGCGCTACAGAGTCATCCAACAATATGGGCGTGCACATTTCCGCCATCTTGTCTTAATGAGGCAAATTAAATTTTCATCACCTACTCCCTTTTCAAGCTTTATTTTTCTCCTATAAAGCTCCCGAAGAACAGATGATTTAGGGTTCCAGATTTTATTAGAAAATTATGCACTGAAAGGATTTTTTGTATACATTTTGTGAACTCTTGTATGAAGGCTCAAAGCCGGTAGGGTCTCAACGAGGAGGAGTTCCATCTATTAAGAGGATTCTGGTCTTTGGTATTTCACTGTTTTTAACTTTCTCTTATATGTGTTACTTTAATAGATCATTTCATTTCATCCATATTTCTCGTATCATGTTTCTGGAATGCGAGTGGCTCACTGATTTTTGGTATGGATTTATCCTAGTTGATACCCATGCTCGGATTAGTCAAGCGCTTTAAATATGGCTCATGCATGATATACTGTTTCACTATTCACTCAAACCATACTTCTGCTATATTAGTTTCTTTGGGAGGTTATTTTTAAAACGCTATTGTCATGTATGGATTCTTAAATTGGTAACCCCATTACATGGTGATATTGTGTATCTGGATATCATCTCATTGACAATTAGTATCCTCTCAATCTTTCATTCATAGCAAACACCTTCTGATAATTTATTTCTGTGAGGTATTTATGAACTGGCCCTCTTTATAGTAAGTTGTCTCTGAATTGTCTATTTATTTTATATTAGAGTTTTGCACACTACCTCTACAGTACTCCCTTCTCTGTGTCAGTTTCTGAGGGTCTTGGTCCCATTCAAAATTAACATTCCCTGTTTTCAAGAGATAGCATGAGAGCCTTTTATTGATATCTTCCTCTGTTATACATTATGCTCCTTGCTATATATAAGATGTCTTAGGCACTGGTCTTTCACAACTCAAGGCTATCTCTAGGAACTACAACATCTTTTTGGCACCGTTGTCGGGGAACGAAGTTGAGAAAATCTAAATCGCTGGGCCTCGACAAAACCTAATTCAATATTCAAAAAGGTGAGCATGAAGAGTTGAGAGTTGTAGATCCCTCACCTTGGTGACTCCACAGTTCCTAAATGATTAATATACTCCATTGGTGATCAGTAGGCCATTGATTATCTTGGTTTCACGAGACTCCACTGGGAGATTGTGTCACAGTACAACATCAGTCGTGCTGAATACCAAGCCACTTCACCAATGTAAGACTTTGAGTAGTTTGCAAAAATGCATCCAGGTTTCATAGCAGAGTGTCGAGATGAAATCTCAGGTGCCTTGGAAAAACTGGAAGTGGAGGACCTTCCACGAGCTATTCTTCTTCCCAGCTTAAGTTCTAAACTTGTGCTTAAGAAAATATTTCTAGAATTGGTGGTTGAAAGATATGAAGCCGAGGTCGAATTTTTGAACTCACAAGAAAAATCATATCAGTTTAGAGACCCCAAAGCCTTTTTGGAAAGTCTCCCTCCTCCTAAAAAAGAAGAGATCCCACTGCCTTTCGAAATACAAGAAGAAGGTGATTGGACTTTCAAGAGCCACATTGAAGATGCAGTGGAAGATGCAATAATCAAAGTTTCCCATGATGTAGACAGCCTACCAGTCATGGCAGGCCTAAAAGAAGAAAGCTTACACCATATGTTCTTCGATCCTGTGGTAGAGTACATGGAGGCCATGATCAGTCCAAATGCTCCAGCATTGATCCTTCGCAAGGGCCAGATTCATCAAAAGTGGTCACCACTGATGGTGACCTCAGTTTTGAAGGACCACCAGAAGAACACCCTGCGGTTATCTTTGACAGGAAATCAGTTCTCCTATCCTTTTTTGCTATTGCTTAACTGGTTGCATTGGCATTATTGTATCACCTAGAACATCAGAGATTTTCAGGTTAGATCAGAGTAGGTAGGAAAACTGAAATAAAGCTCAGCCTGTGAGCATGTGGCTAGTTGTTTTAGCTTCTGCAAGGTCCAGCAAGCCAGACAGTCTAATCATGGCTTGGCTGTTTTTCAATTTCTGTTTTAGAATGTAGAGAAGAAATCTGCTAGACAGTTTAATCCTAGCAGATGTAGTTTAGGTAGAGAAAATGTGAGACCAACAGTGTAATCTGGTCTCATGGAGTAATAAGGGTAGGAGTAGAATAGGTTTATTTTTCCTGTCTATAAAAATTTGATGATGTAGTTGGTTTGTGAAGTTCTCGACACAGCCAAGGATGAACGTGCTATCCCCAGGTGGAGCGAATGTTGATCATGTTAGCCCCCTATTAAATGTTGACAAGCAAACAGGGGGTAAAACTGTCTCTAAACTTTCGAGGAATGCTTTCCCTCTGAATTCACATTATCCTCGAAAGCCTCTTCAGGTCCTCTGCCCTTTAATTATTTCCCTCTGTTGTTCTTAGGTCAATTAGCGTCATTGATTGTGAAAAATTGTGCCCCAAGAGGCCTTCATTTGCCCCTTGTGCCCCTGCATATTTCTACATTTCATCCCCTCTTCCTCTTTTTCATAACCTCCCTTTTTACCCCAAAATCCCTCCCCCTGATAATTCTAAACCATCCCAAAATCCCCTTTAAACCATACTCACACCCTTTTTTTGTTTAAAAAACCCCTCATTCCCCTTATCGTTACTCTTTCCCAGCCCCAAATTGCATTTAAAAGGACCGAAAACCCACATTTGAAAATATATAAGGTTTAGAACCTTTCGGCCCTAGCCCCTCAACCTTTTTCTCCACGTAACATGGGTGCTAGACCAAGCGCTAGACTGGAGAGAACTTATCCCAGGCGGATATCAGGTACAGTATTATCCGTCGATCTGTACAGATCGGACGACCTTCATTGATCAGCGTCGCACCCGTGGCCCAACCCGTTTACCGCTCCGATCACCTGTCCACCGTCCAATCAATATGTAAATCAATGGTCAGCAGCTCACCCGCCCTTGTGGTCCCCATGCCCAAAAGCACTTTTCAAAAACTGGTGGTATCCATCGCACCGCCTTTGGAGGGCAGGCGGTATTTTCCATTTCAAAGCAATTCCACTCATTGCACGACACGTGGCTCCATCACTATTTCAAAACTGCCTCCCCATCGTGCGTTATCGTTTGAAATTTGACCCAGTGTGATATTCATATCAAATGTCTGATCTGGGGCTCTCCATCCAACGGTCATCGCACCGCGAAGATGCACAAGATTTAACCTAAGGTATCCGTACCCCTGGCCCGCCAATCCGTCGCCCTCCGACGCGTCTTCAGCCATCGATCTCCTCCTCAGATCGGATGGTCCGGATTGCTTGCCTCCCCACCATCGACACGTGTCCTCCGCCCCGTCACCGTTCCACTTGTTTGTCGTATTTTTCCTCTGCCATTATACATTTCATTCATTAGTCAAATTTCAATGTTTACCTTAAAAACCTCCACCAGTCCATCCTCCATCGTTTCACTGTGTTTTAATCGCCACCCTGCATTGTTCCATCATTTCTCCATGTCTGCACAACCATTTTGAATGATCCCGCCACGTCCATCATCCCCATGCCTGGTTTTCCTAACGAGTTTGCTGGTTTTGCAGGGTTACAGTGGCGGAAAACTACCATGACTTACATTCTCTATTACTGTAATAGAGAGCGCATCAAAGGACCATTTTTCAAAGGCTGTGATTATGGAGAAAGGCCTGGGAAGGTATGTCGACAAGACTTCCATTAAAGAAGCAGGGTTAAAATCTGCCAAACCCTCCCGAGTAATTCAAAGCACAGATTGCGCAGATGGAGATATTAATCGAGCAGCGAAGAAATATCAGTGAATGACCGAGGAATTCAATGTTCAGCATTAAAGAAATTAAACCGTAGTTCAGGGTTTAGAAGGCAGAGGGTAACATTCGCAGAAAACAATACCTTAAATATTTCTTTCCAGCACCATTTTCTTTTAGGAAAGGATGGAATGTCTATGTGATTTTACTTCTTTGCTGTGTTCTTGAAGAGACTTCTACCAGGTGCATTTATTTCAGTAAGTAGGCAGCAGAGTACATACAGCGCTACAGAGTCATCTAGTAATATGGGCGTGCATGTTTCCGCCATCTTGTCTTAATGAGGAAAATTAAATTTTCATCACCTACTCCCTTTTCGAGCTTCTTTTTCTCCTATAATGCTCCCGAAGAACAAATGATTTAGGGTTCCATATTTTATCAGAAAATTATGGAGTGAAAGGATTTTTTGTATAAATTTTGTGAACTCTTGTATGAAGGCTCATAGCCCGTAGGGTCTCAGTGAGGAAGAGTTCCATCTGTTAAGAGGATTCTGGTCTTTGGTATTTCGCATTTTGTAACTTTCTCCTATATGTGTTCCTTTAATAGATCATTTCATTTCATCCATTTTTCTCGTATCATGTTTCTGGAATGCGAGTGGGTCACTGATTTTGGTATGGATTTATCCTATTTGATACCCATGCTCGGATTAGTCAAGCGCTTTAAATATGGCTCAGGCATGATATATTGTTTCACTATTCACTCAAACCATACTTCTGCTATATTAGTTTCTTTGGGAGGTTATTTTTAAAATGCTATTGTCATGTATGGATTCTTAAATTGGTAAGCCCATTACATGGTGATATTGTGTATCTTGATATCAACTCATTGACAACTAGTATCCTCTCAATGTTTCATTCATAGCAAACACCTTCTGATAATTTATTTCTGTGAGGTATTTCTGAACTGACCCTCTTTACAGTAAGCTATCTCTGAATTGTCTATTGCTTCTATATTAGAGTTTTTCACATTGCCTCTGCAGTACTCCCTTCTCTGTGTCAGTTTCTGAGGGTCTTGGTCCCATCCAAAATTAACATTCCTTGTTTTCAGGAGATAGCATGAGAGCCTTTTATTGATAACTTTTGCTGTTATACATTATGCTCCTTGCTATATATAAGATGTCCTAAGCACTGGTCTTTCACAACTCATGGTTGTCTCTAGGAACTACAACAGTGGACAACTGAATCCACATTCAATATCTGGACTATGAAAAAATCCCCTTCAAATGTAAGGTATGTCAGGAATACGGTCATTTCACCAATAGATGTAGTAAAAGAGAGGAACCTGAAAAAAACATTGAAGAAACATCAAATTCAAAATGGAAATAAGTAAAAATGAAGAATACTTCATTTAAACTCGCCTCTAGCTCTCATCCTCCTCCTCCGCTAGGATCCTCCCTCCTCACTCAACCAACCTCCCTCGTGGGGACAAATCCTTTTGACATCCTCTCATCTGCTCTCATCCCATCTGACTTGATCATCACCTCCTCCCCCATTCACACCCTCCTCTCATCTACCATTCCTACCCCTCTTGGTTCCCCTCCTCAGCCAGACAAGCCTCTCCTCCTAAATTCGGACCGAATCCTCACAAGAAACCAGACAAAATAAACCCCTCAAAATATTGAGAATATAAAAAAATTTGGAAGGAGATTGAACAAAGAAATAAGAGATGAAGAAGCAGCCAACGATATCTCATTGGGAACACAACAGAGATTGGAGAATTTTTTAGAAAAAGGACCAAAGAATAAAGAAAAAGTACAGCAAGAAAACAAAGGGAGGGGTCCTACAACAAACCCAAATAGTAAGTAATGATAGTTTTCTCTTGGAATTGTAGAGGGTTGGGTCACCCCTCCAAAATTAAATTTTTAAAAGACCTGATAAAAAGTGAAAAACCTGACATCCTCTTAATTCAAGAGACAAAGCTAAGTAGTCAAGAAATTGATGTGATCAGAAAAATCTAGGATCTATGAAGGATAAGAAATATCAGCTACTGGAGCTTCAGGAGGAATAAGCACTATATGGAAAAAATGGAAATGGAAACTGCAACAACACACAAAGATAGACCACTGGGAAAACACTAAACTGGAGAATGTTGAAACTCGCAAGATAGTCAGCATCTACAACATATACTCCCCCAACCATTATAAGGACAAGGAAATGTGTTGGGAATCCTTAAAATATAGCATTGGGGACGACCAAGAAGATAACCTTCTTTTTGGGGGAGATCTAAAGTTAGCCTAGCCTACTAACCCACTCTAAGTTAGCCTAAGCTAGCTTACTCTACTCTAACATGTTCTAGCCTAGCCTAGTCTAGCCTATATTATTCTACTCTAACCTACTATAGCCTAGCCTAGCCTACTCTAGCCTACTCTATCCTAGCATAGCATACTCTAACCTAATATACTATAGTCTAAAATACTCTAGGCTAGCCTAACTTAGCCTACTCTACTCTAGCCTACTAGTCTAATCAAGCTCACGCTAACCTACTTTATCCTACTATAGTATAGCTTAGCCTAGCCTAGCCTACCCTCACCTACACTACTTTATCCTACTCTGGCCTTGCCTACCCTAACATGGGCTAGCCTACTGTTTCCTAGCGTTTCCTGGCATTACGTTGCCTTGCCTAGCCTACTTTACCCTACTCTATCCTAGCCTACTCTAGCCTATCCTATTCTCCTTTATCCTACTCTATCCTAATCTAACCTAGCTTACTGTAGCCTAATTTACTCCAACCTATCCTCCTACTATAATGTAGCCTAACCTACTCTGGCCTAACTTAGTCTAGCCTAGCCTAGACTACTTTATCCTATACTATCCTAGCCAAATCTCTCTTACTCTAGCCTAGTCTACTATAATATAGCCTAGTTTACTCTCCCCTAACTTAGCCTAGCCTAGCCCAGCGTACTCTAGGCTACTCTAGACTATCCCAACCAACTCTATCTTACTGTAGCCTAACCTAACATATTGTATCGTAGTTTATCCTAGCCTACTCGAGCATACTCTATCATATCCTAGCCTACTCTGGCCTAAACTAACCTAACATAAGTTAGCCTACTCTTGCGTAGCCTTGCCTAGCCTATCCTTTTTTACCTATCCTTCTGTAGCCTAGCCTACACTAACCTAGCCTATTCTAGTATTACCTACTCTTGTGTAGCATAGCTTAGCCTACTATACTCTAGACTACTGGGATACTTTAGTCTAGCCTAGCCTACTTTAGCCTGGCATGGCCTAACCTACCCTAGCATGTTCTATCCTATTCTAGCTCAAATTAACCTAATCTAGGCTAGTCTAGCTTAGCCTACACTACTTTATAATACTAGGCTACTCTAGACTAGCCCACCTTACTTTAGCCTATCTTATCCTAGCCTAGCCTATCCTAGCATGCTTTATCCTATCCTACCCTAGTATACTCTAACCTACTAGCCTAATCTAGCCTAGCATAACCTACTTTAGCCTAGACAAGTCTAGCCTATCCTATTCCACTCCAAATTACTCTAGCCTCGCCTAACCCACTCTATCCTACTCTAACCTAGCTTAGTATACTCTAGCTTATCTTATTAGAGTCTAACCTACTCTAGCCTTGCCTAACTTAGCCTATTCTACTCTAACCTCCCCTAGCTTAGCTTACTCTACGCTAGCCGACAAGGCTACTCCATCCTAGCCTATCATACTTTAGCCTACCTTAACCTACTCTATGCTATCCTATCTTAGCCTAGCTTACTTATCCTAGCCTACTCTATCCTAACCTACCCTACCCTACTCTACCCTACTAGCCTACTCTAGCCTAGCTTAGCCTACTCTATCCTAGCCATTTATATCCTATCATATCATATTCTACTCTAACCTACTCTAGCCTAGCCTACCCTACTTTATCCTACACTAGTCTAAGCTATTCTAGCTTATCCTATTGTAGCATATCCTATTCTAGTCTAACCTACTGTATCCTAGCCTACCTTAGCCTACTCTACTCTACCCTACTAGGATACCCTAGCCTAGCCTAGCATAACCTAGCTTAGTCTATCCTACTTTTCCCTAGATTAGCCTATTCTAGCCTAGCATGTTCTAGTCTAACCTGCTTTAACCAAGCGTAGCTTAGCTTACACTACTCTAGCCTAGCCTAGCCTACTCTGCGCTACCCTAGCCTAGCCTAAGTTAACCTACTCTATCCTATCTTACCCTATCCTAGCCTACTCTATCCTAGTCTAACCTGCTTTAACCTAGCCTAGCTTAGCTTACTCTACTCTTGCCTAGCATAGCATACTCTCTGCTACCTTAGCCTAGCCTAACTTAACCTACTTTATCCTATCTTACCCTATCCTAACTTACCCTATCCTAGCCTAGCCTAGCCTACTCTAGCCTACACTAGCCTAGCCTATCTTACCCTATTTTACTCTAACCTACTCTATCCTATCTTACCCTATCCTAGCCTACTCTATCCTAGCCTAGCCAACACTAGTCTAGCCTAATCTAGCATAGCCTATCATACCCTATTTTACTCTAACCTACTATAGCCTAGCGTAGACTACTCTATCCTACTCTAGTCTAACGTACTCTACCTTAGCCTACTCCAGCCTAGCCTATTCTAGTATAGCCTACTCTAGGCTAACCTAGCTTACGATACTCTACTCTATCCTAACCTTTCCTGTCGTAGCCTAGCCTACCTTAGCCTACTCTACCATATCCTATCCTATTCTATCCTACTCTACTCTAGCTTTTCCTACCCTACCCTACTCTACCCTAGCTTAGCTTATCCTACTCTACTCTAGCCTACTACGCTACTCTAGCCTAGGCTAGCCTACCTTAGCCTACTCTATTCTATCATATCCTAGTGTAGCCTATCCTACACTACCCTACTCTAGCCTAGCCTAGCTTATTCTAGCCTAACATAGCCTACTCTACCCTAGCTTAGCCTACTCTAGCCCACTAGTTTACTCTAGCCTAGCTAAACCGAGTCTACTTTAGCCTAACCTAGCCTAGCATTGCTTAGCCTACTCTAGCCTACTAGCCTACTCTAGCCTAGCCTAGCCTACTCTACTCTAGCCTAGCCTACTTTAGCCTACCTTTGCCTACTCTATTCTAAGCTAATCTAGTCTAATAAATTTATAAGAATATATATATATATAATTGAGACAATTAATAAAACAAGTATTCAAAGTGAATGTTAAAAACATTTACATAGAATTTAATTTTATAATTTATATTTAAATGTAAAAACATTGTGATTTTAATAAAAAATATATTCAAAATAGGTAAAAGCACAATTGGAGATCTTTTAATAAAGCCATTTAATACAAAACCACAACGTTCGTTCAAGAGACTAGATTTAGTTATAAGGGAGGGGTAGCCGCGAAAAATGGATTTTGAGGCCATAGATTAGACTAGGGGAGAGATGTCTAATGTTGTTCAGGGACCAGTAATTGTTATAGTACTGGTCCCATCAACCCACCAAAAATAGACATATATGCAACCAATAATTAAACATAATAAAATAACTTGAAGTTCAAATATATATTAAATTATGTTCAAAATTTCCCAATTCATTGACTGGGCCCACATGTGTCCATAAATAACCCACAACTGTCCATAAATAGCTTAATAAGTATCAAGATTACAAATCCCAACATTTAAACTAGAAAACTCATAAAACCATTTCTCCTTCCAAAATGGTCAAGTCAATAAGTACAAAAAGCCAGTCACTTCAACCCATCTGATGTTGTGTATGAGAAGTAAGTATCAATACCTGCACATAATAAATTTAATGATACTTGACAATTCGAGTAACATTCCATGCAATGCAAAGCAAATAATATCACATGGATTGCCTAATTTAGAGTGCAAAATACACCCTTTAAACTTTTGTTCATTGCAAATACAAGTACACTACATGGCTGAAATTTCACACATCAAGAATAAAATACATTAGTTAAAATGCTTATCTATAGGTGTCTCGTATATATGTTCGTGTGTGTTTACTAAAAATCGCTAAAAAACACTGCGTGTTTCGCTCGTAGATACAAAACCTGCAATCTGTCCATTTTGCATGCCTTTCAATCCATCCAGTGACCCACAACCTAACTTTGTTGTATGACTCAAGGGCTTTTACGGGGTATATCAACCACAAAGTAGAACCCATAAAACTACCCAAACCCCAGTTTGTAACATTTGATGGATTCAAAATATTTAGAGTCCCTTGGCAAATAAGTCACCTAGATTAGTTGAACTAGTCAATAGAAATGTTTCTTAACAGGTTGATGAATTCAAGACCTTAGATCAATGTTCTCGTAGTATGTAAAGGAATAATATGAATAAGATGCTAATTTGTTTTGGTGAATGAGGCGGCATTGCAATTGAACGAAAACATATTATAGATTTCATAAATTCAACACCTCAATACCTCGAGTTTTGGCCGCTTGTAACATTTGATGGATTCAAAAAATTTAGAGTCACAAAGGTACGTGAACTTACCACATGAGCTTGAACTTACCCAATTCAACTTCAGTGTACAAAATGACTTCAAATGACACAAAGATCAGACTGGAATTCAAACTTACCCAATCATTTGAACTTACCCAATTTAGCTTCGGGGTGCATAATGACTTCAAATGACACAAAGATCAGACAAAGATAGAGATTAGATTCTAGAAACAAGTAACCAAAAACAAACCATAACCAAAAACAAAACATGAGTAGCCGAGCATACAAGCCCGTGGAAAATATCTCAGTAGTTGAGCATAGAAGCTGTAGAATTTGAAGTTAACATATATATCTGCAATAGCTGAAAATAGAAGCTGTAGCATTTGAAGTTAACATATATATCTGCAATTGCTATGCATAGAAGCTGTATTCATCATATGAAAACAATCCTTCTTTTCAATTATGAATAACAGCTTGCAATTGGTGCTTTTGTAGCCTACAGGTAGTTTCATCCATGGCATGAGTGAGTTATGTCGCTCGCACAAGGAGAAGTGGCAGAAGAGTGACCATGGGTGCCCAACTGCGATGCACCTCATCAGATGAAGAAGGAACAGGTGATGTCAATGTCACCAATGCTCCAGGAAATGTTGTTGACGATGAGCATGTGGCTGAAGCTGATGTTGTGGCACCATCAGCCACAGAGCCACCGTCAACCACAGTCGAAGGTGCAACTTCAACTAAAAAGATCAGCGCTACAAGAGGTTAGACAAAAGAAGAAATGTTAGATGCAATTGACGACATAGAGTTCAATGGATATTCTGTTCAGGCATCTGCAAAGAAGCATATTATTCCCCCTTCATCAATACATTATTGGATAAATGGGCTGACTCACACCCAACGTATAGGGCCTGTTATAGTTATGACTGAAGAGGAGGAGGCCGAGGTGGTTGAGTGGTGTAAAGAAATGGCCCAATTGGGACATGGGCTAGAGTTGATACAACTCAAATCTACAGTTGCTCAAATCTGTGAAGGGAGGCCAAACCCATTCAAAGATGGGTTTCCTGGTAAATCATGGTGGTTTAGGTTTAAAAAAAGGCATCCGGACCTTGTATTGCGTACAACTGAGGGCCTTGACAGAGACAGAGCATTAAATTTGCACCCTACATTTGTATGTAAGCTCTATGATACTTTTTCTAGTGCATATGATAAACATTCTTATGCTGCAGACCATATATGGAACTGTGATGAAACAGGTTTACAGGTGGGAAGGAATTGTGGCATGAGGGTAATTGCGAAAAGAGGTAACCGAAACGTGCCAAAGATTTTGCCTAAGAGCAGGGAATGGATAACCATTTTATGTTGCGTCAATCAAATTGGTGCTTCAATCCCAGGATTTTATCTTTTCAAAGGTAAAAATCAGTTGAAAAATTATATACAAAACTGTGAACCTGGAGCATGCATGGCTGCACATCCCCATGCATGGATGACTAAAGAGCTGTTTTTAAATTGTCTTTTCCACTTTGCTGCATCTGTGCCAGGTGGTGTCTCACCTAATAACAGACACCTGTTGATATTAGATGGCCATGGAAGCCACATGGCTCTACAAACAATTGAGGAAGCATACAATTTGGGCATTGACCTTTTAACATTGCCAGCTCATACCACTCACAGATTGCAGCCACTTGATGTTAGTGTGTTTGGCCCTTTCAAAAACTATTTCACGTTAGAATGTGTTGCATGGATGGCAAAGAATTCAGTGGTTGAGGTGAAAAGGTTCGAGTTAGCAGAGCTTGCAAGTAAGGCTTTTAAAAGGGCTCTGACACCATCAAATATCAAGGCTAGATTTAGAAGGACAGGAATATGGCCACTAAATTATGATGCTCTTATGCATGATACTGCTTGTAGCCAAGCTTTCCATGTGGATGGTCAGGAAGAAAGACAGGAAGTGGAAGAAGAAGTAAATGAACATGATGATGTGGTTGCAGCTGATAATATAATTTCCCTCTCTCAAGGACAGTTATATGCTGATGATGATGAGCAGGCATGTGAAACACAATATACTTGTCAACAAATTGATGGCAACACTGTTGAATGTGTAGTTGAGAATGCAGATTTTGTTGAAACAGAAATTGCTGGTATTGTTAATGCAGATTTAGTTCAAAATGAAAATGATGATATTGTTAATGCAGAAAATGAAATTGCTAATACTGGGCCTGAAATCGAAAATGACCAATTTTCATTGCCTAGCCAAGTAAACCCACCATCATGGCTGCCAGAAAACATGATTAATTTGAACACTCATATTGTCTCAAGAACCAATGAACAAAGCATGAACATGCCTTCACAAGTGGCTGAATTGAATACTGAAATTGTTCATTTTTTTGTGGACAATAGATCAATGGAAGAAGATGGAGGACATAATGAGGAATCAGATGAGGAAAACAATATATTTCAATCAAGTGCCAAGCAATGACATGTAGGTGGGAGGGAGGGAGAAGTTACTTGGGAGGTTCTTAAAGCTACCAGTAGAAAGAATGTCAATGAAAAAGAAGCAAGGAACAACCAATAGTCTTCGTTTGGGAAAAAGTTCACAGTTACTCACCTCTGAAGACTATATAAAGCTCCTTGTTGAGTCTGAAAATAAGAAAATGGAAATTCAAGAATTAAAACAGAAAAAAAAAAAAGATCAAGCCAATGAGAAGAAGAAAACAAGGGCTATTGCAGCACAACGTCGAGCAGATGGAAGGCTTGAAAGAGAGAGAGCAAGGCAAGAGAAGGAGAAACAAAAACAAATCTCAAGACAGGAAAAGGAAGAAAGGAAGGCTCAACAAATGCTTGAAAGGGAACAAGATATGTCAAACGCTGCAAGATATGGAGAGTAGGGCGTCAACAGTTATGGAGAGTAGGGCATCAAAATTCATACTTAAGTATATTAGACTTTCATATCTTAATAGATCTCAGATTTGGACTAGAGATTTGGACTTGGACTAGAGATTTGAACTTTTGATGCCCTACTCTCAATATTGGACTAGAGATTTGGACTTTCATATCTTAATAGATCTCATATTTTAATTACTATTGCTATTACTAGATCTCGATTTCACAATTTTTCTCAAGCTCGCGCCTTCACTCACATAGCAATAATATATCACAAACTCATTCTAAGAGTGGAGATACAAATAAAATCCTTAAGCAATTTATTGGTTATCGTTGCTAGAGCTCACAGTCAAGCGAATGCTTTCCAAAAGTTTAAAAAATATCTAAGATAACACACACATGAACCGAAGATAAGAGGAACAAGTAAACGAAAAGCATGAACAAAAAAACTTACAAGCAAGAACAGAAATCTAAATTTATGAACAAGGAAGTGGAGAACAATACCAAAACTGAGAACAGAAAATGCAACAGAGCAAAAGAACTAATAGTAGCCAAGGAGTAATTGTAAAACCCATATAAATTTAAACAGGTAAGATTAATTTGAATGGATAATTAATCCCATTCAAACAGGTAATATTAAGTTGAATGGATAATTAACCCCATGTTTTTACAATCAATTAAGTTGAATGGATAATTAGTCCCATGTTTCTAAAATCGATTAATTAGTCCCATGTTTTAAAATCAATTAATATGGGACAATTAGTCCCATATTTTTAGAATGGATTAAGTTGAATTGAATGGACAATTAGTCCCAGGTTGAATTCACAATTAGTACCATCGATTAATTAATCCCATTCAAATAGGTAAGATTAAGTTGAATGGATAATTAACCCCATGTTTTTAGAATCAATTAAGTTGAATGGATAATTAGTCCCATGTTTCTAAAATTGATTAATTAGTCCCATGTTTTAAAATCGATTAATATGGGACAATTAGTCCCATATTTTTAGAATGGATTAAGTTGAATTGAATGGACAATTAGCCCAGGTTGAATTCACAATTAGTACCATGTTTCAAATGATTAAGATTAAGTTGAATGGACAACTAGTCCCATGTTTCTAGAACAACCGTTATGAATAATAGTTCATAGCAACATAAAATGCAACAGAGCAAAAGAACTAATAGTAGCCAAGGACTAATTGTAAAACCCATATAAATTTAAATAGGTAAGATTAAGTTGAATGGATAATTAATCCCATGTTTTTAGAATCAATTAAGTTGAATGGATAATTATTCCCATGTTTCTAAAATCGATTAACTAGTCCCATGTTTTAGACGTGTAAGATTAAGTTGAATGGACAATTAGTCCCATATTTTTAGAATGGGTTAAGTTGAATTGAATGGACAATTAGTCCCAGGTTGAATTCACAATTAGTACCATGTTTCAAATGATTAAGATTAAGTTGAATGGACAATTAGTCCCATGTTTCTAGAATAGCAGTTATGAATAATAGTTAGTTCAAACAATCGATTCCAAAACTGCAGAAATTAGTGCAATAGAAACAGAGTTAAACATGCAGATTACAAATCCCAGAGACAATACCCTCCACTGTCAGTGGTTCAATCACACTGCCTGCCATTCCCTTACACCTTATTGAAAAAGCAGGTTGTTAGAAAGAAACTAGCAAAGAAAGAACGGAAAACAAATAATTCATACCGGCAATAAAAGGTTTAACTTAGTCAAATGTGATGTGGTTTGTATTCCCAACTCACAGATCCGTAGGTTTAGCTTAGTCAAATTTGATGTGGTTTGTATTCCCAACTCACATATCAGTAGGTTTAACTTAGTCAAATGTAACGTGTTTTGTCTTCCTAACTCAGAGATCAGCTGGTTTTAAAAAATTTGGAGATCAATTAGGTTTATAAAGGTTTTTATTCCCAACTCAGATCAGTCAGAACAAAAGATACCCTGGAAATTATAAAAGAAAGAATGACATGCAGAGAACTCAAACAAGCAATAAAAGGTTTAACTTAGTCAATGCGATGTGGTTTGTCCGCCTAACTTAGAGATCGCAAGGGACAAAGTAGTGTCCAGTCTCTCAATCTCTAGCAGCGAAGTTGATCTAGAGGTTAAGTACTTGAGACAATGCCCTCTAGCAAACGGTTCTTTTAAAATTTTACCTCAGTAACCCAAACCATCATGCAATGCTCATGAACTTCAAGAAAATTTTTGGTCAAGAAACATAAAATTCATTAAACAAAAATGATATTCAAGTTTTTCTTGAAGCTCACAGCTTCACTACATAGTACACATATTGCCAAAAATCATTATAAGAGTGGAGATACAGATAAAATCCTTAAGAAATTTATTGGTTACTATTGCTATAGCTCACATAGTCACAAGGGAATTCTTTCCAACAGTTTAAGAATATCTAAGATAACACACACATGAACAGAACATAAGAGTGAACATAAAAAGAAAATCATGAACAAAACAAAACTTACAAGCAAGAATATAAATCTAAATTTATGAACAAGGAAGTGGAGAACAATACCAAAACTGAGAATAGAAAATGCAACAGAGCAAAAGAACTAATGGCAGCCAAGGACTAATTGTAAAACCCATATAATTTTTTTTCTGAATTCAATAGATTTAGGTAGAACTTGTTCCAAGGGAAAGGATATGCGATCATGTGTATTGTCAGAGGAAAGGAGGAAAGACCAAAACATTAGCAAACCTTGAATCAGCACATGAATCAAGCACATCAATGTCATAATTATTTGTTAAGCGGGGTTGATAAAAAAATCAACCACAACAATCTCATAATTTCTCAAGCGGGGGAGACAAACACACATACAAAACCCCAAGTATCTCAGCAAACATCAATGTACACAACTAAGTATTTCAGCAAACATCAGCAAACATACACATACAAACTCGAGTTTTTCAGCGAACATACACAGATATACAAGTATCTTGGCTCGGTAAACATACACGTACACAACGAAGTATTTCACATACACAGATTTACTAGTATCTCGGAAAATATACATACAACCAAGTATTTCAGCAAACATAGAGGTATACAATAACCAATTATTTCACATGCATATCACAGAATCAAGGAAGGCACATGTGCACAAAATTTTAAACCCTAAACCCTAAACTACATAGGAAGAAGAACAAACAGTGCCAAAACCAGTGCCATGAACAAACAGTCTGAAGAAGAGCTAAATTGAACCGAAATAGATTAGAAGTGTTTATAAACACATGTTTTCAAGTGTTGAAAAACACAACAGTGGGATGGTAGGAATTATTTTCCTACTGGGAGGTGAAGACGCCACGCCAAATGCAAAGGAAAACGTCGATGCAGGAGCCAACTGATAGCCAGAGCCCGCCACAGTTTGGAAATCCCTGCAAAACCTTCAAAAATAGCATAAATTAGCCAAAATCTCTATAAAAACCCTGGAAAATGCAAGAAACACAACTTCTGCAAAAATTACCCTCGAAAAAACCCTTGAAAACTAAAAATTACGTTAAAATCATGGTAGTTCTGTAAACCAGTAGAGGGGACGAAGCCGTCAACATCTCTCCATAGCATTGAGCAGTCGAGGAGGGAAGTTTGACAGTGGAGGAGCAAGCTATGGCGGTCGAGGGAGCCAAACATGTCCACAGCAGGGAACAGGAGCAACATCAACGAAAGAGTGACAAACCAACAAGCCATCCAAACAGCAACAGAAACCGCAAGCATCTGGTCAACAGGGGAAGTAGACATGCACCAACACTGGGGACACAACGCGCAGCCACCAGCAGAGCTCTCCGAGCAACATCCCGCCCCAAAAAGAAATGCACAGGGTGAGGAATTGATGTTGCATAATAGGTCGTTTGAAACCCGAAAAGTACGGAAGGAGATCGAATTTAACTCCCTCACCAACCAGAACACATCAACAATGGTAGTTGGAAAGTGTCGTACAACACGTGGTGTACTGGCCACGTGGTTTGCGAACGTGGAACGGAGGGCAGCCAAGTAATGGCGTCCCTCCCCTAACTATTGTTTATAACTCACACCAAATGCATTGCATTTAATTTAAATAAATCAACAAGATAGAGAAATAATTACACCTGACCGTACTATTTACAAGACACTATTGGAAAACCGAAATATTAATTCATTGATTATCAAATAAAAACAAAACGGTGGATGAGAGTTATTTCTCGTCGCATGCACCACATGATGCAACCTACCTCATGTCCGGCAAACAACAACCCGTGTAAGTAATTGTTAATTAAATTGCCCAACGATATTGTATGTGGAATTTCAAAATAAAGAAGTAAAAATATAATTCCCGTTTATGAGATTTCTCCCCGCCGTTTATTGGAAGAACCGATACTAAGTATTGAACTGAGGTGATTTAGTCAATTACCACTTTTAAAACTAAAATATATAATATTTTTAAAAAGTTAAAAATAATAAAAATAATTTAAAGATATAAAATAAATTATATATGTGTTGAAACACAAAATTCAACATATAAATTTATATATCATATAATGTAACATATCTTAATTCAAAATATTTGGATATTTCCGTTTAATATAAAATCACATCGTTCCACCCCCCGATCGGGGTGAACAGTTGGCAAGCAGGACAGTTCGTGGCCGGTTGACGGCACGCCACCCCACTGATAGTTAATATTCATGATGGTCCACCGCCAAGACTCATCAATGGTAGAGGTGATCACTTGTGCGAGTTTTATGATGTTGAGAACCGGTAAGGAAAAGTTGTCAGCGTCCGGATCGCATGGTTTGATTAAGGTAAGCTTCCCCCCGCCTTCCTCCATAACGCTCATGCAAAGCTTGGCGCATGCAAGAGCTTGGAAGGTGAACTGGAGGCGCGACCAACCCGTCAATTCTGCAACTGTAGTCTGGTATGTATTAACCTTCAGCCTCATCTTCATGGAGCTTATAATTCATAGCAAATTCTGGCTGGGTTTTGGTTGGATTCGCTGTTTTCTGAGCGTTTTAACAGTCTTTTCTCCACCAAAAATCCCTGTCCGACCTTGTTTTCGGGACCCCCCGTCTTGCCTTCGGTATAGTGTTATCCAATTCCGGTCGCGTATTCATATATAATTTCTCTTTTTCGTAAGCGTACATCGTTTTGTTTAGGTTTTCCCTTTCTATGTCCTTGGGGGCTTTGTTTTGCCGTAATCGTCACTGGCGAAGCGACCAAGATCTTCAGGGTTTGTTCTACCGTGGTCTTACGGATTATCCTGTTCATTCCTTTCCTCTTAAATGTGCATGTAATTGATGCATCTTTATGGTTGTTGGGTTTCTTACATCCAGGGTTTTATTGGGTTTCCATGGGTTGCAAGTCTGCGCCCTCTGCATTCTCCTTTCTCTCCAGCCTTCTGGTCAGTTGCGCCTATTCATGCTTTCATGCAACCCCTACGCCTGCACTCAGGTTAACCATCATCCTTAAGGTTCTGCGCTCCATTGTTTGGGTTTGTAAATTTCTCTACTGTTCATGCTCTGTCTGCAACGTTTTATGGCGGATTTGCTCTACGAATTGCTTGCAGCTGCACTTTAAAACTGGAATTAATGGAAATAGAGGGACCAACTGTACTCTTGTTATTACTCTGGTTATTATTTGTATGTATGTTCTCCTGAATAGGGACCAAGGCACTATGGGGAAACACGGCCTCCGCTCAGAAACAGCCAAGGCGAAACAGGTGCAGCAGGAACCGGAGCCAAAGAAAAGGGGAAGGAAAACAAGTCAAGAGCATCTGGAAAATCTTGTAGTGAATTACATTCTGGGCAATTCCTCTCCAACCCGAATGCAAATCCATGGCTGGGAAAGAGACTTACAGACAGACATGGAAGACACTGAGGCTGAAGCTGACATTCTAGATTTTATTCATGATCCTGGTAACACCCGAGGTCGCCTCAGTTTATTCAACCAAACCATTCATACATACTGGTTAGTGAAATGCCTCCTTGCTAAAGCAATCCAAAGTGCACATCCTCCTGAGTTTAAAGTGCAACCAAAGACAGAATCCTTCCTTAAAGATTTGCTGGAGAAGATTGAAAGCCACCTGCAACACATCAAAATTGCTCAATATCAAGTAACTGATCGCATTCAAAGAATGGATGATAGGATGGAACGTATGGAGAAACTGCTACAACAGCTGCATCAGGTGGACATGCCCGGATCGCATGCCAAGGATCTAGCCCCAATTTCATCTTCTGATGGATAGTTTTCATAGTTTTCATAGGATCTTATCTTTTTGGAAGTATGGCAACTCATGTTATGTTATATGCCTGAACTTATTTTATGTTATCTGTTTGAACATGGTGGCGTAGTAGGAGAGCTAGTGAATGCGTTATATAGGATAAGGAGACAATATCAATTTTGGCAAGCGTACAAAGCACTAAAAAGGCCAACAGACCTGGTTTCCTACGGGCAGGTTGAGGCCAAGTATATATATTTTAATGTAGCCTGTCCTGCATTTATAAATAGAAAATAGAAAAGGTACTACCTAACTTACAAAAAAAAAAATCACATCGTTCCAAAAATTAGATTTAATTGGAAGAGAAGGGCAGCAATGAAATGTCTATTTTGGAGCCGTAGATTACACCAAATAATTTTATAAGTGACACCAAACTAAAAGTAAACTATGAAGTAATTCCGCGGAAACTACAACAACATAGGATAAACTAAAGTTGAACGCATTGGAAAGCTTAAACGTACATTATGCAAATGAAAATAAACTATCTGGAATAATCTGAATGGAGATTGGATGAACAGGTGATGAGGGTTTCTCGTTTACTCCCCAAGAAAGCGAAGAGGAGAGTAATTACACTCGAAAATGGAATTAAGTAATTCCTAACCAAACCGCCAAATCGATGTCTCGTAGACAACCATTAGGGTAGAAAATAGTGACTTCATTAGGTGGAATTAGGCTTCTCTATGTGCTGCACGCAACCGCCATAAATGTGTGCAGCACACAAATAAATAAATGCAATGTCTCTTGGATTTCTTGCCCTAAGGTACTAAAATGTATGGAAAAGCAACAAGATAAAGAAAAATCTAACTATGTCTTCTTTATTTAACCAATAAAGAAGCAGCAAAGAAAATATTCAATTAAAATGACAACGACAATTATAACTAAGCTTTCTTTATTTAATCATTTTTAAATTATCCATGCAAATTTTCCTTTTATAATTATCATGTCAAACTTGGAACTAAAATTACAAAAGAAACAAAAAAAAACTAGCAAAGAAAGTAATTCACGAATCTACATGGAGTAGAGCATTTGGGAAAGCTAGCTGCATAGACGGCCAAATGAACAGAATGTCAAAATAAGAAATAAAAAGGTTAGGGCATTTATGCAACGAAAGGAAAACTGAATTGTACCTAGCAGTGAGTGTTAGGTACGAGTAGTCCTTTCGTTTGATTGTTTTGCACCTCCTCCCATCGCGTGTCACAAATGACATGATCGACGTTGCATGAATCTGACACCTCATCACACATACACAGACGCCCAACCACAGACATATCAGAGCACACATAGAAATATCGGACCAGACCAGAGGTACATGACGAAGTGGGAAAGTTCTGCAACCTTCGAAAGATATATGTAGGATTTTTTCAACGGATATATTGGCCTTTTTTATTTGAATCAGAGACAAATCCCATGTCTCGGCTCTTCCACAAATGAGGGAGAATTTAAAATTGGTCCACCCCACCGTCCTAAAAATAGCAGGCATAAAACGGTAGCATGCTTTTTCTCCTTTAATTTAGATTCATGCTTTTTGTTTTACACTTTGTTTTAATCACATTGTTTTATTTTATGATTTTTCATTGGACATTATTAGTGTTTTATTTTATGATCTCTTATTTGACATTATTTTTTTAAAAGTTACAATAATTTTCATATGACCTGGCAGAAAAAATTTTAAGACATTACAATTGTATCGACCTATTTTCTTGAATAACCGTTTCACAGACAGATCTCTTATTTCTCCTATAAATGAGTGAAAATTTAAGAAATTAATTTTTAACTATAGTTTGTAAATTATAATTAACTATTTTGTATTACTTGTTTTTGAAATAGCTCATTTTATGGATATACAGGTTTAGATATTAATAAATTTTTTCTATTTTTGTATAGAGAATTTCTACAACAATAAATAAATATATATATCTATATATATAAACTTTTCTTTTAATGTCTTTAATCAAACATTCTATATATATAATTTTACATAGAAATTGCATTAGTCCACCTTCACATCTTTTATATATATATATATATATATATATATATATATATATATATATATATATATATATAATAGGTTTAGTCTACCTTTACATCCTCTATATATATATAATTGGTTTAGTCCACCTTCTTTAAAAAAGCAGCCCAAAAAAAGTTTTAGTCAACTTTCTTTTAAAAGACAACCAAAAAAAATAATTTTAGTCCACCTTCTTAAAAAACGTAGCCAGAAAAAAGTTAACATGATTTTCTTTTCTTTTAATTTTGATTTATGCTTTTCGTGTCCACATTCTAAAAATAAGAAAGACAAAAATTTTCCATGCTTTTTCTTTTTTTTTTTAATTTTAATTTATGTTTTTGTGTTCATTGTATTTCAAAATAAAATTTAATTTTGATTTATGTTTTTTGTTTTCAATTTATATTTACTTTGATTGACCATTATTTTTTTTTAATTTTGAAAAATAATCCAATTTGTTTAACACAATGTAGCTGACAATTCTTTAAGACATAGATCACTTAATGATTCAACTAAAAGGCAAAGACCAATTCCCCCTAATATGTTAATGATAATTTCTTATTGAATTGAATTGAAAAACTCACTAATTGGCTCCACCCATTAGGATTTCATCCCACAAGATATAAAGTTGAAATTGTTTTAGGAAAGGTTGATAAAGTGGATAATAGGGTAAACATGATTATGGATTCATGTAAATCATTTTTTATTTATTATAGACAATCTCAACTGAATAAACATCAATAAAAGAAGTAATTACTACATAATTAATAATTTAAGGTAAGGGAACTCTATTTTCAAATCAAACAAATGTGATGTCAAATAAATATCAGTGAAAAAAGTAACTATTACTTGATTAATAATTTAAGGTAAGGAGACTCTATTTTCAAATCCAACAAATATGATTCCAAATAACACTCTCCGTGTCATAAATGTATTACACATCTAAGGTAAGGCCATGGTATATTTGAGTAGTTAGAATATACCACATGGATCCATAGTAACTATGGATGTATCAAACTTTTTTTAGAATGCAAAAAAAAATGTGTATTTTATTATTATTTAAATCGTATTATTATTTCAATATTATTTTTAAATGTTATAGAGATTACATAACAGGTGCATTGAACCATTTTAATAGCTCACATTAAACTTGTATTTACTATTATTATTAATATATTTTTAATTATATGTCAATATTGATTTATTTTAAAATATTTTACTCAAAACTCACATTTGATATTTTATTCTATACAACATTAAAGTATGTTATTTTAGCATGTTTATATATAGAAATATATATGAAGTTGATATATTTTTGAAAAGTATAAAGTTTAAACATCTTACTCATATATGTTTTATGAAATTATATTAGATCATATGAACAATTAATTAAATATGCATATCATATTTTCTTCTTATTTTCTATTATAGCCTTCACAGTGGGCTTTAGAATGAGCCTATCCCATCAATCATTCAACGAGTATCTTTTAAAATTTATCAGGTATGAGAAATCCTTTATATAGGGATGTAAGAGTTTTTGAAATGGTTCTTAATCCTAAATATTAATATGAAGGTGTATCCATGGAAGAAACACTTCAATTTATAAAGAAAGTCAAGTAAATAACAAGGAAGAGAATATTATTCAAGGCTAGAAAAATAAATCCACCGTGTGTCTAATATGAGTGGTGATAGAAAAAAAAACCATGAAAAACACACTTGATATTTTGAAGTGTAGAAAGATGAGTACACAAGTAATATTTAAGGACTTTAATGATATAGAAAATGATCCTCAAGAAAAAAAATATGATGAAGGGTATCTCATTCATTTTTGTAATGTTGTTATGTTATTTGTTATTTTATATAACATCAAATATTATAGACAAAATATAATGTTACTTATTAACTATTCTAGATATATATTTACGTATTATAAATTCATAAAGAAAGTTTGTATTTTTATCTTGAGAGGGTGTAGACATTAGGTGACATGATTGTCTAACTTATGATAAGAGAGTTACATCTAAAATGCATTAGATCTAAAGGGAGTTAAGTGACATTACTATCTAAATAATCATAAGAAGTTTTAATCACTAGTAATAGAATCTGATTTCTCAATTAAGTATGTTAGTTTGTAAAATGTGCATATTCTCTTTTATTATCAACATTTAATTTTAAGTTTAATATTTGTATAATCATGAGAATATATTGACTCAATTGAACTATGCATAAAATAGTTTTTTCACATGTTAGATCATAATCAGATTATAGATGAATAAAATATATGATTTTTTTTATCCTATTTCTATTCACAACTAATATTAATGTTGTTGTCTTGTCGCATGCATAAACTATTATTTTATGATCTTTCATTTCACATTATTAGTGTTTTATTTTATGATTTTTCATTTGACATTATTTTTTTAAAGTTAGAATAATTTTCATATGACCTGGGCGGAATCAAACCAACCGAACCCAAAATTTTAAGACATTAGAAATGAAATTGTCACACTGGTTAGCATAAGTTTCTTTAAGGGATATACCGGCCTATTTTTTTAATAACCGTTTCACATACATATCTCTTATTTTTTCTTTAATGGATATATCTACCTATTTTTTTGAATAACCGCCTCATAGACATTTCTCCAACTTCTGCTATAAATGAGTGAAAAACTAGGAAATTGCTTTTCAAGTATAGTTTGTAAGATATAGCTAACTATTTTGTATTACTTGATTTTGAAATAGTGAATTAGCTCATTTTATGGATATACATGTTTAGATATTAATAAAATATTTCTATTTTTGTATCAAATAAATTTTGCAACTATATCTATATATGTAATTTTTCTTTTCTTATAGCTAACTATGTAATTTTTCTTTTAACGTTTTTAATTGAACAACTTTTATATATATATATATATATATAATTTTAAAATGGATATATTGAATAACCGTTTTTGAAATCTTAAAATTGGTTTAGTTCATTTTTTTTAAAAAGGCAACAAAAAAAAGTTAACATGTTGCTGCTTCTTTTTTTTTTTGGATTTATGCTTTTTGTGTCTACATCTTAAAAAAACAAAAAAGTTCAGTTGCTTTTCTTTTCTTTTAATTTTGATTTATGATTTTTTTTCAATTTATATTAACTTTGATTGACCATTATTTTTCTTAATTTTGAAAAATTACCCAAGTTGCTTAACAAAATGTTGATGACAATTTTTTAAAACAACATAGATGACTTAATGATTCTACTAAAAAAGAAAGACCTATTCCTCCTAATATGTTGGTGATAATTTCTTATTGAATTTAATTGAAAAACTCACTTATTGGCTCCACCCATTAGGATTTCATCCCACAAGATATAAAGTTGAAATTGTTTTAGGAAAGGTTGATAAAGTGGATGATAGCTTAAACATGATTATGGATCAATGCAAATACCATCTCATCTAAATAAACGTAAAAAAAAGAAGTAGTTTCTACATGATTAATAATTTAAGGTAAGGGAACTTTTTTGTCAAATCAAACAAATGTGATGTCAAATAAATCTCAACTAAATAAATATCAATGAAAGAAATAACTATTACTTGATTAATAATTTAAGGTAAGGAGACTCTATTTTCAAATTAAACAAATCTGATGCCAAATAAAAATCTTGGTGTCATAAATGTATTACACATCTAAAGTAAGGTTGTGGTATATATGAGTAGTTAGAATATACAAACATGGATCCATATTAAGCATGGATGTAACATGAGCAAGAAGGATCAAATTTATTTAAGTTCAAACTTATTTTAGAGTGCAAAAAAATAATGTGTATTTTATTATTATTTAAATAATATTTTTAAATGTTATAGGGATTACATAACACATGCATTGAGCCATTTTATTAGCTCAAATTAAACTTGTATTTAATATTATTATTAATATATTTTTAATTATATGTCGAATTGAACATATGTTGTTTGATAAGGCTGCCTGTTGTGCGTTCGTGCCCTAGCCGATGTCGTGCTTTCACAGTTGCAACATCGAACAACCAACAACCAACTGAAGATTCAACTGTTTTTTCCTCTCTCATAAGCTCTTTGGGTACCCAACGAACTAGACCAGCCACCACAAAGTTTGTTAAAAAGCGGAAATCCATTCAAGAAATCTCGCTACCTCCATCGGTGCCAAGGAAAGCCGAAATCTCTCTGGCGGAAAAAGGACTAGTTGGTCAATTTATAGGATTATGGCCCTCACCCAAAACAGTGTGGAAATGGGTTGAGAGGAACTGGATCCAGTTTATACAAGGGAAAATCGCCATAATATTTTGTTGCCGGGGATGTTATACCTTTCATTTTGAGACAAAAAGTTATTGAGATCTTATATACTGAAGCGAGCCTTACTTCATGGACATAAGGGGTTTGTACCTTAACCGATGGACTCTGGATTTTGATCCAGAACTAGATGTTCCTAGTGCAGTACCAGTATGGGTAAGATTGTCGCACCTCCCTCTACACTAGTGGAGTGATGACTCAGTTTGTACAATAGGAAATGGAATGGGAAAATACATCGACAGAAGTGAACCCAAAGACAACATGAAGGCATGCGCATGAATCTGTATTGAGGTGGATCTAGGAAAGGGCCTCCCAGAAGCGGTCAAAATCAAGCTGGATGTTGATCATGTTAGCCCCCTATTAAATTTTGACAAGAAAACAGGGGGTCAAACTGTATCTAAACTTTCGAGGAATGCTTTCCCTCTAAATTCACATCATCCTTGAAAGCCTCTTCAGGTCCTCTGCCCTTTAATTATTTCCCTCTGTTTTTCTTAAGTCAATAAGCTTCATTGATTGTGAATAATTATGCCCCAAGAGGCCTTCATTTTCCCCTTGTGCCCCTGCAGATTTCTCCATTTCATTCCCTTTTCCTCTTTTTCATAACCTCCCTTTTTACCCCAAAATCCCTCCCCCTAATCCTTCTAAACCATCCCAAAATCCCCTTTAAACCATACTCACGCCCTTTTTTGGTTTAAAAAACCCCTCATTCCCCTTATTGTTACTCTTTCCCAGCCCCAAATAGCATTAAAAAGGGCTGAAAACCCAAATTTGAAAATATATAAGGTTTAGCACCTTTCGGCCCTAGCCCCTCAACCTTTTTCTCCACGTAACCTGGGAGCTAGACCAAGTGCTAGCCTGGAGAGAGCTTATCCCAGGCAGATATCGGGCACAGTATTATCCGTCGATCTGTACAGATTGGACGACCTTCATTGATCAGCGTCACGCCCGTGGCCCAACCCGTTTAACGCTCTGATCGCCTGTCCACCGTCCGATCAATCTGTAAATCAATGGTCAGCATCTCACCCACCCTTGTGGTCCCCGCGCCCAAAAGCACTGTTCAAAAACCGGTGGTATTCATCGCACCGCCTTTGTAGGCGGGCGGTATTTTCCATTTCGAATCGATTCCACTCATCGCACGACACGTCGCTCCGTCACTATTTCAAAACCACCCCCCCATCGCGCGTTATCGTTCGACATTTGACCCAGCGCGATATTCATATCAACCGTCCGATCTGGGGCTCTCGATCCAACGGTCATAGCACCCTGAAGATGCACGGGATTTAACCCAAGGTATCCGTACCCCTGGCTCGCTAATCCGTTGCCCTCCGACACGTCTTCAGTCGTCGATCTCCTCCTGAGATCGGACGGTCAAGATTTCTTGCCTCCCCACCGTCGAAACGTGTTTACGTTAAAAACCTCCACCAGTCCATCCTCCATCATTTCACTGTGTTTTAATCACCACCGTGCATTGTTCCATCATTTCGCCATGTCCGTACAACCATTTTCATTGATCCCGCCACGTCCATCATCCCCATGCCTGGATTTCCTAATGAGTTTGCGGGTTTTGCAGGGTTACAACGGTGGAAAAATGCCATGAATTACAGTCTCTATTACTGTAATAGAGAGCGCATCAAAGGACCATTATTCAGAGGCTGTGATTATGGAGAAAGGCCTCGGAAGGTATGTCGACAAGACTTCCATTAAAGAAGCAGGGTTAAAATCTGTCAAACCCTCCCGAGTCATTCAAAGCACAGATTGCGCAGATGGAGATATTAATGGAGCAGCAGAGAAATATCAGTGAATTATCGAGGAATTCAAAGTTTAGCATTGAAGAACTTAAATCGTAATTCAGGGTTTAGAAGGCAGAGGGTACCATTCGCAGAAAACAATACCTTAAAGCTTTCTTTTCAGCACCATTTTCTTTCAGGAAAGGAAGGAATGCCTATATGATTTTACTTCTTTTCCGTGTTCCTGAAGAGACTTCTACCCAGTGCATTTATTTCAGTAAGCAGGCAGAAAAGTACATACAACGCTCTAGAGTCATCCAGCAATATGGGCGTGCACATTTCCGCCATCTTGTCTTAATGAGGAAAATTAAATGTTCATCACCTACTCCCTTTTCGAGCTTTATTTTTCTCCTATAAAGCTCCCGAAGAATAGATGATTTAGGGTTCCAAATTTTATCAGAAAATTATGCAGTGAAAGGATTTTTTGTATACATTTTGTGAACTTTTGTATGAAGGCTCAAAGCCCGTAGGGTCTCAGTGAGGAGGAGTTCCATTTGTTAAGAGGATTCTGGTTTTTGGTATTTCACAGTTTGTAACTTTCGCTTATATGTGTTACTTTAATAGATCATTTCATTTCATCCATCTTTCTCGTATCATGTTTCTGGAATGCGAGTGGCTCACTGATTTTTGGTATGGATTTATCCTAGTTGATACCCATGGTCGGATTAATCAAGCGCTTTAAATATGGCTCAGGCATGATACATTGTTTCACTATTCACTCAAACCATACTTCTGCTATATTAGTTTCTATTGGATGTTATTTTTAAAACGCTATTGTCATGTATCGATTCTTAAATTGGTAAGCCCTTTACATGGTGATATTGTGTATCTGGATATCAGCTCATTGACAACTAGTATCCTCTTAATCTTTCATTCACAGCAAACACCTTCTGATAATTTATTTCTGTGAGGTATTTCTAAACTGACCCTCTTTACAGTAAGTTGTCTCTGAATTGTCTATTTCTTTTATATTAGAGTTTTGCACGTTGCCTCTGCAGTACTCCATTCTCTGTGTCAGTTTCTGAGGGTCTTGGTCCCATTCAAAATTAACATTCCCTGTTTTCAGGAGATAGCGTGAGAGCCTTTTATTGATATCTTTCTCTGTTATACATTATGCTCCTTGCTATATATAAGATGTCCTAGGCACTAGTATTTCACAACTCAAGGCTGTCTCTAGGAACTACAATATATTTTTGCCGCCGTTGCCTATGAACGAAGTTGAGAATATCTAAATCCCTGGGCCTCGAAAAAACCTAATTCACTCTTCATAAAGGTGAGCATGAAGAGTTGAGAGTTGTAGATTCATCACCTTGGTGACTCCATGGTTCCTAAATGACTAAAATACTCCACTGGTGATCAGTAGGCCGCTGATTATCTTGGTTTCACGAGACTCGACTGGGAGATCATGTCACAGTACAACATCAGCCATGCTAAAGACCAAGCCACTTCACCAATGTAAGACTCTGAGAAGTTCGCAAAAATGCATCCAGGTTTCGTAGCAGAGTGTCGAGATGAAATTTCACATGCCTTGGCAAAATTGGAAGTGGAGGACCTTCCATGGGCTATTCTTCTTCCTAGCTTAAGTTCTGAACCCGTGCTTAAGAAAATATTTCTAGAATTGGTGGTTGAAAGATATGAAGCCGAGGTTGAATTTCGGAACTCACAAGAAAAATCATATCAGTTCAGAGACCCCAAAGCCTTTTTGGAAATTCTCCCTCCTCCTAAAAAAGAAGAGATCCCACTGCCTTTCGAAATACAAGAAGAAGGTGATTGGACTTTCAAGAGCCACATTGAAGATGCAGTGGAAGATGCAATAATCAAAGTTTCCCATGATGCAGACAGCTTACCAGTCATTGTAGGCCTAAAAGAAGAAATATTACACCATATGTTCTTTGATCTTGTGGCAGAGTACATGGAGGCCCTGATCAGTAAAACTGCTCTAGCATTGATCCTTCGCAAGGGCCAGATTCATCAAGAGGGGTCATCACTGATGGTGACCTCAGTTTTGAAGGACGACCAGAAGAACACCCTGTGGTTATCTTTGACAGGAAGTGAGTGCTCCTATCCTTTTTTTCTACTGGTTAAGTGGTTGCATTGGCATTATTGTATCACCTATAACATCAGAGATTTCCAGGTTCGATTAGAGTAGGTAGGAAGACTTAAATAAAGCTCAGCCTGTGAGCATGTAGTTACTTGTTTTAATTTCTGCAAGGTCCAGCAAGCCAGATAGTCTAATCATGGCTTGGCTATTTTTCAATTTCTGTTTTAGAATGTAGATAAGAAATCTGATAGACAGTTTAATCCTAACAGATGTAGTTTAGGTAGAGAAAATGTCAAACCAACAGTGTAATTTGGTCTCATGGAGTAATAAGGGTAGGAGTAGAATAGGTTTATTTTTCCTGTCTGTAAAAATTGATGATGTAGGTGGCCTGTGAAGTTCTCGACACACCGAAGGATGAACGTGTCATCCCCAGGTGGAGCTAATGTTGATCATGTTAGCCCCCTATTAAATTTTGACAAGCAAACAGGGGGTCAAACTGTCTCTAAACTTTCGAGGAATGCTTTCCCTGTAAATTCGCATCATACTTGAAAGCCTCTTCAAGTCCTCTACCCTTTAATTATTTCCCTCTTTTGTTCTTAGGTCAATAAGCCTCATTGATTGTGAAAAATTGTGCCGCAAGAGGCCTTCATTTTCCCCTTCTGCCCCTGCAAATTTCTCCATTTCATCCCCTCTTCCTATTTTTCATAACGTCCCTTTTTACCCCAAAATCCCTCCCCCTAATCCTTCTAAACCATCCCAAAATCCCCTTTAAACCATACTCACACACTTTTTTGGTTTAAAAAACCCCTCATTCCCCTTATCGTTACTCTTTCCTAGCCCCAAATTGCATTAAAAAGGGTCGAAAACCCACATTTGAAAATATAAGGTTTAGCACCTTTCGGCCCAAGCCCCTTAACCTTTTGCTGCACGTAACTTGGGTGCTAGACCAAGCGCTAACCTGGAGAACATTTATCCCATGCGGATATCGAGTGCAGTATTATCCGACGATCTGTATAGATCGGATGGCCTTCATTGATCAGCACCACACCCGTGGCCCAACCCGTTTACCGCTCCGATCGCCTGTCCACTGTCCGATCAATATGTAAATCAACGGTCAGCAGCTCACCCGCCGTTGTGGTCCCCATGCCTAAAAGCACTTTTCAAAAACTGGTGGTATTCGTCGCATCGTCTTTGGAGGGCAGGCAATATTTTCCATTTCAGAGCGATTCCACTCACCGCACGACACATGGATCCGTCACTATTTCAAAATCACCCCCCCCCCCCCATCGTGTGTTATCGTTCGAAATTTGACCCAGCGCGATATTCATATCAACCGTCCGATTTGGGGCTCTCCATCCAACAGTTATCGCACCCCGAAGATGCGCAGGATTTAACCCAAGGTATCCGTACCCCTAGGTATCCTCTTGAGATCGGACGGTCCAGATTGCTTGCCTCTGCAGCATCGACACGTGTCCTCCGCTCCGTCATCGTTCCACGTGTTTATCATATTTTTCCTCTACCATTATACATTTCATTCGTTCGTCAAATTTCAATGTTTATGTTAAAAACCTCCACCATTCCATCCTCCATCATTTCACTGTGTTTTAATCGCCACCCTGCATAGTTTTCCTAATGAGTTTGCGGGTTTTGCAGGGTTACAGTGGTGGAAAACTGCCATGACTTACAGTCTCTATTACTGTAATAGAGAGCGCATCAAAGGACCATTTTTCAGAGGCTGTGATTATGGAGAAAGGCCTGGGATGGTATGTCGACAAGACTTCCATTAAAGAATCAGGGTTAAAATCTGTCAAACCCTCCCGAGTCATTTAAAGCACAGATTGCGCAGATGGAGATATTAATGAAGCAGCGGAGAAATATCAGTGAATGATCGAGGAATTCAAAGTTCAGCATTCAAGAACTTAAACCATAATTCAAGGTTTAGAAGGCAGAGGGTACCATTCTCAGAAAACAATACCTTAAAGCTTTATTTTCAGCACCATTTTCTTACAGGAAAGGACAGAATGTCTATGTGATTTTACTTCTTTGCCGTGTTCTTGAAGAGACTTCTACCCAGTGCATTTATTTCAGTAAGCAGGCAGTAGAGTACATACAGCGCTACAGAGTCATCCAGCAATATGGGCATGCACGTTTCCGCCATCTTGTCTTAATGAGTCAAATTAAATTTTCATCACCTACTCCCTTTTCGAGCCTTCTTTTTCTCCTATAAAGCTCCCGAAGAACAGATGATTTAGGGTTCCAGATTTTATCAGAAAATTATGCAGTGAAAGGATTTTTTGTATACATTTTCTGAACTCTTGTATGAAGGCTCAGAGCTCGTAGGGTCTCAGTGAGGAGGAGTTCCATCTATTAAGAGGATTCTGGTCTTTGGTATTTCACATTTTGTAACTTTCTCTTATATGTGTTTGTTTAATAGATCATTTCATTTCATCCATCTTTCTCGTATCATGTTTCTGGAATGCGAGTGGCTCACTGATTTTTGGTATGGATTTCTCCTAGTTGATACCCATGCTTGGATTAGTCAAGCGCTTTAAATATGGCTCAGGCATGATATACTATTTCACTATTCACTCAAACCATACTTCTGCTATATTAGTTTCTTTGGGAGGTTATTTTTAAAACGATATTTTCATGTATGGATTCTTAAATTGGTAAGCCCATTACATGGTGATATTGTGTATTTGGATATCATCTCATTGACAACTAGTATCCTCTCAATCTTTCATTCACAACAAACACCTTTTGATAATTTATTTCTGTGAGGTACTTCTAAGCTGACCCTCTTTACAGTAAGTTGTCTCTGAATTGTCTATTGCTTTTATATTAGAGTTTTTCACATTGCCTCTGCAGTACTCCCTTCTCCGCGTCAGTTTCTGAGGGTCTTCGTCCCATTCAAAATTAGCATTCCCTGTTTTTAGGAGATAGCATGAGAGCCTTTTATTGATAACTTCCTCTCTTATACATTATGCTCCTTGCTATATATAAGATGTCCTAGGCACTGGTCTTTCACAACTCAAGGCTGTCTCTAGGAACTACAATAGTGGACAACTAGATCCACATTCAATAGCTGGACAATGAAAAAATACCCTTCAAATGTAAGGTATGTCAGGAATACGGCCATTTCGCCAATAGATGTAGTAAAAGAGAGGAACCTGAAAAAATCATTGAAGAAACATCGGATTCAAAATGGAAATAAGTAAAAATGAAAAAGACTGCATCTAAACCCGCCTCTGGCTCTCATCCTCCTCCTCCGCTAGGATCTCCCCTCCCCTCTCAACCAACCTCCTCAAGGGGACAAATCCTTTTGACATCCTCATCTCCTCTCATCCCATTTGACTTGATCATCACCTCCTCCCCCATTCACACCCTCCTCTCGTCTCCCATTCCTACCCCTCTGGTTCCCCTCCTGGGCCTTGCATAAGCCTCTCCCTCCCTACATTCAAAATCGAATCCCTCACAAGAAACCAAACAAAATAACCCCTCAAAATATTGAGAATACAAAAAAATTTGGAAGGAGATTGAAAAAAGAAATAAGAGATGAAGAAGCAGCCAAAGATATCTCATTGGGAAAACAACATGGATTGGAGAATTTTCTAGAAAAAGGACCAAAGAATAAAGAAAAAGTACAACAAGCAAACAAAGGGTGGGGTCCTACAACAACCCCAAATAATAAATAATGATATTTGTCTCTTGGAATTGTAGAGGGTTGGGTCACCCCTCCAAAATTAACTTTTTAAAAGACCTGATAAAAAGTGAAAAACCTGACATCGTCTTAATTCAAGAGACAAAGCTAAGTAGTCAAGAAATTGATGTGATCAGAAAAATCTAGGTTCTATGAAGGATAAGCAATATCAACTACTGGAGCTTCAGGAGGAATAAGCACTATATGGGAAAAAGGGAAATGGAAACTGCAACAGCACATGAAGATAGACCACTGGATAAACACTAAACTGGAGAATGTTGAAACTCGCAGGATAGTCAGCATCTACAACATATACTCCCCCAACCATTATAAGGACAAGGAAATATGCTAGGAAACCTTAAAAGATAGCATTGGAGACGACCAAGAAGATAACCTTCTTGTTGGGGGAGATCTAAAGTTAGACTAGCCTACTAACCCACTCTAAGTTAGCCTAAGCTAGCTTACTCTACTCTAACATGTTCTAGCCTAGCCTAGTCTAGCCTATATTATTCTACTCTAACCTACTATAGCCTAGCCTAGCCTACTCTAGCCTACTCTATCCTAGAATAGCATACTCTAACCTAGTATACTATAGTCTAAACTACTCTAGGCTAGCCTAACTTAGCCTACTCTACTCTAGCCTACTAGTCTAGTCAAGCTCATGCTAACCTACTTTATCCTACTCTAGTATAGCTTAGCCTAGCCTAGCCTACCCTCACCTACACTACTTTATCCTACTCTCACCTTACCTACCCTAACATGGTCTAGCCTATTGTTTCCTAGCCTTTCCTGGCATTACCTTGCCTTGCCTAGCCTACTTTACCCTTCTCTAGCCTAGCCTACTCTAGCCTATCCTATTCTACTTTATCTTACTCTATCCTAATCTAACCTAGCTTACTGTAGCCTAATTTACTCCAACCTATTCTCCTACTATAATGTAGCCTAGCCTACTCTGGCCTAACTTAGTCAAGCCTAGCCTAGACTACTTTATCCTATACTATCCTAGCCAAATCTCTCTTACTCTAGCCTAGTCTACTATAATATAGCCTAGCTTATTCTCCCCTAAGTTAGCCTAGCCTAGCCCAGCATACTCTAGGCTACTCTGGACTATCCCAACCAACTCTATCTTACTCTAGCCTAACCTAACATATTGTATCCTAGTTTATCCTAGCCAACTCGAGCATACTCTATCCTATCCTAGCCTACTCTGGCCTAACCTAACCTAACCTAAGTTAGCCTACTCTTGCGTAGCCTTGCCTAGCCTATCCTTTTTTACCTATCCTTCTGTAGCCTAGCCTACACTAACCTGGCCTATTCTAGTATTACCTACTATACTGTAGACTACTAGGATACTTTAGTCTAGCCTAGCCTACTTTAGCCTCGCGTGGCCTAACCTACCTTAGCATGTTCTATCCTATTCTAGCTCAAATTAACCTAATCTAGGCTAGTCTAGCTTAGCCTACACTACTTTATAATACTAGGCTACTCTAGACTAGCCCACCTTACTTTAGCCTATCTTATCCTAACCTAGCCTATCCTAGCATGCTTTATCCTATCCTACCCTAGTCTACTCTAACCTACTAGCATAATCTAGCCTAGCATAACCTACTTTAGCCTAGACGAGTCTAGCCTATCCTATTCTACTCCAAATTACTCCAGCCTTGCCTAACTTGCCTATTCTACTCTAACCTCGCCTAGCTTAGCTTACTCTACGCTAGCCGACAAGGCTACTCCATCCTAGCCTATCGTACTTTAGCCTACCCTAGGCTAGCCTACCTTAACCTACTCTATGCTATCCTATCTTAGCCTAGCTTACTTATCCTAGCCTACTCTATCCTAACCTACCCTAGCCTACTCTACCCTACTAGCCTACTCTAGCCTAGCTTAGCCTACTCTACTCTAGCCTACTCTATCCTAGCCGTTTATATCCTATCATATCATATTCTACTCTAACCTACTCTAGCCTAGCCTACCCTACTTTATCCTACACTAGTCTAAGCTATTCTAGCTTATCCTATTATAGCCTATCCTATTTTAGTCTAACCTACTGTATCCTAGCCTACCTTAGCCTACTCTACTCTACCCTACTAGGATACCCTAGCCTAGACTAGCATAACGTAGCTTAGTCTATCCTACTTTGGCCTAGATTAGCCTACTCTAGCCTAGCCTATTCTAGTCTAACCTGCTTTAACCTAGCCTAGCTTAGCTTACACTACTCTAGCCTAGCCTAGCCTACTATGCGCTACCCTAGCCTAGCCTAAGTTAACCTACTTTATCCTATCTTACCCTATCCTAGCCTACTCTATCCTAGTCTAACCCGCTTTAACCTAGCCTAGCTTAGCTTACTCTACTCTAGCCTAGCCTAGCCTACTCTACGCTACCTTAGCCTAGCCTAACTTAACCTACTCTATCCTATCTTACCCTATCCTAACTTACTCTATCCTAGCCTAGCCTAGCCTACTCTAGCCTACACTAGCCTAGCCTATCTTACCCTATTTTATTCTAACCTACTCTATCCTATCTTACCCTATCCTAGCCTACTCTATCCTAGCCTAGCCATCACTACTCTAACCTAATCTAGCATAGCCTATCATACCCTATTTTACTCTAACCTACTATAGCCTAACTTAGACTACTCTATCCTACTCTAGTCTAATAGACTCTACCTTAGCCTATTCTAGCCTAGCCTATTCTAGGCTAACCTAGCTTACGATACTCTACTCTATCCTAACCTTCCCTATCATAGCCTAGACTAACTCAGCCTACTCTATCATATCCTATCCTAGACTATCCTATCCTATTCTATCCTACTCTACTCTAGCCTTTCCTACCCTACCCTACTCTACCCAAGCTTAGCTTATCCTACTCTACTCTAGCCTACTACGCTACTCTAGCCTATGCTAGCCTACCTTAGCCTACTCTATTCTATCATATCCTAGTGTAGCCTATCCTACACTACCCTACTCTAGCCTAGCCTAGCTTATTCTAGCCTAACATAGCCTACTCTACCCTAGCTTAGCCTACTCTACCATAACTTAGCTTAGCCTACTCTAGCCCACTAGTTTACTCTAGCCTAGCTAAACCGAGTCTACTTTAGCCTAACCTAGCCTAGCATTGCTTAGCCTACTCTAGCCTACTAGCCTACTCTACCCTAGCCTACTAACCTACTCTAACTTACCGTAGCCTAGCCTACTCTACTCTAGCCTATCATATTCTACTCTTACTCTAGCCTAGTCTAGCCTACTCTAGCCTAGCCTACCTTAGCTTACTCTACTCTAGCCTAGTAGACTACTCTAGTCTAGCCTAGCCTACTTTAGCCTACCCTAGCCTAGCCTACCTTTGCCTACTCTATTCTAAGCTAATCTAGCCTAATAAATTTATAAGAATATATATATATATATATATATATATATATATAGACAATTAATAAAACAAGTATTGAAAGTAAATGTTAAAAAGATTTACATAGAATTTAATTTTATAATATATATTTAAATGTAAAAACATTGTGATTTTAATAAAAAATATATTCAAAATAGGTAAAAGCACAATTGGAGATCCTTTAATAAAGCCATTTAATACAAAACCACAACGTTCGTTCAAGAGACTAGATTTAGTTATAAGGGAGGGGTAGCCGCGAAAAATGGATTTTGAAGCCACAGATTAGACTAACTATTGTTTATAACTCACACCAAATGCATTGCATTTAATATAAATAAATCTAAAGTATAGAGAAATAATTACACGGACCGTACACCACAATACACTATTGGAAAACCGAAAGATTAATTCATTGATCATCAACAGAAAAACAGAACGGGTGGATGAGAGTTATTTCTGCTGCATGGAAGGACATGATGCAGCTACCTCATGCAGAGGCTTCTCGAAGCTTGCTTGCGGTCGTCAACCAACCGACTTGGCCTTGTCAAATGTCTCTGAACACTGCTTGTTATGAACCCAACTGTGAACCCAGACGAACCTACTTGTGCCCTCACACTCTAGCGGCCTACCACACGGCTTCCATGCCTTCAAACGGCCTTAGCGATCCGTAGCACTTCGCGAACTCCGGCGAACTTATGGTGAAGTTTTATAGCAATGCAAGTATTTTGACAGAACAATTTAAGCACACAGAGTAATAATGCGGAAACTCAGATGAAAGTCTTCTCTCTTTTATTAACAGAATGCTTCACAACCAGATTACAATGGATTCTCTGTATCAGAGATTGACTGTATCGGCATTTACTGGACTTCTGATCTTCACGGATGAAGGATCAATACCAGAGGCTTCCTGGCCGGAATACAGACTCTGTCTCAGAGTTTATGACTATAACACACAGACATGAAACTTTATAGACTGACTAATGAACTGGCCACTTTAGGTTCTGATGTATGCCGAGCACATACACCCGCAGGCTTCTCAGTTCAACCTCTAGACTGTGAGCAAAACTCTTCGTGTTGCGAGCAGATCGCTGTGATAGCGCAGACGCAGAGCAGGAAGAAGCTACTCGGACTATGAGTAATAAACTCTGTGATGCGAGCAGATCACCAAGATGGCGCAGACGCAGAGCAGGGAGAGACTACTCGGACTCAAGACTCAAAACACACCAAATGCGAATGCCCCACAAATGAGCCTTACCTCTCTTTTTATAGGAATGAGAGGGGGAAAAACATTACTGTGGTTCGTTCGATTATTGACACTTGGCAGGAGATCATCGTTTTCGGGTAACACCGAGAGGTGACATCCGCACGGAGATCTGTCATACCGACAAACTTAAAGTGAAAGCATGTGCAAAACACAGTGGATACCTTTCAAAGGCCCACGAGGAAACTAATTTTAATAATTACACATTGGATACTTTTCTGACGTAGGAAAAGTCCAAGAAAAAAGCTACGTCACAATGAACCCGTGACTAGGTATCATATGTACACAGGGAAAGCCTTTCATGAGTGGGGCTCCCGAGGACCACTAGTACTGGCTTCAACTGCAGATTCTTCAAGAATTTTGGCACCTGGAAATCTGACATGATACCATTCATCGTCCCATGCTTTCGTGTAGATTCTTCGGACAATCATGGGCTTGTTAAGCACTATCTGATGCTTGATCTTTGTCATGACGGCGCATTGATGATGCATTTGCATATGCATTTTTAAGATGGGATTGTCAAGCATCGTGTGTTCTATGCTGGCAAGTTCTCCAACAGTGTTTACTGGGTAGTGAAAACATTCACCAGCTGGTCCTGAAAGACAATCATCACAAAAATGTCTATGATAAGTTTGAAAACAATCAGGATCCATACTATAAGGACTA